>CAJNDS010000502.1:772500-945469 GCA_905221605.1 Symbiodinium natans
ACCCACTCGCCTCGCGCCGCTGAGCCTTTTTAGGGTTTGGGTTGTCTTGGCTGAGGTTCGATGGAGTTAAAGGATGTAATGAAAACTCGGGTTTAGGGTGTAGGGTTCAGGGAAACCTTCGGATTTAGGGCTTAGTTGCTGGAGTGATAGCTTACTGGACAGTCGGTTGCGTTGTAACTGGTCATAACTCCACATCGGGTACTTGAAGCCCTCTTTATGTACCGACTCATGAGTTTTTCAAGTAGGGCCTGTGGGGTCCCAAACCCTAAACCCTGACCTTTCGCAAACCCTAAACCCCAACCTGTCGGAGCACCTAATGCCTGGCGCTCGCCGCGTCTCCTTCAGCGAGGCTGTGGAGACAGCACAGCTGCCTGATACATCTCCGCCCGATGCGCGGCCGGCAGCAAAGGGTGGCTCCCCGACATGGCTCGCCGCATGACAAAGCTGGGTATGCAGCGCTGCGAGCCCAGTGAGGACACGGTTGGCTGCTCTCTGGGTGCGTGGCGCGGTGAGGCAGTCTCGAGCACGCAGGCGACCTCGGAATCTCAAAGCAGGCCTACGGCCTAAGGGCATGCAGTTTTCGCGCTAGCTGGAAGTGGTCTTTAAGCAGTACTGCCTTCAGATCTACTCCACTGACCACACCGAACATATGAGAAACCCCCAACCCGGCGCGCAAGGCCACAGCAAAAAAAAACAAAAACCTGAACCCTACGCCCTAAAGCCCCAAAACCGCCTAAGCCCCATTTGGATCACTAAACCCTGTAGGCCCTAAACCCACCAAGAGGAACAGCTCCCAGCGCCCAAGGCATCATCACCCACGTTTTTCCGTCGGCGGCCCTGGGAAGGGCTCTCTTACCACGGAGTTTTCCGTACTTGATATTGGTTTAAAATAGGGTTTAGGTTTTTTATAGGGCTCATATTGGGTTTATGTAGGGTTTGCCTCATTTTTTAGGGTTTAGAGCTTAGGGCTTCGGATTCAGAAGGCTTCTTAAGTGCCTTTAAGCGAGTTTAGGTTTCTTGGTAGGAAAATAAGCATCCCTTTGAACAGGTTTTTTGTGGCTGAAGGTGCCGAACACTGATAATTCTCTGGAGTGGGGGTTGGGGCAAAGAGGATGCCAGGTTGTGCGGTTCAGGATGTTGGGGCCTTCACGCGGTGAGGGTTCAGGATTTTGCGATCTGGACAGAGACGAGCCCCAGACCTCAAGCTTGAACCTTGGGCCCGAACCCCCAAACATCCCTAAACCCTAAACCCCAAACCCTAAACCCGAAACCCTAAACCCTAACCCTCAAGGGCATCTACACGTGTCAGCGGCTATAGAGCTGGAGCCAGCGCCCGTAGACCACAGCATTGGGCTAGGGCATTTTGGGTTTGGGGTTTAGGATTCTTGGACTAAGTTCCTTGACTCCTTTGCCATGTCCCTGGCCCATGTTGGCAGTTGTTTATAAGAGAATGTGGGTCAATACTAGGTTTTTGTTGAGGGTTTCAGAGGCCAACGTAGAATAGCGCAGCAGCCTGGAGGTTTTGGAAGTTAGTTTTGACAGGGCCTGTGCCCACCCGAAAAAATGTACAATTTGCGCAAGCGCAGAAACCCCAAACACTGAAACCTGAACCAACACCCAATCAAGTCACATTCCAAAACATGCAGGAAACCAGCCTCTACTTGAAATTCCGGCTCCAAGCATAAACACTCAAACCATAAACCCACACATCTTCTTCCCCATCAAGCTCTAAGGATCCTGGGCCTCGACGGCCAACTCCGACTACAGGCCTCTCTTCTGAGTTGGTTTCGGGTTTTGGGGTATAGGAATATACAGGAGTCAGGAGGGGGGAAAGGGGGAGGGTTCGCGGGAAATCTCTAAATTAGGGGCCCCCCTTGTTCAGGACCCGCGATAGATGAGGGGCGCCGTGTGATGGTAGGGACCCTCATGTAGTACTCTGACTGGCTCCAGCCTGTGCATCTCAGCCGGGTTTAGGGTGTAGGGTTTAGGGTTTAGGGTTTAGTTTAGGGTTTAGGGTTTTGGGTTTAGGGTTTAGGGTTTAGGGTTCTCGTTGCTGCTGCAACAACCAGGTGGTGACGGCTGCTTCGGAGCGTCTGCTCTTCGTGGGGCTCCTGAGACATGAACTCCTGCGGACTCCTGTGCGGCACGCCCCATCAGGCCTTGTGCGTACAAGAATCGCACAGAATATGAGAATCCCCTCACATGGGTCTCTGTCTCTCGTCACAGTGCATTGTACAAACTCACATGTGAAAGAGCGAAAGCTCCTAGAGCCAAAGCCATAATTTTTTCAGCATCCGTCAAGCGCCATTCTTCCCCAACCCCCCTCCCACTCCTCCCGCACTCATGCGAAAGAGGGATTTCGTTCTGTTATTGGTGAGTGGTGTGAGTGTATTTAGGGTTCCTTATTCATCTAGGTGAGTCTGTCTATTGGGCATCCTTTGGGGCGATACCAGGAATAGCCATACTTCATGTGCGATGAAACGTGCCAGGAGCCATGAAGCCTGCACACGGTTCGCTACACGCTCTCAGGTTTGTTCCTCCTCGAGTCCGAATGGGCCTCCTCAAAGTCCGGCCCGCAGCATGGTCTAGTTGTTCTGTTTTGCCTTGGCCGTTTTGAGAGTCGCTTGTTTCCCTTAAGAAACATTTGGGGAGTGTGTCGATTGGGTGTCCTTTCGGGGATTCCAGCAATCAGAACCTATAATCTCTGTCACGCGGCTGCTTGTAGGTCTCCATTGAAGGCCAGAATGCCTTAAAGCATGAGGCCTAAATCCTAAATTCGAAGCCCTTATAATCCCTAAGACCTAAACCCCCGAGGGTGGGGCCCCCAGGTGATGGAAACAGAGACTGGTCCATCGTCCAGGAGTTCGAGTCTGACTGGACACAGGAGTCGACCGGGGTGGGCATTTTTGGGGTGTTTCAGGGCTCCTTTAGGGGTGAGGAGGATGTTCAGGAATCGTGTCGGAGGGTTTTGAAATCCCAAACCCAAGACCAGAGGAAGATTTCCGAAACCCGAAACCCTAAACCCTAATACCAAACCCTAAAAGAGGGTTGAGGGTCCTAAACCGTGACTCGGCTGATTCTATTCTATTCCCCTTTGTGTTCAAAAAGGGTCTTATCAAGGCCCCTAGCCTTAAAACCAAAACTCCCAAGCCCGAACCCCAAAGAAAAGGCCCTACACAACCAACGCATCTGAAAGCCCCTTACACCCCCAAAAAAAACCCCAAAACCCCCGAAATCCCCAAAACCCCCAAAGCCCCCAAAGCCCCCAAAACCCCCAAAACCCCCGAAACCCCCAAAACTCCCCAAACCCCCAAAACCCCCAAAACCCCCCAAAACCCCCCAAAACCCCCCAAAACCCACCAAAACACCCAAAACCTCAAAACCCCCAAAAGCCCAAAACCACAAAACCCCCCAAAACCCCAAACCCACGACCACAACTGCCAGAATCGAAGCCCGAGCACCGCGGCGAGACCCCCGGCCGCCGGCGTGTTGTGGGCACCTGGCTGCCAGTGGCCTGGCACAGCTTGATGGAGTTTACTACTAGTTGCTTAAGAACCACCCCACCCAAAAAAATACAATATTCTTCCGTATAAGGGCAAGATAGGCATTATTTGTATTTATAGACCCCAGAATGCAGGTGAATAGTTGTTCAGAGGGTATTTAGGGGGCCAGCCTAGGAGACCCCCTAAACCCTAAACCCTAAACCCTAAGCCCTAAACCCTAAACCCTAGACCCTTAACTGCAGTCAGGGTTTGGGGTCAGGGTTCACGCTGTTCAGGTTAGCCTGGCGTCCCCAGAAACATGACGTACTTGTCTCAAATTGATACCCCACAAACAACAACATCCCTCAATGGTCATCTCATAGTCATAGGCCAAAAAATCCGTATGCTGAGTATACCGGCAACGAAAGGCTTAAGACAGTAGATAGTGTCGAGTTTAGTCGAGGTGGAACTATGCGAGGGTTTTGGATTTCCGGCGTTTTGTTGACCCTAAACCCTAAACCCCTGTGCGTTTCGTGTTTGGTGGGGTTTCGGGGTTACGGCAAGTTACGTCCCCCCCGCCCCCCGAACCCCAATATTCCCGAAACCCTAAACTCAAGAGGTCTCGAATTTGAGGTTGCGGGTTAAAGGTTTCCGGGTCTAAGAATCCTGGAGAGCCTCAAGGAGCAATGTAGGAGCTTTTGGGGGTTACCTACCCCCCTTTGAAAATCAACAACCCTAAGCCCTAAACCCCAAACCCCAAAATCCCAAACCCCAAATCCCAAACCCTAAACCCCAAACCCCAAACCCCAAACCCTAAAGCCCAAACCCTACTTTGACAAGGAGATATCATGGCTTTTGGCTGCAGCAGGTGACGGAATCCAGGCCTGGTCCCTACGCCCCAAAATCCCAAACCCTAAGCCCCAAACCCAAACCCTAGACCCTAAATCCCAAACCCTCAACCCTAAACCCTAAACCCTAAACCCTTAACCCTAAACCCCAAACCCCAAACCCCAAACCCTAAACCCTAAACCCTGTTGGTTGGGGCTTTTCTACTTGCGATTGAAGTTGGGTGCCGGTGAGACCGTAGAAGGTTGAGGGCCTAGGAAAAGACCCTGGAAACCCTAAAGCCCCGGAACGCACATTCTACACCCGGCTAAGCCCCTCAGGATTTGAGGTTCGGGGGTTCAGGGTGTTGTAGTTGGATCATCACCTACCCAACGTTGTATTGGAGTCGAACAAAGACGCCAATACAGAACATGCTAGGTCCTACCTGCTCGCACAAGCAGCTATACGCGGAGAGGGCTTGCCAGCATCCTTTTCCCGAGCTCACATGACGAATTGCCTCCTTCATCTTCCTCAGGCTTTCCGCTTCAGGGGAGATTTTGGTTTCAGGCTTTAGCGCCTTAAACAGCTTTGTTCGCAGCAAGCTTCTGAGAAGGCTCGGTCACGGTGGGACGACGCGTACGCTGCCGCGCACCCGGTGCTTGGGAGAAGCCAAACCTCCCGATAGCTGAGGCCCTTTGGACCCCCCTCCTCGGATGCAAAAGCCCCAAACCCTGAAACCCTGAACGCGGAGACGCGCAGAACCCTAAACTCGGGAACAGCCACAACCCGCAACCTTAGGCTTCCTGAACCGGGAGGGGGCGGGGGGGGGAGGGCGGTTAGTTGTACTATTGTGGATATGAGGGGAACCCCCCCATTTGTGGGAGTTTGGAAATGGTTTAGGACCTATAGGACTATGGAAAACTAGGGCGATTTTGGGAACAGGCTTTTTCTTTCAAACGTCATACATAATACCGCTTGGGGCCACGTTCCTGGGGGCTGCTTGTGGAGTCAGCTTTGAAGTTTCTTTAGGCTCCGCAATCCCTGTCTGACCCGTATGCCTAACTCACAAGAAGTTTGACTTTCAGTGGACCCGTATCCACCTCGGGTCCCCTGCTTCAGGATTTAGGGGGTTTAGGGTTTAGGGCTGATCTTGCAGGGTTGAAAAGGGTTGATCAGCCCGGGTATCCGAAAAGACAACGGGTTGATGCGTCGCCTTTTTGGTGCTCTAAAGCCCTGGTGTCACCTAAAAAAAGGGCTGAGGGTTCAGGGCTCCAAGATGACACCGGCCAGTGAGCTAAACCCCCCCCCCTGACCCGTAACACCGTTAAACTAACCAGACTTTCAATTCGACAAGCATGGGGACCCCCTTCTTGTCGGAAACTCCCAACTGGCCTAGACCCTAAACCCCTAAAACCTCAGCCCTTGACCCTAAACAGTACAATCCTAGAACCCGAAGCCCTAAGCCCTAAGCCCCCGAACCCTGAGCCCTAAAACCCCAAAACCCTACTAAAGGAGTCGGAATGGGTACTGTCAGTATTCCCTTATGGCCCCTTGGAACTCTGCTATTCTAACCCCCCTTAACCCTCCTATTGGGGGTATGTTATGTGGGTTATAACTGCACTTCTAATTGGGTTATAATGTACCCCTGAACCTCCAAGTAGACCCATCGGCATCTGCGTTCAGCTGAGGGCTTCCACTTCGGCTAGCACGGGTGCCACGCCGCAGCGGAGGGCCTGTGGGCTTCCCAGGGAGGGCTTAAGGGGTTTAGGGTTTATGGAGGATTTCAAGCAGGTTCAGAGGGTTTGGGGTTTAGGGGGCTTAGGGCTTAGAGGACTTAGGGTTAAGGGCTTTAACGGGTTTTGTGTTTGGGGTTTAGAGAGGTTAGGTTCGTGAGTCCGACTGCATCTTGTACGGCAGCATAAGTACAGCCGTAGTGGCACAGATGCTTTCATCTTTGTTGGTGTTTGTTGTGAAGTAGCTTGGTGGTACAAGTCTGTGCGCCCTGTGTGACCCTGCTCTTGAGCTCCCTTGCCCGCGCAAGAGATTTCGGGGGTGTCGTGTGTAGTGTAGTGTTCGGGGTGATTGGATTTAGGCGAGGTAGTTGAGAGGGGGGGGGGGGCGCATCCATGTACATACCTCTACCGAACTTGGTTTCGAGAAGACCGTTGATCCACTCCGCCGTCTCCTGTAAGTTCCAGCCGCCTCCGTTGAGAACAGGATGGGTACCAGAAAAGGTCACCAGTCAGTGAATCCCCACTCACTATGGCCCCAGGCCATGAACAAATGAATGATCGTCCGGCGTGACCGCGCGGCATAATCATTGCTTCGGCAAAATTCACTGCTTCATCAGTCGAATGAATCAATGAACATGCGCAGTTCGTGTCGTGGTAAGGGTGACTCTCCGCCTGATAGCTACCATGTCAGCCTACTCCCACTCGCCTCAACCGACTGAAAGGGCAAGCCTGAAAGTCCTTAAGCTTGAAGTTGCGCCTAGACAAAAGAAATCCTTAAACCCTAAACCCTAAACCCTAAACCTTGTAGTCAGGCATGAAGGATCTTTCCCAGCTTCAGGTGCGGGGTGTAGGGGTCAGGGCTGAAGAAGCCATGAAGTCGAACAGCTCCTAAACCATAAGCCCTGTAGCCCTTAGGGCTTTTAGGGTTTAGGGCTTGGGGTTTAGGGTCCCAATGAGATTTTTGGTGTTCAAGTTCTCAAATGAGTTTCGGGTGTTTAGGGCAGAGCCCTAAACCCTCAAGTGTACAAGAGTTACAAGACCCGAAGCCCTTAAGTCCACACCCTAAACCCTACAGCCCTGAACCCCGAGCCACGCGAGGTCTTGAGGAGGTGCACCACAAAACCCCAATCCCCAAACCCCAAACCCTAAACCCCAAACCCTAAACCCTAAACCCCAAACCCCAAACCCCAAACCCCAAACCCTTAAACCCCAAACCCTTTATAAACCCCAAACCGCAAACCCCAAACCCCAATCCCTATATAAACAACTAAACCCCAAACCCCAAACCCCAAACCCTATATAAACCCCATATAAACCCCCCAAACCCCGAACCCCTCAGCCCCTAAACTCCCCAGGCCTTGAGGAGGTCCCGGAGCCCTGTGTCTATGCCAACGGCCTGTGGCTGGCCAGCGCCGCGTACCCGGGCTCCGTGGCGATGGAGGCCCCAGTCGGACTTTTAGGAGAAGAAGGGGCGGGTTTAGGGTTTAGGGTTTTGGGTTTTGGTTCAGGGTTCAGGGTTCAGGGTTCAGGGTTCAGGGTTCAGGGTTCAGGGTTCAGGGTTTAGGGTTTAGGGTTTAGGGTTTAGGGTTTAGGGTTTAGGGCGTCTCGCCGCGCAGCGGCAGTAAGTACCATGTGTAAATGGCGCCCCTACACACCCAGGGGGTGTGGGGGGGCGGCATGTCACGCGAAGGCATCTGTTTCAATTTCATTGGTGCTGGGTTCTTTCTCCCCACCCGCTGTGAGCTTTCACAGGCCACCACCCAAGGCACTGCCTTTTAGGGTTTAGGGCTGTCGCCCTCAATTCCCACCATTGCTTTCCCACAAAGGCATGGTGAAGGTAGCGGGGCGGGGGCCAGGCGAGGGCGGAGCGGTGGGGGGGGGGGGGGGGGGGCGAGGAGGGGTGGGGGCGAGGAGGGGTGGGGGGGGGGTGGCAGACCCTAGATTTCAGGATTTATGAAAGGGTCCCAAGAAGGTTCCTAGGGGGGCCCCCTGGCCCTTCTGTCCATAATAAACCCTATAAAATCCTACAAACCCTTTACACCCCGGACCCTATAACAACCCCGAAATCAGGTTGGCATCACGGCGCGCGTGGATGACTACTGGGACACCGGTACATCTCGCAGTGTGAACCCTGGAGTGAGCTCTTTGGTTCGGGATTTAGGAGTCAGTGGTTTGGAATTTAGGGTCGGGCGCTTTAGTTTCAGGTTGTAGCTTTCTTTTTTCATGTTTGTTCTTGGGGCTGGGATTTTGTTGTTGTGGCTTTTCGGGTGTACGAGACATGGCATGTGTCATTTGAGGCTTCATAAGTTCGTTGAGATCTCAAACGCAGACGCCTTTGCGAGTTTTGGTCTGAGGCACTTGCGAGTGGGCAGTTTCTGCAAGCCTTCATGTAAATCCTAAACCCCAAACCCTAAACCCTAAACCCTAAACCCCAAGCCCTAAACCCTAAACCCTAAAGACTCCTAGACCCTACACGCAAAGAAAGGTGTTCAGGCTCAGTGTTCGAAGGATCGGAGTGCAGGTTCAGGCTCAGCTGTCTCACATTCCGCGGTTGCTTAGGGTTTAGGGTTTAGGGTTTAGGGTTTAGGGTTTAGGGTTTAGGGTTTAGGGTTCAGGGTTTAGGGTTTAGGGTTTAGGGTTTAGGGTTCAGGGTTCAGGGTTCAGGGTTCAGGGTTCAGGGTTCAGGGTTCAGGGTTCAGGGTTCAGGGTTCAGGGTTCAGTTCAGGGTTCAGGGTTCAGGGTTTAGGGTTTAGGGTTTAGGGTTCAGGGTTTAGGGTGGTGTTTCTCAAGCTCTGCTGCAGTCTAGGCCGAGTCTTAGCCAGACATTGTAGGTTGTTCTCAAATGCCGCTTGCAAGATCATGCGATTTACGAACTCCTCTCCGAAGATCGAAACCCTAAACCCTAAACCCTAAACCCTAAACCCTAAACTCCACTGTCCTGAACCCTAGGCCCGAAAATCTCTCTTTACCCTGCTTGAACCGAGAAACTCTGTGAGTTTGTGTGCAAGTCGTTTACCCCCCTCCTTAGTCCCCGCAACCTGTATACCTGACGACCTGTGTGTTCATCCTAAACCCTAAACCCTAAACCCTAAACCCTAAACCCTACATCGTCGAGTTTAGAGCCCTAGCTTGCTCGCGCGATGGCCGACTTCACTGAGAGCTCTGGTGGGCCGACACCTCAGAGTTCGAGTCGGGGCAGCGAGCACCCATACTGGCAGTTTGGGTTTAGGGTTTAGGGTTTAGGGTTTAGGGTTTAGGGTTTAGGTTTTTTCTTTCGAAGAGTCCGGGACCCTATACCCTAAACCCGAAAACCGACCGACCCGACGAAAACACTGGGGTGTCAGGGAACAGCTTCCTTGAACGGATTAGCCCATGAAAAGATCCAACCGCATAGCTTCACGTTCGGTAGTTTCTCCGGATGCTTCCGCTTTTTCCGTTCTTGCCCGGCCATTGCGAGTTTCATTTCATCGAGTAGGCTTTCGGGTATAAATTTCAGAAACCCACCTATAAATATATATATTTATTTATATGGTACCCCCCCCCCCCCAGTGACCTACCCTTTTTCGCCTTGTCTCAAGTCACCCAGCTGCACTGCAAGCAAACTCGGTGTGCAATATAGCGTATTTCCTAGGGCGTAGACTAAAATACAACTAAAATCGCATACACGGGACAGTAGAAAAACCAAAAACACCAAAACCAAAAAAATCAAAAAACCAAAACCAAAAAAACCAAAAAAAAACAAAACCAAAAAAACCAAAAATACCAAAAATACCAAAAAAACCAATTTTCCGGGACTCTCAGGAAATCCCTATGAGGCTTCTCCAAGAGTCCCGGAAAATTGTTTTTTTGGTATTTTTGGTTTTTTTGGTTTTGTTTTTTTTGTTTTTTTTGGTTTTTTTGGTTTTGTTTTTTTTGGTTTTTTGGTTTGGTATTTTGGCTTTTTGGTTCGCCTTCACGGTCACGAGGCAACAACTACGCATTTTTAAGTGTGCTTATGCTAATTGTGCTTTTCAGAAATAGTATACAAGTGGTCTTTCTAGTGCTTCAGAACTATTTGTTTCGTTATTATGTAAGTAGAGCCGCTAGGTGTTTAGTGCATCTTTTGGTTGTACTCAAGTGTAGTAGACCTTATTCAGCCATTACTTGGTGCTCTGGTAGCTCAATTCGCATGGATAATATTTGCCTGGTAAATGCGAGTAATTATCTAGAAGCAGCATTTGCAATACTTGTCTTGAGAAAAAGCATTTATTGCTTAGAATTGTTTGCTTAAAAAGTGACTCCTACTCGTCCAGGAATACCCCAAAACCCTATAATCCAAACTTTACCAGAGATTCTCCTGAAAAGCTTGCGCTTTTGGATGATTTTATGTATTTGTGAATTTGCTTGTGTATGGCCTTCACTAAGTACTTTTCTAGGATTCTTGTGCATGTTTTAAGCCTGATTGTGCAAGTTGCGTTTTTCAGGCATAGTATATATGTGGTCTTTATTTAATGTTTCAGACATCTTTGTTTCATCGTTATGTAAGTAGAACCGCTTCTATTTCCATTATTGTGCATTTTTAAGCTTGCTCATGCAAATTGTGCTTTTCAGACATAGTATATAAGTGGTCTTTAGTGAATACTTCAGCAATCTTTGTCTCATTGTTATGTAGGTAGAACCGTTTCCATTTCCACAAGTGTTTATTTCGTATTTGGTTAAGCATGGTCCTTTAAATAGTATTCACTTGAGTCGAATTGGGCTATTTGCTTAAGAATTCCTCTAGTAGTTAAATTCGCATAGAATGAATACTTCAAAAAAACTGTTTCATGAATATGTAAACATAAGGTGTTTCATTTGACTTTGCAGATAGTGCTTCAATAATACTTTGCTTGGTATAAACACAACTGTTTCAATGCATTAGTTGCTCAACAAAGCACTATTTGCCCTTTAAACCACACTTTGCCATATGTTGGTTGAATATGGTGCTTCTTTCGTATTTTGGTTGAGTATGGTCCTTTAAATAGTATTCACTTGAGTCAAATTGGGCTATTTGCTTAATAATTACTCTAGTAGCTAAATTCGCATAAAATGATTATTTCAAAAATAAATACGGTTCATGAATATGTAAACAGAAGGTATTTCAGTGGACTTTTCAGAGAGCATACTTTGCCTAGTACAAAGACAATTGTATAAATTCAGTATTTGCACTTTACACGCACACTTTGCCATTTTTTGGTTGAGAATGGTGTTTATTTCGTATCTTGGTTGAGTATGCTCCTTTAAATTGTATTCACTTGAGTCAAATTGGGCTCTTTGCTTAATAATTACTCTAGTAGCTAAATTCGCATAGAACCAAGAAAAATGTTTCACTATTTGATTAATACTTTGCCTCGTACAAACACAACTGTATAAATAAATTAGTTGCTCAACAAAACATTAATTGCCCTTGAAACGCACAATTTGCATAGAAAAACACTGTCCTAAACATCTAAAAACAGCATTGTCCGCTTCAGATTCAAAATGTAGATTCTTCCAATGCTGGCTTATCGGGGTCTGTGAGGTGGGTGTCCCAGTAACTGTCCTTCATTACCCGGTGATTAACTACGCGACTTTTGGGCCTTCTTTGTTGTTTTTTGTTAAAAAGGCCTAAAAAGGCCTAAAAAGGGTAGGTCGCTGGGGGGGGGGTAGCATATATATATATATACATATATATATATATAGCGCTTATATATATATATAGAGTATATATACACACACGTAAACCCTAAGCCCTAAACCTAACTCGTTGAATAAGACAAGCATCGTCCCTCCCCATCCCCCTTCCCCCAGGGCTCTGACCTGTTCGCATCCGCAGGCTGGGGGCACTGGGTCGAGGCTTCAGGGCCCAAAGACTTGAACAAACCCTGTACCCCCATAAAGGTTTAGGGTTTAGGGTTTAGGGTTTAGGGATCATCCCATGCTTGAGCGCCAGAACGCCCTACGAAGTTACGACCCTCGAATCCTAAACAAACAACTCAGAGAGTGTCCAAGGTGAAGGAATGAAGGTTTTCGCCTGGAAGCACTTGGGGGGAGGGAAACCCTAAACCCTAAACCCTAAACCCTAAACCCTAAACCCTAAACCCTAAACCCTAAACCCTAAACCCTAAACGAGGCGGAAATAGAAGCACTGAAAAGCAACCAGGGGCCCCTAGCTTTGGGGCTCCCGGGTTTGGGGTGGAGAATTTAGGGTTTGATTCATTTAGGTTTGAGTTTTAGGGTTTAGGGTTTAGGGTTTCGGGTTTAGGGTTTAGGGTTCTGGCTTGCACGTGAAGAGGAGTGCGTCATGGCACACCCAAATACACCAGGCCTTGCAGCCTAGGCTGCACCGTTCTGACGGCTATCTTTGCTATCCCTGCTCGCTGTGAACCCCAAACCTCAAAACCCGAAACCAAAAGAAGCACAAGCGCCCAAAAGGCCCGCTCATTCTATAATATGTGAGCGCAAGTCTGCGAGAATGCCAAGAGGACACAGCAGACTCTCCACACAGCATAGCAGCACGTCACATTGGCCTGGCCTGGTCCACAGCACAGAGGTTTGCGAGTTGCAAGCGGCCTTCCGCTGCACATCGCAACAAATCAGCAAAAATTTCACCCTCTCACATACTTGGCATCGTGCGTGCCATGGTTGTCGGCGGGACACCATGCGCCCATGCTGCATCCCCACTTCGAAGGCTCCATGTTGGGTGCCTAGGCTCACCGACCCAGAACCCGAAAGCAATGGGCACTGAGGATGCGTGAAGTTAAGCTGCGGATGGTGCCCTAAACCCTAAACCCTAAACCCTAAACCCTAAACCCTAAACCCTAAACCCTAAGCCCTTTACATCCTCACCCTAAACCCCCAAGATTGATGACCTGAGCACAGCTGGGCAGTTCGGGGCTGAGGGTTCCCTCGAGTAACCTAGATACCCTTACGGCTAGGATGCCCAGTAGTACCCTTATTCCCTTTTTGGTAGGTTGAGGTTCCCTTATACACCCCTTGAAGCAAAAAAGGGCACCCTTTTTCATCCTAGGTTACTGGGCAACCTAGACGGAATCCGTGCTGGCATCTCATGTCTGGGGGTGACTCTAAAGCGTTCTGAAACATGGGTGTGTTGCGTTGCTGCTGTTGTTGGTTGTGAATTATGGGTGTGGGTCGTGTGGGCTTTTGTGGAACACAAACATCAAAATTTAGGTCATTGATGTAGACTAGTTTGAGGATATGCAGGCATGCTTCTCATGAAACTTCAGGGTTACAGTGACAATGCCTAGAAGAAGTTTATGGAAGTGGAAGCATTTTTCCAACCACAAGTCAGGGGTTCGGAGCCTACGATTACTACTTGGGCATTGCCCAACGAAGCTCTGGACGCCCAGGCGACCTCTGCGGCCGGCCCACCTGGAAGTCGAAGCAGCCGAAGCAGCCGCAGCAGCCGTGGCCGGAGCTGGGGCGCCGCCTTGGGCGCAGCATCGCTGTTTGTGAAGCTGCCCAAGCTGCCCAAGCTGCTGGTTTGCAAGGAATGAGAGAGAGTTAGGGCCCTGCCATATATCCTTGAAGGGATTACATAGGGTACCTCCTTCCCCCATTCCCTACGAACCCAACACGAAGGCTGCCCAAGCTGCTGGGCGGACGCCAGCGTCGCAGCAGTCGAAGTGCTCGGCGAGCAACCGGGCTCCTCGAAGAGCTGGATCGCTCAGATCCCGGCCGGTCAGGGCTTCGAAGCGAGTGGGCTGTCGCTGGGGAGGTCTTCTTTGAGGAGACCACGGAAACTACATCCCCCTTGGGAATTATTTTTGTATTTGTGTTTATATAAAACCCAAGAGGGTATTAAATACAACATGTTTATTAAGGTTCTAAGGGGAGTATAGGAAAAGAGTGGGCTGGTGCGCGTCACGGGCTCGGGGGCGAGCAGCGGCGGCTCCTGGCGGCGCTTGCGCTTCAACGGCAACACCGAGCAAAGCGTGCTTCTCCTGGATGCGAGCAAGACGCCCGAGTATGGAGCTCTTGCCTTCGGCTCCTGCGTTGATTCTTCTCATCAGCTTTTGGAGTGTTCGTGTATAAATTTGTATGTTCGCCTTGTTTAAAGCCGATTAAACTAAGCAATTTATCTCACATATGCATATCCCTCTCTATCTCCAGATCGGAAGTTGAACATGATGCGTCAGACCCCACCGAGCCCGCAAGCGTCTCGCACAGGCTACTTGAAGTCCCTGGCAGCCGTGGGCGCCTCCACCGCCCGGGCCCTGGGCCGCCCGCGGACGCTGAGGGTCCTGGTGATCGGGGTGGGCCTGGGCGCCTTGCCGGGCTGGTTCTGCAGCAAGATGAAGGCGCAGCGCTCTTTGAGGGCTGCGGGCTGAGGGTTTAGGGTTTAGGGTTTAGGGTTACCGGAGGGTCCTGTAGGGTTGCTAGGGTTTAGGGTTGATAGGACTTGGGGCTTCTATGCTATCCAGTATTTGGGGCAGTAAATCCCCTCCTGAGGTTCTCGAGTCTAGTCTAACCCCACTTTGTGGAGATGCCCATTATCGTCTACTAAAGTGCATTATAGTACTGTTATGAAACTATTTCCGGTATATCCTAGTGTATGAATGTATTTTTTCAGTACACGATAGCACGTGATGGCCGATAGTAGTTCGCCCTCAGTTCATCTAAGCCCTAAAGCCTATTGAGTACAAGCAGGGACTGTTCATACAATCCAGTCATAGTAGCTGAGCCTTTGTGCTTGAGGCTTCAATGCTGTGGAGCCATCAGCTCCCACGCTAAAAAACATGTCTCGTCCGCTTTGCACCTGGAGGCAGCAGTGGACGCTGTCGAGCTCGCGCCTTTGCCGATGTTTCTGCGTTTTCATGTTCGCTCTCTAGGATCTCCCCACACTTGCCAGATTTCCCCCCCCCCCCCCCCCCCCCCCAGGTTGCCTATTGGGGTTTACGGATACGCCCTACGTCTTTGGGTTTTGTTGTCTGGAACTTCAGTCCAAAATATGGATAGAGGGGGGGTCTATTTTAGGGGTCCCCTATTTTCGTAAACCCCCATTTGGGGTTTCGGCCCAATTTCAACAACGCTACGGGGGCTCCTGTCTAAACCCTAGACCCTAAACCCTCAACCCTTAACCCTAAACCCTAAACCCTAAACCCCATTTGGCTGTAGGATCCCGCAGTGCTGCGGGCTGCTTCGGCTGTCGGCGGCATCCCGGCAGGAGCCCTCCGCAATGCCGGCAGCGCACAAGAGTGTCCTGGAGCACTTTGCAGGTTGCAGGGTTTTAGGGTTTAAAGGGTTTGGGGTTTAGGGTTTAGGGTTTAGGGTTTAAAGGGTTTGGGGTTTAGGGTTTAGGGTTTTAGGGTTTAGGGTTTTAGGGTTTAGGGTTTAAAGTGTTTGGGGTTTAGGGTTTAGGGTGCAACACAAGGGCCCTCGTTAAGGGTTTAGGGTACGGGGGGCAACCGAAGGGGGACGAGAAACCAAACAGTCAACCCCAACAGAAACCCTTGATTTCCCTGGAACAACCAACAACAAAACCCAAAGAACAACCCAACACACCTTTTCAGCAGGGCGCATTGCCCAGGGTCTTGAGCCAAACATGATTTCCGGGTTTATTAACCCTTTCAACTCCCAACACTAACTCTTTTCTACAATACCAGTTGCAGCTCCGCACTCCCCCTGTCCTAGGATTTCCTAGGACACGTTGGAGGTGCAGATCCTTGGCCAAAAACCACCGTTTAGGCAGCAGCCAGCTGCTTGAAATGCACATTATGGTTTTACGTCTTCCAGGACGACCCTTCAGCTCATTGGCCGAATCCCTTACCATTGAGGATTTCTTCACCTCGAACTTGAAAAAGTTTACGTTCCAGCGGCCCGTTCCTCACCAAGGAACTCAGCATTCACCACCCAGCCATCCTTGAGGCAATGCTTACAAAGCGTCTTAGCCCTGGGCTGTGAATATCGCAGAACATCACAGTCACTGCTTGCGTGCATACAGTTCCCACCCACTGTTGTATACAAAGTGGCACTCGCAGGAATAACCACCACTTTCTTGATCCACAGCCATTTGTACAGCCGCCGAAAGAGGCACCATGTCAATTCCCAGATTATGATTGCTGCCACCAAATACGCAACAAGGTCTGAATTGTTGATAACCATTTCAATACCTTGAGCCAGAACCATAACCGTAGATGTATTGGCGACCTGGCACACCCCTTCTTCTGAGCAAAAGAAACCAGCAGCTGACACTTCTTCTCCACCTGTTGCCATCCCTTGCAGGGATGCAGCCACCATCATGACCGCCATTGCAAGAGAGGCCCTTTTCAAGTCAGTTCCTTGCACTAACAGTTGGAGACCCCAAAGTGCCTTTTGCTTTGCATAAACCTGTCCACTCATCAATTTTGTCAACAGATCAGCAATCATATACTCACCACGAAGATGCGCTATCACCATGTAACCACGGTCCACCAGAGACCTGACTCCAGCTGCTCGAATTCTCAGATGTCTTGTTCTCCAGCTACCAGCAGGATATTGAATGATTGAGCACGTCGAAACCGAATCTGTATACAGCACTTTTTGCAGCGATTCTTCCCCTGTTCCAACCAAAGCGGCAATTATAGGGGTGCACGACTGAATCATCGTTGCTCCCTCTATGGACGCATGTAATTCAGCTTCAGCAGTACTTAACGCCACGGTTGATTGTCTCTGTGTTGCCCACATCACTGGACAATCACCCCAAACTACCACCGCTCCTGAGTGGCTCTTTTCGTTTTCACCTGCTGCAAAGCTGGCATCCGCGTAAGACTCCACCACCCTGACGCCTCGCCCATAACGCAACACCTCATTCCTTTCTTTTTCGCACGTTGCGATTGCACCAAACGTCAGGCCTAACGTTGGAGTTGCAGCAAGGTATCGAAATACCTCCTCAGCCTTTTTAACCACAAATCGCGGCCTTCGGGATGTCCACAAAGACAACTGGCTTGTGCAGAAAGCCAAATCAGGTCGAGTTTTGATTGCCACCCAGAGGAACTCCCCTACGGCACCTTGAGCCGCTCGCAAGGAGGGAATATCCACCTCCTCTTCTTCACCTGGAGTTTCTTTCACCATTGGCAGGTTACTACCTTTTCCAGTTTCATCAATCTGATACCCTCTTCGGTTCAGCAAATCTCTCACGAAGTCCTCCTGGTTGAGAAAGAAGCTGCCATTTCGATACCAGATTTGGACACCCAAAAACTTCAGGAATCCATCACCACAGCCTGGACCACAGAACTCGGGTTCAGAAGTTTTCCACTCCTTCCTGATCTGTTCCAAGGCTTCCCGGAGCACTGTCATAGTCCCAGCCATCAAAAAATCATCCACGTAAAGACCCATTGTCCCCACCAACTTGCTTACACCTTCCGGCTTCTCTTGCGCCATAATAAGGAACAGACTTGGGTCTGCATTGGACCTCTGAAAGCTCATTGCTTGTCCATCCTTTGACACCCAAGACATGCCTTGAAGACGTTGGTCTCGCCACTCCACCCATGCTGCAGGACTTTCGGCCAAACCGTACAAGGCCTTCCTCACAATCCACCGCTCCTCTTTTGTGCAAAGACCCAATTTCACCGCCGCCCTTGGAGGCTGCACCACCACCAGACGCCCTTCTCTTTGCGCCCTATTCATCGGCGCCGTCAGAAAAGCTTTGGAAATGTCTAAGCCAGCGATGATCCACACCATATGTGCTGCGTGCCTCACTTGACACCTAAATGTAGTTGAATCTAAACCTGGAGCGTACAGCGAGTGACGACTGAGGGACCTTGGCCCTTCGTATTCTGTAGCTGCCGTTGACGAAATAAAGTTCCCACATGCACAGATACGGGCACGCCTCCTCCCTGTCCCTTGCTTTCGGGTAAACACCACCAGACTGGGAACGTACTCAATCACCGGTGCATTAGGCTCTTCCGCCAATTTGTCCAACTTTTCTTGAGTTGTTGGTTCCACCACCTCCAACTCTTTAACCAAAGACTTCACCTCGTCCGACAATGAATCCCTCCACTTTTCCAGCTCTTGCATGGCTTCTTGTGTAGGAATCGTTTTTGTTTGCAGGAACTCAACCTCCTCTGCTGCCTCCAGCGCGGTATTCTCCTGTACCACCTGCTGAACTTGAGCTGCTTTGACCAAAAACTTCGAGAGCTGTTCCTCAGCCCTTTTTGCTTTAACCAGCCATTCTCTAGTCTCTGATCCTTTTTCCTCATTCGACTCATTGGCCGATCCATGGAACTCGTCCAAAATGCAACATTCCTGTTCAGCAATTAGGCGTCGAATACTCAAATGCTCCTCTAGAGCCCATTGATGCGCTTCGAACACAGCATAGTCTACCTCCTCTGCAAGGTCGTCCAGCGAGGTTTCTCTCAGCGTCATTTTTAACCATTTCCTTGTTTCACCTTCTTCAGCTTGTGGTTCCGGAAGAGGAAACTTGCATTGGAGAAGATAGCACCTATCCTTGTAGCTCAAACGCTCCATAAAAACAGGTGTGTACCCTGTCAAGGATACCCTGTTCCCTTTCCAAGGCATAGGACCATGCAGTTTTCTCGGAAAGAACGACATGAAGTTCCAGTGGATATCCACCAATTTTCCAGGTAAGACTTTCTTCCCATAGGATTGCTCCACCACTCAGCTCCTTCCTCCAAAACCTTTTCATCCTCAACCCACAGCTGACCCTCTTTATAGTCACCAAAGCCACACACATAATTGCAGCAATGCTTTTCATTGTGACTATCCCTATGCAATGATACCGGAGCATTGCACGAGATCTGAAGAGCAGAAAATTTGGCTTCAGGATTGTGGTGCCTCACGAATGATGTCAAATAACGACATAGCCATGGCCTTCGATGGGTCTCTTTTGTAATACCACACACTCCGCCATGAGTATAGTGGCCCAACACCAGAGCTCGCGTACTTGTGCACCAATTGTTGATACCACCTCTCCGATTCACCCTCTTTGGGTATACAATCCCTTCCAAAAGCTCCTCACAGTCCACGTAATCATACATAGACCTTTCATACATTGACTTGGCTTTTTGTTCTTCTTTTTCCAACTGTGTTCCATCCTCGGCAGTCTCACTTTTGCAGACCAAATAAGCATTTTCATGAGGAGAACAGCATGTCGGCCAACACTCATCACCAGGAACATTGTCCTCAACATCTGCATTTTCTTCCAGCTCCCCCAAACCCTGCATGTCATCCTCGAAAATTTCTAAGGGCGGACTCTCCCCCCGCTTGCGAAGCAAGCGCAAGGAGCCCACATGACCACGCAGTGAAGAGGCCGGGCTTTTTTCCTTTAACCGATGGCGAGCTGGAGGATCGCGAGGCGGAGGTAAAGGAGGACCTTCCTCATCAGCGAACCGAAGCGCTGGTTTTTTCCCCTTGAGACGATGCTCCGGAGGAGAAGGCTCCTGTTCTTCTACCACCCCTTCCAGCTCCAATGCAGGCGGTTCCTTTATATTGGAAAAAATCGTAGTGCAGGGAAATAACACCAGTTCATCCGGATCTTTTGCAGTCCCTTGAGCTTCCACCCAATAACCACCAGGTAGGTCATCGCATGGACCCAAAAGAAGCGCGGGCTGCGTACGATCGACCCATTGCCGACCTTTCTTTGTTCCATCCGGACCCAGCAACTCCCACGGACGACGTTTGACTTGAATCTGAGCACCAAAGGGAAGCAATGCTTTCGGTTTCAAACCCAACTCCCTTTCAGCTTTCTGCCACCGTAACATTGACCAATGGCGAGCAGCCAGTGCCCAGTACGCCGGACCGAGTCGCGCCTCCTTTAAGAGCGACCTCACACCACGTTTGAATAAACCCACACATGCTTCAGCGCGCCCATTTGTTTGCGGGACTCCAGGATCACCAGTGGTCCTATATATCAGACGAGTTTCACAAAAGGACCGAAAGCGTGCATTGACAAACTCCCCCGCTCGATCTGAGTGGATTCTCAACACCGGATACCCATGTCTCTGCAAGCGCACCATCATTCTTTGAACCGCCGACAAAACAGTTGTTTGCTGTTTATCCACAATCGGCTCCACCATATCGAAGTTGATCATACGGACAGGTTGGGTCAAATGGTCCTTCAGTTCCTTCCAGGATTTTTCAGAAGCTTGGATTTTCAACACCTCTGCCTCCAGAACTGGTGCAGGTTCCACCGGTGCAGAGTCTTCCTCCTCGAAGTTCGCGACGGCATCGCCTAACCATTCTCCAACACCAGCACCTTCATCTGCCACCTGATCTTCCACCTCATCCGCATCTTCCTCCTTTTCAAGAGGGCGACCCACATTGGGATCCAACATTGGAAATTGATACACACCAATAACAGCGTGTCGTGGCTTCTGCTGGTGAGCATCCTTTGAACACTTGTATGGACCTGCTAAGTCCAATGATAAAGTGTAAGCATCCCCATGCTTCCGCCTCAAATGGCGACGCTCTTTGCCAGCGGCAGACGCACAAATTTGACAATCACGTCTGAAAGGAATATGCCCCCTTAGGCAATGGTCACGGAAAGCTCGCTCCTCCGTTGTCAGCCTCCGTAACGTCCCTTCTCGTTCTTCCGTTTTTAACACCATAGCTTCCCGTTCAGCATCGCTCTCATGCAACCATTGTGCCAACCTGTGACGTATTCTTTTAACCAATCCAAACGCCCATCGCGCCCATATGGAGGACTGTCCAATACGTTCTTCCAGGGTAGAAGCGAATGTTGCCGACCACGGAACAACCACGCGAACCTGTTCCAACGATTCCCATAGTTCCATATCAGACACCAGGAAAGTCGTAGGTTTCACCAGAGCATGTCCCAATGCTCCTTGATCAAAATGTGCAGCGTACATTCCATAACGCTCACAAAAGCTTTTCACTTCTGGCCAACTCCAGAAGGTAGGGCTTGAGAACCCTTCCTGAGCACCATCCACCAGATCCTCAGCACTCAAGACCGTCTTGCCGTTCTGAGAGAAATCTTTCCCTATGAGTTCAGGGTTTCCAGGACTTTCCATGCCAAAGAAGACAGAACTCCCATTGATGACTTCAGCAGTTCCACACCTTGAATGCACCGCCACGTCATATAGGAAAAGCATCTTCAGAAGTAAAACACCATCCTTTTGAGCTAATTCTTGATGTGGCCACGGAAGACTCTTTAATCCCAACCGTTCAGGCCCACAGCGTCGGCGTAATACAGGTGGACCACCGTCTTCACCTCTCAACCTTGACACTGTCCTGCATGGAGGTCCTCCAACCACAGCAACCACCTTTCCTTCAGCCGCCAGATGCAGAAGATACTTCCAGACGCTCGAATTATGTAGGTCACCGCCTTTCTTCAAATCCAGCTCCAGTACCTCCACATCCCGACTGGGAAAATGCCATTTTTGTTTTCCCGAAAATAGGTGTACCACCACCCTTTTTGCTCGTGCCAGCCGTCTCCTTTTATGACGGTTGAAAGGCAACGCCGCAATATCTCCACGTGGCAACAGCTCCATCAGCATATTTTCTGGTATATCCCCATAATACCACCGAAGAAACCGCCAGCATGCCTGGACGAACTCCTCCTCATTCGCTGACGCTGTCCGCGCTGCGCTTTGCAACGACGCTTTTACAGCCACCTCGTTGTCCGTATTCGGACACCCTTGAACCATACGTGCCACCTTCAATGCTTGCTTTGGTGAACACCAATCCATTTCATCAATGATCTGAAGCGCCACCTCCTTTTCCAAACAAGGGCACCCATTCAGATCACGAACGCGAAGTTCTCCCAGAACAGGATGTGAGGCTGTGCACTTGCCACCACGCCACTGAACTCTGAGACCAACCAAGGCGCTCGCTTTGCCAATTGGCACTAGTGGATCTACCATTTCAGGAGTTACCAGGGTCCCACCTGGGGTAATACACATCTCCCGAGATCCAACAGCTAAAGACACCAACACCTTTTGCTGCGGAAGCTGTTCACCAGGACGAAGTGATCTGAGAGGATGTGATGCTCCCGAGTCCAACATGCCCATTCCCGAACACTCATTGGTGTCAGAAACCCTGGCCACATGTAGAACGCATACTCCTCGGCCTTCTCCCTGCTTCGGCAACAACGTGGCATCAGACGAACCGACTCCACAGTCCGCCCTTCCATTCCTCCATTGAGAATGGGACAACGACGCACGCTGCCTTTCAGCATGCAAAACCATTTTCTCAGCTGTTTTGTAATCCATAACCAAACAGCCATGTTCAAACCATAAGAGTTGGTCCAGCGAAGATTTTGCACTCACGTGACACATCCCATTGATCACGGTGAGGTTCGCCCCAAACTCCAAAATCAACCAGAGAGGGATAATCAGGGGCCCATTGTCTTCCCTAATCAACGTCCCTTTCTCTGTAATCCTCATTGTCACACCACCAAGCGCGCTTTGCACCATAACAGTAGTGTCGGGTAAACATTCCCATGGAAAAAGCGTCCGCGCAAGATGCGTAGCAGCTGTATCCACCAACGCCACTCTCCCTTCCTGCTGAAACAATCCAGAGTCACATAACATTCGAACACTGGGATCCCCGCTTGATGCTGACTGCGCTGATGACAGCTTCATAGATTTCAGCACTTCTAACGCTTCAGCAAGGACCTGATTGGGTGTTGATGGTGATGAGGGACTTGCAGAACCTTTATCCAATCCCGCATTAGCCGTCTCATCTCCCACTTCAGCCACTTCTGCCTTTTTGGCATTTCCCCATTTTGCACCTTTGCCGCCCTTTCCCCCTTTGGGAGAATTCCCTTTAGATCTATTCCTTTCAGGATTTGAGTCCGCATTGGAACTTACACCATCTTTGTATGGACACTGCGGCTGTAAATGGCCAACGGCCCCACATTCAAAACATCTTCCACGCTCCAGGGAGTCCTTGTCATGGCGAAATTTGCAACGTGATCCGAACTTGCAGCCTGCTTCTGTCTTCCCATATATCCAACAGAAAGGACGTTCACCATCTCCGCTGTACCTTTTTCCTTTCCCTTTGCCTTTGTCACCCTCCTCCGTCTCGTCACCAGTTCCCTTTTGGGCCTTGTTTAACCTGGCCCTTTTCTTGGCGTCCGAGTCCTGCTTCACCTCTTGTTCACCAGCGCTATGCAATAGCAGTTCGAATTCTGCTTGTAACATTTCAGCTAGTTGTGTCGCAGTTTCAGAGGTCGGCGAGTAGTCCACCCCCAATTTCTCCCGGAAGGATGCCACTCTGAAATGCACCGTAGGGTGTTTTGCCAGCAACGCGGATGATAAAGCATCCAATCCCTTGATAAGCAAGGTAGCATCCGGCTCGGATGCTCGCAGCTCCCTTAACCGGGAACGCCATTGCGCCCATTGTCGCACTCCCTTAATAGCCTCTGAGATCGAGGTTGCTGAGGATGGTTGCGCCAAGAAGTTTAACATTGTGCTGCGCTCGTTTGCTCCACCTGGTTGGTAAACTGTCAGCAACTTGTAAAATATCATCACCGACCCCAACATTCGAGTGGAAACAATCTCGGTCTTCAATCTCTCCGGAATCGCCTGTAGCAGCAAAGACACCGCTCTCTGCTCCAACAAAACATGCACAGTTCGAACCGCCTTGAGCCCTTCCAGCTCAGCCTTGATGCCCAACCTTTCCAGCAGAGAGACACTCAACCATTTGGCGTACGCTTCATACGCCTTTGTATAGACGGATTGCCACCACACTCTTCCTGTATCTGTCAGCGAAGACAACATTGGTTCGATCATTGCGATCCAATCACCTAGTGCCGTCGGATTGCTTGGTGTGTAGTCTGCCAAAGTAGGAAGGCTCATCACATGCTTCCCAAGAGCCTCCGGACGTTCAGTTCCAGAACTATCACCAATGTTTGGCATACCACGTGGCACCACCGCTCCAGGAGGTAAGCTGACCCTTCCACCAGGCCCTTGAGGCAGTCCATGTCCCATTCCGGGCGTAAAAACTGTGAGCGGAACCTTTTCTAATTCCAACTTCCCAGCAATCATTTTCCACCGATATGGAACATCATCTACCATTGTATATCCACCCGATCCTGCTGAGTTCTCTTGCGTTGAAGTTTCCCGAGCTGAAACAAAACCGGGCTGATTTCCCAACAGTGCGGCAGAACCATCAACGCCTGATGGCAAGGAGGTAATCGGAACATGTGTTAAACCAGGTGGTCCACTTGCATATCCACCACTTGCAGAACCTCCCATGGGGTAATTCAATGGAGGCAATCTGGAGGGTTTCTTCCCTTCAGTTACGTGCATCATTGGCACTTCTTTCTCATCCTCCACGTGAACATCCCCTTTCCTGGGCTCAGGCAAGGGTTGAAGGTCACAACCCTTTGGAAGGTCGTAGCCCTCAATCGGCAGCCATGTCCCATCAGGCAACACAGTCCAGAAACCACCCATACCATCAGTGTAGAAAACTTGTCCTGGCGGGTACTGTTTCTCTGGAGTCATTCCCAAAGGATATGCAGCATTTGCGTCCACCACTCCAGTGCTCCGTGCTCTCGAAGCTGACCCAGATGCAGCAGAGGTATAGCTTTTCTCCTCCACCCGATGCAACCTGTTCCCCAGCTCCTTTGTTTGCACAAGCAACTCTTTCAGCGCACGCTTTACCACCGCCATATCTTCACCTTGTTCTTCACCACTCAGATCAGGAATAAGCTCTTCCTCGCCTTGTGTCTCACCAATATTACCTCTTTCCATCTGGCCCATCAAACCTGACGATGGCCTCTCAGCTGGGACAGGTTCCCGATCCCGAAGTTCTGGCAACGACGGTGGCCTTCTTGTTTCTTCACCACTTCTATCCCCTCCGCTCGCAGGGAGACTTGCTGGCCTTGATTGCCTCAGTCTCATTTCTTCATGAGCCCGCTCGCTCCAGAAAGGATTCGCTGCTGGAACCGGAACCACTTCGTTTTCCACCTGAGACGTTGGTTGTATCATTGCAACCTCCCTACCATCTGTCAGCGCTTGTACCATTTGTTGTCGTTCTTCACCCCCATCACCACGATTTTCTTCGGCATCATTGGCCGCCGATAATGGTCCAGGTTCAGATCGACGCCGCATCATATCCATGGCACCAAACAAAGATAAAATCTTAACCAACCCACAGGGAGCCTAATTTGGGCTCATAACCTACGGGGGGCAACCGAAGGGGGACGAGAAACCAAACAGTCAACCCCAACAGAAACCCTTGATTTCCCTGGAACAACCAACAACAAAACCCAAAGAACAACCCAACACACCTTTTCAGCAGGGCGCATTGCCCAGGGTCTTGAGCCAAACATGATTTCCGGGTTTATTAACCCTTTCAACTCCCAACACTAACTCTTTTCTACAATACCAGTTGCAGCTCCGCATAGGGTGTAGGGCTTAAGGTGTAGTACAAGGGCCCTTGATAAGGGTTTAGAGTTTTCGGGTTTGGGGTTTAGGGAGGCTTCATGGTTGGAGTTAAAGCTGGAGTAACTATGGCTAGAACTGGCTCTCAATTCTTGAAATTGCAAAACCCTCAACCTTGACACGCCTGAAGCATCGAAAAACCTAGACCCTGCTTCTAACTAGCCCCCCCCTCCCCCGGGGGGGTTCAAGCAGGCTTTGTCTTGTAGGCCACACTGTACATGCTTTTGGGGTGCAGTCACTTCCGGTTAGGCCTTAGGGTGCCCTGAACCCCAACCCCCAACCCCCAACCCCCAACCCCCAACCCCCAACCCCCAACCCCCAACCCCAACCCCCAACCCCCAACCCCCAACCCCCAACCCTCAACCCTCAACCCTCAACCCTTGCAACCTAAACCCTCAACCCTCAAGCCTCAACCCTCAACCCTCAAGCCTAAACCCTCAACCCTCAACCCTCAACCCTCAACCCTCAACCCTCAACCCTCAACCCTCAACCCTCAACCCTCAACCCTCAACCCTCAACCCTCAACCCTCAACCCTCAACCCTCAACCCCAAACCGAATGGCCCTACCAGCCAGGTGCGCCGAAGACGCCACAGGAGCCTCTGATCCCGGATCTTTGCGGGTGTATTGCTGCGATGGCGTGGAGACCCTCGCATGGAGTCCTCATAAATTGGGGTTTTTGGGGTTCTAGCGGGGGGTTGAGGGATTAAAGGTTTTCAGGACTTCCGAAATTGTGGGTTCCAGGGGGTAGGGGGGGGGTTTAGGAGGTAGATGTTTTCAGGGCTTAGGGCTTAGGGCTTAGGGCTTAGGGCTTAGGGTTTAGGGTTTAGGGTTTAGGGTTTAGGGTTTAGGGTTTAGGGTTTAGGGTTTAGGGTTTAGGGTTACTCTGGTTGTTTTGGCAGCTCGAGGGCCACGTGCTCGGATCTTTGGAGTCTGGACTCGTGTAATTGCATGGGGGAGGCGTGGCATCTCACCGTTCCGAAGCTGACTGTGACACCCTCAGGGTTTAGGGGGTTGAAGGGCTTAAGGGCTTAAGGGCTTAAGGGCTTAAGGGCTTAAGGGTTTAGGGTTGGGATGTTCCCCCGTAAACTAACAGTTCATATTCCTGATGAGAGTACCCCCCCCCCCCCACAAAAATCCCTAATTACTAAGGACTGTTAGTATAAGGGGGAACATCCCAAGTTTAGGGCTATAGGGTTTCTGAGCCCCCAATGGGCAGCTCGTGGTGAGCACCCCCGAGGTACGTCGCCGCAGCCCATGAATGCGGCCTTCGCGTCTCGGGCGGCAAGCATAAACCCGAAGCCCTTCATTCCCAAGAGCAAGTCTGGACAGGGGTTTAGAACCCTAAACCCTAAACCCTAAACCTTAAACCCTAAACCCTAAACCCTAAACCCTAAAGTTTGTGGGGTGGTGGGGCTTCAGAGGCCCTCAACTCCTGCACCCTCGGAGGCTACGACGTCGTCATCGTGGATGTCTTTGATGGGCAAGGGGAAACTCCACAGGCATCGAAGAAATCTGAAGGGGCTCTTGGGAAGATCTCCGGGGCATGTCTCTACCGCACCGGCTGGTAGCCATCTCAGGCCAGTTCTCTGTTCTAGAAGGTATGCTTCTCCTCTTTTCGGCAGACGCATCTCGCGACAAGAGTTTTTTGTTGATGAGAACACTGAAGCCCCAAATCTGAGTATGGTGCAGGAAGAGGAGAGAGGAGGCAGAGACAGACCTTCAGCCGCAGACTCCCCCCAAAAACACGAACCTACAGACTTCTGTAGCTTCTCTGCTTTCTAGGTCTATTAACCCTTCAAGCCCGTGACCCCGGGTCGTTCCGGAGTCTGTAAACAATGCAGATGAATGATCGCCTCATCCGGTCTCCGGAAACAGAACCCCCCAAATCCCACAGAACCCCCCCATGTAAGCCCTCAGGACCCCTAAATCCTAAATCCTAAACCCCCTAAACCCTAAACATGCCTCCATAAACCTCTACATGGAGGCCTTCCTGGACGACCAGTTCGGCTTCCCGGGCGAAGATTTTCTGGGTTGAGGGTTTAAAGTTTAGGGGTTTCACTACGGTCTTTAGGCTACTGGGGCGGTTCGGCTTTCTGAGTTGTCGGGTTTGAAAAGCTTCGGGGGGACTGTCGGCCTTCGCCGCGGCTCTAATTGAGAGGTGGGGCAGGTGGGGAGGATTAGGGGTTTAGGGGTTTAGGGGTTTAGGGGTTTAGGGGTTTAGGGGTTTAGGGGTTTAGGGGTTTAGGGGTTTAGGGGTTTAGGGGTTTAGGGGTTTAAGGGTTTAGGGGTTTAGGGGTTTAGGGGTTTAGGGTTTCTTCTCAGCTCTTATAATGGGGCGACTTTGCCCCCCAAAGGCCACCGCGCAAGCAGCCTTAAACCCGAACGAGACTTCCGAAACCGCCCAAACCAAAGCCTTAGACCCTAGACTGCCCTAGACCTGGGTTTAGGGTTTAGGGTTTAGGGTTTAGGGTTTGGGGTTTAGGGTTTAGGGTTTCTTAAACCCTACAGCCCTTAACACTCAAACCTTCTCAGCCCCCTTAAACCGCTCGGGTCCACTGCAAGGAACGGCCCTGGCTGGCATTGCGGAGTGCGCGGTGGCGAACCTCACATGCCCAGCACCCTGGCTTAGCCACTAAGGGCCCACCATTCCAAGAGGTTTTAGGGCTGCAGGGGTTATAGGGTTTAGGGCTTGTAGGGCTGAGAAAGAGCTTAGGGTTAAGTTTGTCGGGGCCTGAGATCCTAAGCCAAGCAGGATGAAGAGCTTGTGAGCCCTAAGCTGCGAAAGGGCTGAAGGCTTAGAGTTTAGTTGTCTCCTGGTGCAGGGGGGGGTCCCCACAGCCCAAGCCGTGCGCATGAAAAGATAGGGGTGCCCCTCCCAAACACGAGAACCCCAAGAACGAACCACTTAATCGTGACTACCCCTGAAATCCCTGAAATCGGAAGCCCCATATAGCTTCCTCAAGCATCTTTAGGGTCTAGGGGGAACCTTTTTTAAGCTTGGAGCAGATCAGGTGCCAATGTGGGACGAGGCGCACGAGTTCAACGCCCCGGAGGAGACCCTGTGGCCCTGGGGGTTGTACAGGGGCCATGTTGGTAGGGTTTTAGGGTTTTAGGGTTTAGGGTTTAGGGTTTAGGGTTTAGGGTTTTAGGGTTTAGGGTTTAGGGTTTAGGGTTTTGTGCATCGAGGGCGATGTGTGTGGCTCTGTGTGCCTGTGTGGGGTTTTACATGTGGTTCCGTGTTGTTGTGTCAGCAGTCTTCGGGTATCCCGGGCGAGAAACACTGCACCACAGACATACACATAGATAGATATAAATGTATATATATATATAGGTACAGAGACAGAGACAGAGATAGATATAGATATAGATATAGGTAGGTATATGGGTCTAGGTTAGTAGGTTAGTGGGATGAAGGCTGCTCCATGTTTCGTCGTCCCTCCATCTCCCCTAGTCATTAGCAACTTCGGCCAGCTTAAGTCCTGGCCCCCTAAGGCCTACACGCATGAACCTTAAAGAGGACACCTCTTCAAAGCACCCTTAGCCACCACCCGCAAAATAAACCCCAAACCCTAAACTAACCCTGCCTTTAAACCGCAGCCTAAACTCACACCCTGAGAATCAGCAATCTACACCCGAAACCCGGCCACCCCAAACCAAAAATACCCTGTCAAGCCAAGCCTAAAAACTTCAAACCCTAAACATCAAGCACAAACGAACCCAGCACCCTTCAAATCAGCAACCTAAACCCTGAACCCTAAACAGCCCTAAACAACCCTAAACAACCCTAAACAACCCAAAACCTCTAACCCTAAACCACCCCTTTTTCAGCCAACGTGGGAAGTGAACTGAAGGCCGGCCGCCTCGTGGCCGCCTGGCGTCGGGGCTTCGGTCCTTCTGCCGGGGCCCGGGCCTCGAATTGCGCTAGGTGAAAGGCTGGGTAGGCCCCCAGGACATTTGATAGGGTTTAGGGTTTAGGGTTTAGGTTTAGGGTTTAGGGTTTAGGGTTTAGGGTTTAGGTTTTGAGGGTTTTCCCCTATTGGGTTCAAGAGCAGCATACTCAAGAATATTCGTTCAGAGGGTTGCAAGGGCCATCCTAGAAGGTTTCGAGGCCCCCAGCAGCTACGGGCCTGTTTTTTTGGGGGGGTTGTCCAAGGCCATTGGGTTTAGGGTTTAGGGTTTAGGGTTTAGGGTTTAGGGTTTAGGGTTTAGGGTTTAGGGTTTAGGGTTTAGGGGGGGCTCTGGAGATTTTTTGAATGCAGGCTTCCTCTTTAAGCGGGGGGGGGGGGGGGGGGCTGGGTGGGGTGTCAGATTCAACTCTGAGGGTTTAGGCCTCTAAGGGCTTCGGCTTCCGGGGTTTAGGGTTGGGATGTTCCCCCTTAGAGGGATTAGAATAGGAGGAGCTCTCATCCCTATTAGGGACTGGTAGTATACGGGGGAACAGTTTCTAATAGGGATTATAATAGGGGGAACTCTGATCCCTATTAGGGAACTGTTAGGAACATCCCAGAGTCGGGGGGATCTCATGTCATCCTCTCATCTCAGGTGTGGAGCGTCCGCGTGGCCGAGGGGCAGAACATCATCCCCGCCGTCACACCGGTGGGCTGCCCCCCAGCCACTTGTCCCCAGAAAAGAGGCCCGGAGGCCCAGGCCCCCTTGAGGGGTTTAGGGTTTAGGGTTTAGGGTTTAGGGGGCTGGTTCGTAGCAGGGAATGAGGGAATGAGGTACTCACACACCCTCCTATAAAGCCCAAAATCAAAACCATCTCACGGAAATTGAGCTTCAGTCCACCCTATTCGTAGCAACCAGAGAGCCTAGCATCCTCTAAGCAAGGAGGCCCGAAGTCTTAAACCCTAAAAAAAGCAATACCACTTAAACCCTAAAACCAAACCCTAGCCCTAAACCCTAGCCCTAAACCCGAAACCCTGTATTCCTTGGTGAAGGGGCGTCTGTTTTTTCAGGCCCTGTCTAAGTACATCAGAATCATCATAAACCACCACGCCCCCCCCCCCTCAAAACAGACAACAACACCACTTCAAGAGGCCTCTTTGGGAGTTTCCCCCGTATACTAGCGGGCCCTAACATTAAAAATAGGGATCATGATAGGGGGTTACCGTAATCCTTATTAAGGACTGCTCGTATACGGGGGAAGTATCTCAAAGGCCTCTTGCTTTTGAGCTGTAGCTTCAGGGTTTAGGGTTTAGGGTTTGGGGTTTGGGGTTTAGGGTTTAGGGTTGAGAGAGCAAGCATAGAAGTCATCCTAGGTTCCTGGAGGAACGTAGAAGACTCAAGAAAAGGCTGGCCTTTCGTCCAATCCAAACCTGCCACAACACCCCAAACCTACACCAAAATGACCTGAAACCGTACACAAACAATATCTCAACAACCCACATTCTACGGTAAAATATCCCTAAACCCTGTACCCAGCTCAGGAAGAATTCCTGGTCGAGTCTGCTCGCGAGCTGGCGACCTCGGGCGCATTTGCCTTCGACCCGGTTCGGCGAGTGACCTTCCGACGTCGCGACTGGCCGTGATGGCAAAAAGCCCAGCACCGAAACCCTAAACCCTCAAGCCCTGGATCCTTCAAGCTTGAGGGTTTTGGGTTACCCTAAACCCTAAACCCTAAACCCTAAACCCTAAAACCTAAACCCTAAATTTTCATACTCCCTACGCCAAATCATCCCCATCCTGCAGAGCCTCTTCACGGCTTCAGGGTTTTTGTTGCAAGAAGAGAACCCCCACCCCCCCCCACCCCCCCTCAGCCCGGAAACCTCTTGACCCCTCAACCCTCTTGGCCTCTTGGCAGCCACTTTTTTTGGTCCATGACTTATGGTGGTAAGATCTCCAGACCTGCATCGGAGCCCCCAAACCTCAGCAAGGTTCCCTTGTCAACCCTAAGGCCCAAATCCTGATTTAGATTTAGGGTTTAGGGTTTAGGGTTTAGGGAATCTGCCTCGCACCATGATGTATGGTGGGTTGTGGGCTCAAGAACATGTTCCTAGAGAAGCGGCGTGCAGAACCGGATGGATAAGCCCACTGGTGCTTGAGGGGGAGAGGGGGGGGAGAGTGGAGAACGGTTCCATTTATAAGGGGGACACACCCAAAAAAATCGGGATTCCCCCCCTGAAGCACAAGCAAGCCGTTTTGTCCATCCCACTTAGTACACCAAAAATCGGGATTCCCCCTGAAGCACTAGTAAGCTTAGTAGCACTTACACGTTAAAAACTTATAAGGGTGACACACCAGGAAAAATCGGAGTTTCCCCCCCCCTGAAGCACCAGTAAGCTGTTTTTTTTCCATCCGGGCACGGATGGACGACTTTGATGATTTCGACCTTCGCGACTATGCCCCGCATTGCATCGAGTCTGCCAACCTTGGCATCCTGTCCGCGCAGCGGTAGCCCTTCTTTTTTTGTTGAGGGTTGAGGGTTTCCAGGGTTTCGGGGTTCCAGGGTTTAGGGGTTTCTAGGGTTTAGGGGTTCTAGGGTTTAGGGGTTCTAGGGTTGAGGGGTTCTAGGGTTTAGGGTTCTAGGGTTTAGGGGTTCTAGGGTTTAGGGTTCTAGGGTTTAGGGGTTCTAGGGTTGAGGGGTTCTAGGGTTCAGGGTTCTGGGGTTTCCCTTCTATAAGAAAGCAACCACTGCCCTCTCAAAAGGGGGGCGGGGGCCCCTAAACCCTAAACCCTAAACCCTAAACCCTAAACCCTAAACCCTAAACCCTAAACCCTAAACCCTAAACCCTAAACCCTAAACCCTAAACCCTAAACCCAAAAAAAAAACAAACCTGGATTCTGATATTTGGCTACTGCTGGCTACCAAGGCATGCACTACAGGAATTCCGGCCCTGGGAGTCCTACGAGCCGCCCAGCCGGGGGTTTAGGGTTTAGGGTTTAGGGTTTAGGGGTTAGGGGTTTAGGGTTTAGGGTTTAGGGTTTAGGGTTTAGGGTTTAGGGTTTAGGGTTGAGGGTTCATGTTATTCTGCCAGGGAAGAAGGGGATCGCAGGCCTTGATTCTTAAGGGGGTGACGGGTTTGGGGCTTCTGGTTTCGGTTTTCGGGTTAGAGCTCAGGGTCTCCAGACTCCCGGGCTGTAGGATTAGGGTTTATGGTTTAGGGTTTAGGGTTCGGGGTTTAGGGTTTGGGGTTTAGGGTCTAGGGTTTAGGGTTTAGGGGCCCCGTATCAGCCACAGACTGATTTTCACAGGGCCCGCCCCCTTCCTGCCTGACATTTACCACCGACAGCCCGCAAAACCCTGAACAAAGAATCCGACTCTACACCCCAAACCCTAAACCCCAAACCCTCACCCTAAACCCGAAACCCGAAACCCTAAACCCTACTATGAAGCTCCGACTCAGGCTACACCAGGTCTGAAGACAATTTGCCAGTGACGAAGATGGTGCCTTGCTCTCGTGGTTTTGTGGGCAGGTTGATCAAAATCATGGGCCCAGGGTGTAGGGTTTAGGGTTCAGGGTTTAGGGTTAGGGTTTAGGGTTTAGGGTTTGGGGTTTCGGGTTTAGGGTTTAGGGTTGCCCTTACCTCACAAACCCTCAACCCTAAATCCTAAACCCTTTAAACCACCACAGGGTACCCTTTGTGTTCCGGGGGTTCTTTTATGGGGTCTACTGCAGCTCAAGCCTTCGGGTCGCGCACGATTGTGCCCCAAACCCTAAACCCTAAACCCTAAACCCTAAACCCTAAACCCTAAACCCTAAACCCTAAACCCTGTGGACATTTTCAGATTCAAAGAATCCGGGGCTGCAGTACCGGAAACCAAGCCCCGAGTTTCAACCCCGAACCCTAAGCCCTGAAACCTCTGTGTTTCCGCCTTCTCCGCTTGCGCCTAATCCCCAAACCCTAAACCCTAAACCCTAAACCCTAAACCCTAAACCCTAAACCCTAAACCCCCTATTAAGGGACTGTTTCCCTAAACCCCTGGGAGTGGCAAGAGGTGCAATCTTCTGCTAGTGGCAACCACAGCAAGTCCCAGGCGCGATTGGAGTTCTGATTCGAGTTGAACTTGGGGCTTCGATGAAGGTTTTGGGGCTTTCATGTAGGGTTTAGGGTTTAGGGTTTAAAGGGTTTAGGGTGCAGGGTGCAGGGTGCAGGGTGCAGGGTTTTTGGGGTGAGGCTTAGAGGTTTAGATTAAGTGGGTGTTCTTGTGGTAAGGCTTGGGGTAAAGTTACTGATTGCGTCTTCCTGGCTCGCCACTGAAAAAGCTTTGTGATGTTTCTGATCTTTCACGACCGTAAGTTACCTTAAACCCTAAACCCTAAACCCTAAACCCTACAGCCATTTCGGTTCCTCGCGGGGTTTGGGGCTTAGGGCTTCGGGCTTAGGGCTGAGGGTTTACGGATTCGGGTTTAGGGTTCAGTGCAATGTGCTGCTTCAGGCATGTCTCACATCTCCGGCCCTCCACAACCCCACTTCCTAAATGTCAAACCCTATAAACCCTAAACCCTGAACCCTAGACCCTGAACCCTAAACCCTGAACCCTAAACCCTGAACTCTAAACCCTGAACCCTAAACCCTAAACCCTGAACCTTGAACCCAAAACCCTAATGTGGCAGACTGGGAGACAGTTCCTGTAGCATGAGGCAGGGGCCTGAAGCGTGAAGAGTTGCGGACTCTCAGCCCCCTTTAAACCCTAAACCCTGAACGCTACTAACCCTGACCACAAACCCCCAAACCCCAAACCCTAAACCCTAAACCCAAACTCCAAACCCCAAACCCTAAATCCTATCCCCTAAACCCTATTCCACCCACCAGCCCGAAACCCCAGTGGCTTGATTCTCCCGAGCTCTCGAAGCCCCAAACCCTCAACCAGACACAAGGTGTCCCCTCAACAAAATGCTTGCCATCTTGCCAGCCCTAAACCCTAAACACTAGACCCTAAACCCGAAACCCTAAACCCTGTTTATCAGGCTTCATCAGGGACTATTTACCTACAATTTGGTGGTAACCACCCTTAGCTAGCAAGTATAACCCATAAAACTGGAAAAAAAAGAGTGTCCCAGTTGGGGCTTCGGGGTTCTTGGTTTGGTGACCCAGAAAGCTTCTGCCAGGAAAACCCTAAACCCTAAACCCTAAACCCTAAACCAGGAAGCTGGCTGCCAATCCTGGGCATCATGGCTAGTTTGAGTCTGGAGGTTCTGGTTGCAGGGTTTCGGATGTGGGGTTTACGAGGCTTAGGCTCTAGGACACAAGGTTTCAGGGTTTTTTGGTTAAGGGTTTAGGGTTTAGGGTTTAGGGTTTAGGGTTTAGGGTTTAGGGTTTAGGGTTTAGGGTTTAGGGTTTAGGGTTCCCAGTTGAGTGCGAGGTAGGAGCCTGCTTACATCCATAGTGCATATTTCGGAGTATGGGATTATCTTGATTACGTTATGTTAAGGCCCCCAGTATTTCCCGTCCGTCAGGTTGGGTCTCCCCCAAAGAGCCCAGGCCAATCCTGATACCCAGGTGCCCCTGTGGATGCGTTGGCCCAGATTTTGGACGGTGCTGCTCATCATTTCGGCAATCGCGCCTCGCTCGCACATGGCTTCAATGTGTGAGTTAATGTTGACCTCGAATTAATAACCCCCCCCCCCCCCCGCCCCACCCCCAGCCCCCCGTCTCAATTGATTTTTGTTTCCGTCCCCCCGCCTATTGAGGAGCCCTGACCTACCCAAAAGGGCTCATAGAAAAAAACATCGGTCCCCTGGCCAGGATTTCTCATCATTGAGGGGGGGGTTTATATTACGGCGGGGGGGCGGGGGGGGGGGGGGGTGTATAAATATGAGGTTATCTTTAGGGCTAAGCTCTAAGCCTTAAATCCTCAACTTAAGCGATGTCTTTTTAGGGGTTTAAGGCGCGAGGGTCTTAAGGGCTTTGGTGTTCTTCCTATACCTTTTTAGGTAAGGGAGTTCTTCTTGTGGAAGGGCCATGTGATCAGTCCTTCTGCAAGGTCCCTGTCATGAGCTGGTCTCTTTACTGTTTAGATAAGTGGCCGTATAGGCCCGTTCTTACTTAAAGTAGGCGGATACTTCAGGGCTTGGGCGGTACAGCTCCCGGATTTTGGGTTCAGGGTGTGGGGTTCTGAGAGTTTGCCGGTGTAGGTGGGCGTCAGCGTGTACAACGTGAGCGCGTCCGATGCGTCGGCCGCGTGGACGCAGACGCCTTCTTCGGCCTGATGAGGGAGGTTGCTTTGGAACTATCTTTAAAGTACTACAGGCTCTAGCTTCTACAAAGCCCGATATGTCCCCGAAATGCACGACAGAGTAAGGGATAGTCTCCGGGGTGCAAGATCCTGGCTTCATGCGGTGATTATTTGGCCCTGATTAGGCTTTGCGGTTTTACTCTGGGCCCTTTGCGGGGTGCCCAAAATGCAAAGGTGTAGGGCTTAGGGTTCAGGGTTGCGCTGGCCACTGGGCAAAGACGTGCAGGGAATACCTGGGCCTGGACTCTATCTAGCCGCACTTCCGTAGTAACTGCCCTTAATTAGTAGCGATTACCTATAAAACTGTAGGTAAAGAGGGTCCCAGGTAGAGCCAGGCTCTAAGTGACATGGTGCCACTTTGAGCATTGTGCTTGCGGTGGGTGGGATGGTGGTTGCAACCCTAAGCCCCAAACCCGAAATGCCTCTAACTTCTTCTTAGTAGCTGAATGAGTACGCTTTACACTTCTTGGGATACTATAATCCCCTGCAGAACTGAAAGTGTACACTTATGTGGGGGCTTACGAACTCAGGTGAAGGTTCACACTCGCGAGTCCTTGCTCGACCTCACCAAGACTTACGCAGGTCGGCCCGCCAGCAGATCACAAAATTCACCTTGCTAGCCCAGTGGTACCCTTTTCCTCTTTTTTTTTGATTTAAGGTTCCTTACCAATTTAACCAACCAAAAATAGAATGGCTACTGGGGTACCAAGAAGCAGATCCAGACCTCGCAGTAAAATTGCTTAGGGGCCCACTTTTTCCCTAGAATCCAAGTATACAACTCATACCAACTTTGGGGTCTACCTGGGACCCTCTTTACCTACAGTTTTATGGGTTATACGGTTATACCTACTAATTCAGGGTAGCTACGACTAAATTGTAGGCAAATTAGAGTCCCAGGTAAAGTCTATGAATATTGCATACCTTGGGCGTTTTGGAGCCTCAGGGTCTCGGAACTCCCTCAAAAAGAAGAAGTTGGCTTTGAATCTAAGGGTAGTTCCATGGGCCCTTAGTACGGTCCCTTACCTCCTTTGAAGGGTTCTGGAATGTGGGCCCTTGGATTACAGGGGGTTTGTAAGGGGTCCCCTACGAAGGGACCATGTACGTACGCCAAGATAGAAATCACCGAAAAGCGAGCCTCAAGTTCCATTCTGCTTGGGGGAAAAGCCTGGAGCCGAACACTGTCTTTCGGGTTTAGGGTTTAGGGTTTAGGGTTTAGGGGGGTTTAGGGTTTCGAGCGTTTAGGGCTTGTAGTATTGAAGAGGCTAAAAGCGAGGAAGAAAAAGAAAGCTGCGCAGGAGAAGCCGCTGCATGAACGTATCCACTGCGCTGCAAACCCCTTGGGCTTACGTTGGCAACCAAATGAACCCTAAAATTGGGCCCATATACCCTGTACTACTATAATCCCTATTAAGGTACATGAACCACAAACCCTTTTAAGGTATTTGGGCCTTAAGGTTAACCTTCTATCCAATGGCAATGCCCTAACCCTAAGCCCTCTTCTGCCAGAATCATCTGATTCTCTTGTCAGCAGACCTTGGCCCTAAAGAGGATCTTCGAGAGGAACATACCCGAAACCCTAAACCCTAAACCCTAAACCCTAAACATGTTTCAGAGGGTTGGAGCCAAGAGCCAGACCTGGCTGCAGGAGCCCTCACTCCAAAACCCAGGAGCCCTATAAACCCTCAACGCCCTAGAACCCGTAAACACCCTTAAGCCCCCCCCCTAAAACACCCCTAGGCACCCACCCCCCCCCACCCCACCCAAACACCTTAGGGTTTAGGGTTTAGGGTTTAGGGTTTAGGGTTTAGGGTTTAGGGTTTAGGGTTTAGGGTTTAGGGTTTAGGGTAGGGTTTAGGGACCCCAGGCAGCCTGGGACCCAGGAGGCCCCCCCACCCCCCTAGCGTTTTTGAGGTGAGATGGCGCGCCAGGTACGTACCTCTGCCAGCTCAGTACAGGCAATGTGGGCTCTGTCAGGATGGGCTCTGGGTTCAGGGTTCAGGCTTTAGGGTTTAGGGTTGAGGGTTTAGGGTTTAGGGCAAGTTTAGGGTTTAGGGTTTAAGGTTTAGGGTTGAGGGTTGAGGGTTTAGGGTTTGTAGGTAGCATGTATGGAGAGGTGCCTCCGGACAGCGCGCAGGGAGGGGTACCTCCAGAGAGTAGAGTGTCAAGGTGCCTACTGTTGCAGCCTCTGATGAGTCCTGTGTACACGAGACGGTGAAGAATCCTTCAGGACCCATCTCTGTCCCCAAAGGGTCCACATGCCTAAAGGGTTTCCTACATAGCACGTAGGGCGTTTCAAGGTGCACGCGTTTCTTTTTTGTGTGACAGCCAGAACGACCCTATGGCGCCAACACAAGCGTTTCCCGCTCCGGAGTGATCCTTGTCTTGCCAGGCTCTAGAAGCCATCATACGGATAGATGAGCCTTGGCTTATTCAAGCCTGCCTTCCTTCGGGGTTAAGGATCTAGGGCTTAGTGACTTAGGGTGCTGCACAATGCTAGTCGGGCAGTACAGCTGATAGTGTTTGGGAGGGGTTTTTGTTTCGGTAGGGAGGCCATCGATGGCTTCCTGTTAGATCTTGTGTGGGGCTCTTAGCTCCAAGGGCAGCTACATGGTCCCTTGGCTTGGTTCCCCATAAAGCATTCTGATGCATGGGCCCTTCATTTGTATAGGGTCTATACGGGAGTTGTTCTTAAGATTACTGAACCGTGAGTGGCCGAGTCCGAGTGATGCTTGCTCAGGAAATGGGCATCTCCGCACAAAACTTTGACAGCTTGGCAGCGCCATGGCAGAGAGAGATAAACCCTAACAGCTAAACCCCTAAACACCTAAACCCCTAACCCCTAAACCCCTAAACACCTAAACCCCCAAACCCGGAACCCTAAGCCTAAATTGGCGCCGCACACAAAGACATGGACTCGTCTTGCGCGACCTGCATCTTACTACTGAAGTGGTACTCTGGTCAGATGTAGAACGTGTATCTCATTTTATATGTATGTGTATACACTTAAGATGTGTGTATACACTTGTTTGTTACAGAACTTGTTCATGTCTGGGTTGGGTCTCACTCCGAGTCCGTCCTGCTTGAGATACATACCCCTGGCCACACACTGCCCAAACAGCTAAACTCCGACCTCCGTTCTTTGGCCCCTACTCGTGGACGCTCATCCCTTAGCACCCAGGACACAACTCCGTTGGAACCCAAGAGCCCTAAGAGCCCTTAAACCTCAGGGAAAGAGGTTAAAACCCGCAACCTTGTTGTCCTTTAAACCCAACCTGGGGCCCTGTTTACCAACAGTTTTATGGGTTATACCTACTATTTGAGGGCAGTTCCTACGAAATTGTAGGTAAATTAGGGTCCCAGGAAAGCAGCTTCTTATGCGCTCAGGACACCCTCATCCACACCTACCAGGGCATTTCGAACCTGCAGCTCGCTCCGTCTGGACAGATCGAGCGCATCTATCCCCTGAAGGATGACTCGCAGGAGCACCTCATGGACACACAGCTCGTAGCAAACCCAAGCCCAAACCCTAAAATCCCACGCCCGAAACCGGAGCCCGTATAGACCCCAAAACCCCAAGACACCCCACCCTAAACTACCCGATAGACATGGGCGACACTAGACAGGGTTTGTTTGGGGGGGGGGGGGGTTTTGAGTTCAGGATAAAACGGATATGGTCGGCACATAGGAGGAATACTACCTCTGCACATGGTAGGAATATTGTAGGAATATGCGGATCTCCTTGGTGGCCCCTACCAACCCCTAGGGCCCTAGACACCTAGAAGCAATCTTGCAGGAACGGGCAGAGATGCCTTTCTCGACATGGGTTTAGGGTTTAGGGTTTAGGGTTTAGGGTTTAGGGTTTAGGGTTTAGGGTTTAGGGTTTAGGGTTCCCCGAACCCTAAACCCGAAACTCTGGAAGCCCCAAAACCCTCACGCCTTCCCCTAAGGGTCCATGCACCTCATGATTGTCTACTTGCACCCCAAAGTCCCTAGATAGGAAGTGCTTTAGGTATTAAGGCCCAAGTATTCCCTACATTTAGGCCCTAAACCCTAAACCCTAAACCCTAAACCCTAAACCCTAAACCCTAGCTCTTAGGGTTCATGGGGTTCCAGCAGGACAACACGCCTGCCTTGGGATTGAACCTTCTCCTGCACCCCAACCACAAGGTGGCTGCGCCAGCTCGAAGCTTCAGGGCGTTTTAGGGCTGCGGGGTTTAGGGTTTAGGGTTTAGGGTTTAGGGTTTAGGGTTTAGGCTTCAGGATTATCAGATGTTGGCAGTTGAGAGGTAGAAATGCCAGGTCTCTGCACCTGACACAGCACCCTTTCTTTCAATCTAAGTAGGGATGGACGTGCCTTCTTCTTCTCATGGCTTGAAAGGCACAAGCTCTCCCGAACCCAAGACGCGCAGTTCTTCATAATCCTCCAAACGGAGCCGAGCACCATACAACTCCAAGCCCTCAACCCTGCAACCCCAAATCCGAATCCTCAAACCCTCAACCCCTTAAACCCTCAACTCCTAACCCTGAACTTGTGATGTCCCCCCCTATACTATACTAACAGTCCTTAATCGGGAATCTAATCGGGGGTACTATACTCCCTATTAATTAATGACTGTTAGTATAAGGGGAACATCCCAACCTGGACCGCTCAACCAAAGACCTAAGCACTCCCAGACTCGTTCTCCATTGCCCGTCTGCCTTGCGCCGAAAGGGGCCCCAACTGCCTGCCCTAAGCTCTGAAACGCCAGAGCCCTAAACCCTAAACCCCCTTAACCCTGGATGTAGGGTCTGGTCGGTTTAGGGCCTTTAGGGACCTGTGTTGCTCCGCGAGCTCCACGCGAGACGTTGGGAAGTTTGACGTGGGTATATGTATATGTATATGTACGTAGGACCTTTAGGGTCTATTTGGCACGCCTCTTTTGCCGCCGGGGAAATCCCTAGATTTGATTTTCAAGGATTTCATGAAATTTAAAATGCCCAAAAAATCCTTGAAATCCTTAAAAAAATCAAATCCCGGGATTTGATTTTTTAAGGATTTCAAGGATTTTTTGGGCATTTTAAATTTTATGAAATCCTTGAAAAATCAAATCCCGGGATTTAATTTTTCAAGGATTTCAAGGATTTCATAAAATTTAAATACCGGAACTCCTGCAAAAGCAAACCCCCCTCCCCACTCAGAGTACGGGAAGACCACGCGGATTTTAAAATTTATGAAATCCTTGAAATCCTTGAAAAATTAAATCCCGGGATTTGATTTTTCAAGGATTTCATGAAATTTAAAATGCCCAAAAAACCCTTGAAATCCTTAAAAAAATCAAATCCCGGGATTTAATATTTTAAGGATTTCAAGGATTTTTTGGGCATTTTAAATTTTTATGAAATCCTTGAAAAATTAAATCCCGGGATTTGATTTTTCAAGGATTTCAAGGATTTCATAAATTTTAAAATCCGCGTGGTCTTCCCGTACTCTGAGTGGGGAGGGGGGGTTTGCTTTTGCAGGAGTTCCGGTATTTAAATTTTATGAAATCCTTGAAATCCTTGAAAAATTAAATCCCGGGATTTAATTTTTCAAGGATTTCATGAAATTTAAAATGCCCAAAAAATCCTTGAAATCCTTAAAAAATCAAATCCCCGGATTTAATATTTTAAGGATTTCAAGGGTTTTTTTGGCATTTTAAATTTTATGAAATCCTTGCAAAATCAAATCCCGGGATTTAATTTTTCAAGGATTTCAAGGATTTCATAAATTTTAAAATCCGCGTGGTCTTCCCGTACTCTGAGTGGGGAGGGGGGGGTTTGCTTTTGCAGGAGTTCCGGTATTTAAATTTTATGAAATCCTTGAAATCCTTGAAAAATTAAATCCCGGGATTTAATTTTTCAAGGATTTCATGAAATTTAAAATGCCCAAAAAATCCTTGAAATCCTTAAAAAATAAATCCCGGGATTTAATATTTTAAGGATTTCAAGGGTTTTTTTGGCATTTTAAATTTTATGAAATCCTTGAAAAATCAAATCCCGGGATTTGATTTTTCAAGGATTTCAAGGATTTCATAAATTTTAAAATCCGCGTGGTCTTCCCGTACTCTGAGTGGGGAGGGGGGGGGTTTGCTTTTGCAGGAGTTCCGGTATTTAAATTTTATGAAATCCTTGAAATCCTTGAAAAATCAAATCCCGGGATTTAATTTTTCAAGGATTTCATAGAATTTAAAATGCCCAAAAAATCCTTGAAATCCTTAAAAAATCAAATCCCGGGATTTAATTTTTTTAAGGATTTCAAGGATTTTTTGGGCATTTTAAATTTTATGAAATCCTTGAAAAGTTAAATCCCGGGATTTGATTTTTCAAGGATTTCAAGGATTTCATAAATTTTAAAATCCGCGTGGTCTTCCCGTACTCTGAGTGGGGAGGGGGGGGGTTTGCTTTTGCAGGAGTTCCGGTATTTAAATTTTATGAAATCCTTGAAATCCTTGAAAAATTAAATCCCGGGATTTAATTTTTCAAGGATTTCATGAAATTCAAAATGCCCAAAAAATCCTTGAAATCCTTAAAAAATCAAATCCCGGGATTTAATATTTTAAGGATTTCAAGGGTTTTTTTGGCATTTTAAATTTTATGAAATCCTTGAAAAATCAAATCCCGGGATTTGATTTTTCAAGGATTTCAAGGATTTCATAAATTTTAAAATCCGCGTGGTCTTCCCGTACTCTGAGTGGGGAGGGGGGGGTTTGCTTTTGCAGGAGTTCCGGTATTTAAATTTTATGAAATCCTTGAAATCCTTGAAAAATTAAATCCCGGGATTTAATTTTTCAAGGATTTCATGAAATTGAAAATGCCCAAAAAATCCTTGAAATCCTTAAAATATTAAATCCCGGGATTTGATTTTTTTAAGGATTTCAAGGATTTTTTGGGCATTTTAAATTTCATGAAATCCTTGAAAAATCAAATCCCGGGATTTGATTTTTCAAGGATTTCAAGGATTTCATAAATTTGAAAATCCGCGTGGTCTTCCCGTACTCTGAGAGGGGAGGGGGGGGGTTTGCTTTTGCAGGAGTTCCGGTATTTAAATTTTATGAAGTCCTTGAAATCCTTGAAAAATCAAATCCCGGGATTTAATTTTTCAAGGATTTCATAAAATTTAAAATGCCCCAAAAATCCTTGAAATCCTTAAAAAATCAAATCCCGGGATTTAATATTTTAAGGATTTCAAGGCTTTTTTGGGCATTTTAAATTTTATGAAATCCTTGAAGAATTAAATCCCGGGATTTGATTTTTCAAGGATTTCAAGGATTTCATAAATTTTAAAATCCGCGTGGTCTTCCCGTACTCTGAGTGGGGAGGGGGGCGTTTGCTTTTGCAGGAGCTCCGGTATTTAAAGTTTATGAAATCCTTGAAATCCTTGAAAAACTAAATCCCGGGATTTAATTTTTCAAGGATTTCATGAAATTTAAAATGCCCAAAAAATCATTGAAATCCTTAAAGAACTAAATCCCGGGGTTCGGTTTAGGGTTTAGGGTTTAGGGTTTAGGGTTTAGGGTTTAGGGTTTAGGGTTTAGGGTTTAGGGTTTAGGGTTTAGGGTTTAGGGTTTAGGGTTTAGGGTTTATCCTTGAAACCCTTAACAAAAATCAAATACCGGATTTGATGGTGTAAGGAGTTCATAAAAAGTTAAGATGCCGAAAAAGAATTAAAACCCTTTAAAATCAAACCCCGGGATTTGTCTTTTCCAGGATTTCAGACATACCCGCTCATTGCCCATCCCACATCACCCCGCATCATCTCCCATCGTTTCTCTCATCCCCCATCATGCCCCATCATCCCCCAATCATCCCCCATCATCTCCCATCATCATTCCCCGTCATCTCTCATAATCCCTTTCACCCCCCCATCATCCACCATCATCCCCCATCAGGCCCCCATCATCGTCCCCGATCAGCCCCTATCATGCCCCATCATGTCTCTCATCCCGCGTCATCCCCCATCATTCCCCATCATCCCCCATCATCTCCCATCATCCCGCATCATCCCCCATCATCCCCCATCGTCATTCCCCATCATCTCCCATAATCCCTTTCACCCCCCATCTTGAGGGGTTAGTGACTGCCCTAGAGGTTAGTCGTATGTCCCCCCGCTTCGTGTTGTTGTGATTTGGTAGGGGCCCAGAGGTTTGTATGAGTTGTTTTCTTCGTTCGTGTTGTAAGGGTTTTGTGAGGGCCCCGGAGGTTTGTCGCATGTCCGATTTCTTCGTGCTTGTAGGGTTTGGGGATTGTCTAGATAATTGTCAAAAATCATTCCTTCCGCGCTCGTACTATGAGGGGCTAGTGGCTGCCCTAGAGGTTTGTTGTATATTCCCCCGCTTCGTGTTCCTGAGATTTGGTAGGGGCCAGAGGCTTGTCATATGTCCCCTCCCTTCGTCCCTTCGTGTTGTGAGGGTTGCATTCGGCCTTGGAGGTTTGTCGTATGTCCCCTTTCTTGGCGTCTAGATGATTGTCATCATAAGTCATTTGCTTCCGTGGTCGTATTATGAGGGCTATTGACCGCCCTAGAGGTTTGTCGTATGCCCCCCTGCTTCGTGTTCCTGTGAGTTGGGAGGGGCCTAGAGGTTTATCTTTTGTCCCCTCCCTTCGTCCCTTCGTATTGTAAGGGTTTCGTGAGCGCTCTGGAGGTTTTTCATATGTCCCCTTTGTTCGTGCTTGTAGGGTTGAGGGAGTGTCTAGATGATTATCATATATCATTTGCTTCCGCAGTCGCTATGAGGGTATTGATTGCCCTAAAGATTTCTCGTGTGCCCCCCCGCTTCGTATTCCTGTGATTTGGTAGGGGTCTAGAGGTTTGTCGTAATTCCTCTCCCTTCGTTCCTTCGTGGGATGTTTGCGTGTGTCCCCTTTCTTCGTGCTTGTAGGGTTTGGGGAGCCTAGACGACTGATATATATATATATAATTCGATTCCGCGCTCGTATTGTGAGGGGCTAGTGATCGCCCTAGAGGTTTGTCGTATGTCCCCCCCATTTCCTGTTCCTGAGATTTGGTAGGGGCCTAGAGCTTTGTCGTATGTCCCCTCCTTTCGCCCCTTCGTGTTGTAGGGGTTTTGTTGGGCCTTGAAGGCTTGTCGTGTGTCCCCTTTCTTCGTGCTTGGAGAGTTTGAGGAGCGTCGAGATGACTACCATACATCATTTGCTTCCGTGCTCGTACTATGTGGGGTTAGTGACTGCCCTAGAGGTTTGTCGTATGTCCCCTTCCTTCGTCCCTTCGCGTTGTATGGGTGGTAAGGGTTTTGTGAGGGCCCTGGAGGCTAGTCGTATATCCACTTTCTTCGAGCTTGTAGGGTTTGGGGGGGAGCGTCTAGAGTCTAGATGATCGTCATATATGATTTGCTTCCGTGCTCAAACTATGAGGGGCTAGTGACTGTCATAGAGGTTTGTCATTTGTCCCCCCCGTTTCCTTGGTCCTGTGATTTGGTAGGGGCTTAGAGGTTTGTCATACGTTCCCTCGCTTCGTCCTTTCGTGTTGCAAGGGTTTTGTGAGAGCCCGGCAAATTTGCCGTATGTCCCTTTTCTTCTTGCTTGTAGGGTTTGGGGAGCGTCTAGACGACTGACATATGTAATTTGATTCCGGGCTCGTATTGTGCGGGGCTAGTGACTGCCCTAGAGGTTTGTCGTATGCCCTCCGCTTGTTCCTGTGATGTAGTAGGGGCCTACAGGTTTGTCGTGTGTCCCCTTTCTTGGCATCTAGATGATTGTCATAAGACATTTGCTTCTGTGGTCGTATTGTGAGGGCTATTGACTGCCCTAGAGGTTTGTCGTATGCCCCCCTGCTTCGTGTTCCTGTGAGTTGGGAGGGGCCTAGAGGTTTATCTTTTGTCCCCTCCCTTCGTCCCTTCGTGTTGTAAGGGTTTCGTGAGCGCTCTGGAGGTTTTTCGTATGTCCCCTTTGTTCGTGCTTGCAGGGTTTGGGGAGTGTCTAGATGATTATCATATATCATTTGCTTCCGCAGTCGCTATGAGGGTATTGATTGCCCTAAAGATTTCTCGTGTGCCCCCCCGCTTCGTATTCCTATGATTTGGTAGGGGTCTAGAGGTTTGTCGTAATTCCTCTCCCTTCGTTCCTTCGTGGGATGTTTGCGTGTGTCCCCTTTCTTCGTGCTTGTAGGGTTTGGGGAGCCTAGACGACTGATATATATATATATATATAATTCGATTCCGCGCTCGTATTGTGAGGGGCTAGTGATCGCCCTAGAGGTTTGTCGTATGTCCCCCCGATTCCTGTTCCTGAGCTTTGGTAGGGGCCTAGAGCTTTGTCGTATGTCCCCTCCTTTCGCCCCTTCGTGTTGTAGGGGTTTGTTGGGCCTTGAAGGTTTGTCGTGTGTCCCCTTTCTTCGAGCTTGGAGAATTGAGGAGTGTCGAGATGATTACCATACATCATTTGCTTCCGTGCTCGTACTATGTGGGGTTAGTGACTGCCCTAGAGGTTTGTCGTATGTCCCTTCCTTCGTCCCTTCGCGTTGTATGGGTGGTAAGGGTTTTGTGAGGGCCCTGGAGGCTAGTCGTATATCCACTTTCTTCGAGCTTGTAGGGTTTGGGGGGAGCGTCTAGAGTCTAGATGATCGTCATATATGATTTGCTTCCGTGCTCAAACTATGAGGGGCTAGTGGCTGTCCTAGAGGTTTGTCATTTGTCCCCCCCGTTTCCTTGGTCCTGTGATTTGGTAGGGGCTTAGAGGTTTGTCATACGTTCCCTCGCTTCGTCCTTTCGTGTTGCAAGGGTTTTGTGAGAGCCCTGCAAATTTGCCGTGTGTCCCCTTTCTTCTCACTTGTAGGGTTTGGGGAGCGTCTAGACGACTGACATATAATTTGATTCCGTGCTCGTATTGTGAGGGGCTAGTGATTGCCCTAGAGGTTTGTCGTATGTCCCCCCGATTCCTGTTCCTGAGATTTGGTAGGGGCTTAGAGCTTTGTCGTATGTCCCCTCCTTTCGCCCTTCGTGTTGTAGGGGTTTTGTTGGGCCTTGAAGGTTTGTCGTGTGTCCCCTTTCTTCGTGCTTGGAGAGTTTGAGGAGCGTCGAGATGATTACCATACATCATTTGCTTCCGTGCTCGTACTATGTGGGGTTACTGACTGCCCTAGAGGTTTGTCGTATGTCCCCTTCCTTCGTCCCTTCGCGTTGTATGGGTGGTAAGGGTTTTGTGAGGGCCCTGGAGGCTAGTCGTATATCCACTTTCTTCGAGCTTGTAGGGTTTGGGGGAGCGTCTAGAGTCTAGATGATCGTCATATATGATTTGCTTCCGTGCTCAAACTATGAGGGGCTAGTGGCTGTCCTAGAGGTTTGTCATTTGTCCCCCCCGTTTCCTTGGTCCTGTGATTTGGTAGGGGCTTAGAGGTTTGTCATACGTTCCCTCGCTTCGTCCTTTCGTGTTGCAAGGGTTTTTGTGAGAGCCCTGCAAATTTGCCGTGTGTCCCCTTTCTTCTCACTTGTAGGGTTTGGGGAGCGTCTAGACGACTGACATATAACTTGAGTCCGTGCTCGTATTGTGAGGGGCTAGTGACTGCCCTAGGGGTTTGTCGTATGCCCCCCCCCCGCTTCCTTGTTCCTGTGATGTAGTAGGGGCCTACAGGTTTGTCGTATGTCCCCTGCCTTCGTCCTTTCGTGTTGTAAGGCTGATAAAATTTTTCTGAGGGCCCTTGGAGATTTGTCGTATGTCCCCACGCTTCGTGTTCCTGAGATTTGGTAGGGGCCAGAGATTTGTCGAATGTCCCCTCCTTTCGTCCCTTCGTGTTGAAATTGCTTTGTTGGGGGAAGGTTTGTCGTATGTCACCTTTCTTTCTTCTTAGAGGGTTTGGGGATCTTCTAGAAAACTGTCATATATCATTTGCTTCCGTGCTCGTATTATGAGGGGCTGGTGTTTGTCATAGAGGTTTGTCGTATGTCCCGCCGCTTTCTGTTCCTGCGATGTGGTAGGGGCCTAAAGAGGTATGTCGTGTGCCCCCTCCCTTCGTCCCTTTGAGTTGCAAGGGTTTTGTTGGACCTGGAAGATTTATCGTATGTCTCCTTTCTTCGTGCTTGTAGGGCGTGGGGAGCGTCTAGATGATTATCATATATGATTTGCTTCCGTGCTCGTATTATGAGGGGCTAGTGACTGCCCTAGAGGTTTGTTTTATGTCTCCCTGCTTCGTGTTCATGTCATTTGCTAGGGTCCTGGAGATTTGTCGTATGTCATTTTACCATATACGAAATTAGATACAATCCCTTCGTCCCTTCGTGTTGTAAGGGTTTCGTGAGGGTCCTAGAGGTTTGTCGTATGTGCCCTTCCTTCGTCCCTTCTTGTTGTAAGGGTTTTGTGAGGGCCCTGCAAATTTGCCGTATGTCCCTTTCTTCGTGCTTGTAGGATTTGGGCAGCGTCTAGATGATTGTCATTATCATTTGCTTCCGTGCTCGTACTATGAGGCGCTAGTAACTGCCCTAGACCTTCAGGGCCCTCACAAAACCCTTACAACACGAAGGGACGAAGGGAGACGACATACGACAAACCTCTATCATCTAGATGCTCCCCAAACCCTACAAGCAAGAAGAAAGGGGACATACGACAAACCTCCAGGGCCCTCACAGAACCCTTACAATAGGAAGGAATGAAGGGAGGCGACACACTACAAACCTTTAGGCCCCTACCAAATCACAGGATCACGAAGCGGGGGCGTCATCTGACAAACCTCCAGGCCAATCACTAGCCCCTCATAATACGAGCACGGAAGCACATGATATGTGATTATCATCTACACACTCCCCAGACCCTACAAGCACGAACAAAGGGGACATACGACAAACCTCCAGGACCCTCCCAAAACCCTTACAACACGAAGGGACGAAGGGAGGGGACACACGACAAACCTTTAGCCCCCTACCAAATCACAGGAACACGAAGCGGGGGGACATACGACAAACCTCTAGGGCAGGCACTAGCCCTCATAATACGAGCACGGAAACACATCATATATGATAATCATTTTGATGCTCCCCCAAAACCTATAAGAACGAGAAAGGGGAAGCACACAAACCTCCAAAGCCCTTACAAAACCCTTACAACACGAAGGGACGAAGGGAGGGGACATACGACAAACCTCTGGACCCTACCAAGTCACAGGAAACACGAAGCGAGGGTGCTTGCCTAAGTCTGGCTGTTGGCCGGCTGGATCTACATTTACTGCTACTACTACTACTACTACTACTACTACCTACTACCTACTACTACTACTACTACTACTACTACTACTACTACTACTACTACTACTACTACTACTACTACTACTACTACTACTACTACTACTACTACTACTACTACTACTACTACTACTACTACTACTACTACTACTACTACTACTACTACTACTACTACTACTACTACTACTACCTACTACTACTAGAAGTTTTGTAAATAGTAAACAAAGGGGCGTGCCAAATAGACCCTAAAGGTCCATGCCACATATGTATATAGAGATGTATGTATGTATGTATGTATGTATGTATGTATGTATGTATGCATGCATACATGCATGCATGCATGCATGCATGCATGCATGCATGCATGCATTCATGCATGGATGCATGCATGTATTTTACACCACGTAGAAGGGAGCCCTATAACGCATGCCCAAAACCGTGAACGTAAGCCCCGAAACCTCAAGGCCACAAAAGCGCGCACGCGCGCGCAGGTCGAGGCGCGAGCCTCGATATTGGAGAGAAGGACCACAGCGCCTCGGGTGCTACGGAACTCAGCACTCAAGGCTTTATTTGTAAGGGGAGTTAAGTTAATGAGAAAGATACTTAGAGTCTGATAGTAAATATTTGCCCCCAAGTATTTGCTAAGTAGAGTCTACGTATCTTCCGATGGGCTCCTAAACCCTGAGCCCTCCCAAGCGTGCCTAGTCAGGTTTGCAGAGAGGCTTGGCCTCACTCCTTGATAGTAAGGAAGGAGGGACTCGATAGCAGCAGTATTTCTGAAGGGATCCCAAACCAAGTCCCTACTTCAAGGTTTAGGGATTCAGGGTTTAGGGTCTTTAAGATTTACATAGGGTCTAAGCTTCTAACCCCGGAGGCGCGAATGACATGGCAGCTTAGGAGAGTGTCAGGAAAACCAGCCCCAGGAACCCGGCCTCTTCCCTAAACCCTAAACCCTGAACCCTAAACCCTAAACCCTAAACCCTAAACCCTAAACCCTAAACCCTAAACCCTAAACCCTAAACCCTAAATGGACTCCTGAGTCTCTACGAAGAGCCCTGAGCCGCAACGCCACGATGATGATGCACTCCTTGGTTTAGGGTTTAGGGTTTAGGGTTTAGGGTTTAGGGTTTAGGGTTTAGGGTTTAGGGTTTAGGGTTTAGGGGTTTAGGGGTTTAGGGGTTTAGGGGTTTAGGGGTTTAGGGCTTGAAAGGGACCCTTGCAAGGCATCTCCGGGCTCGTCACGGCTTAACCTTCGGGTCCAATTTAAAAGCCACCAAGAAAGCTGAGACCCCTTCGAGCCAGGCACTGGCGGCATGTTGGGTTCAGGGTGAACTGTAGGAAGGGGTAAGAGGTGTACAAGAGCTGCCAAACTAAGGGGCCCGCGCGAAAGGCCCTTGCAACGACCCTAAGCGTCCGAAGCCACCCCAAACAACCCTAAACAACACTTGAGCCCTAATTCGTAAACCCTAAACCCTAAACCCTGAACCCTAAACCCTAAACCCTAAACCCTAAACCCTAAACCCTAAACCCCCGAACTCCTGAGGTGATTGGGCCCCTGCGGCTGTTGCAGGGCGGTGACGCCCTCATCGTGCGGCACCCCATCTTTTCCCCTTTTGCGCCTTGGTCTGACGCACCTTCGTTTTTTGTTGGAGGGTTTAGGGTTTAGGGTTTAGAGGGGGCTTGGGGGGCGATGTTTCGGGGTTTTAGGATCCAGGACTTGGGAGGTTTTGGGTTCATAAGGTCTCGGGCAGGCTTTAGCCCAGTAGGCCCTTTGGGAGATTTTATGTTTTCCCTCTATGGTTTGAAGAGGATCATATCCAGGAGTATTTTTCAGATGGTTTTAAAGGGCTATCCTGTTTCCGTAGAAGTTCTTGGTGGTCTTGGGGCCTTTCGGGAGGTTGGGGGGGGGGGGCTTTATTCTTGGGTATGCGAACCATGAGCTGTGCGATTTAGGGTTTAGGGGTTTAAGGGCTTAGGTTGTAGGGTTGGGGGGGGGGGCTTCATGAGGGGTAGGTGCCTAGGAACTTTAAGGGAAGCTGAATGAGCCTTAGACATCAATGGGGTTTTTTTTGGGGGACCTTGGGTTGCAGAGGCCCCCCTTGAACCCGAGCACACCAGGGTTGGGTCTCGCAGGTTGCCGCAACTAGGCCTAGTTCTCCTTAAAATTGCCTTCATTAGAGGGGGGAAACTCAGGGGGGGGGGAGTATAGAGAGAGGGGGTAGTAGGGGAACCCATGAGAGACTTTAGGGTATGAGAGAATCCCTATAAGCTTGGGCGGGCAGTTCTCCACAGTGTGGTCTCCTTAGGAGTGCCTGATGCAAGATATTGAACCCTTCCATTGGGGGGGCATGCCAAAAGAGGCTTAGTGGTGTTTGGGGGTTGGGATTTTGGGGTTTGGGAGGGCTGCCCATATCTAGGAACCATACCTAGCAAGTTTGCACACCCCATGCACCCCTCGGGCGAAAGCTGCTGTGACCTCTTCGAGGGAAGGTTTAGGGTCGCCACGATACATCATACCTTTCCGTGTTGGGTTTAGGCAGGCCTTGTCTACACCCTTAAAAACAAAAACACCAAGCATCTCTAGATCCCCACCACCCAAACCCCCAAGAAACCCAATCCCTAGGCACAAGAAAGCACCCGAATCCCTTCCCCCCCGCCCTCCCAAAAAAAAAATCTCCCAAATCCCCCTAAAATCCCCTCAAGAATCCTTATACCTGGAGCAAGCCGACCTCGAGAGGGATGTATCAAGTTGCCGAACGGATCTTCCCGCACTGCCCCTGTGGAGGCGCCGCAGTACTTGCCCGATGCATACGCCTTGGCGTGCCCTGGCCTCCAAGCCCTGTTTTCGGGTTTAGGGTTTAGTGCTTGGGTTAAGGGGTCTTTTTGGTTTTTGGGGTGTAGAGCTTTAGGGCGCGGGGCCCTAACCCCAAAGTGTCGGGTGTTGGGCTCCGGGCTCCAAGTAGGATCTGAGGTTTAGGGCCTGTTTAGGGTCTTGGCTTTCCGTTTCACTTCGGCGCAGGGGGTCTTACTCGGCACGTTCCTGGGGTACGGTGCTGTAGGGTTAGGGGCTTCACCCTAGACCCGAAAAAACCCTAAACCCAAAACCCTGAACCCTAAACCCTACCTTTGCTGAGCCTTGTCAGTTCTCAGCATCTGAGCCTAAAGCCGTTTCTGGAGGAAGCGCGTTCTTATGTTGGCCTATATGCCCTAAACCCTGCAAACCCTCCAAGCCCCGAATGTTCCACAACAGGACGTTGCCACTTGTACCCACCTCCCCCAAACCCCTTAACCCTGAACCTCTTAGGGGTAGGCCCCCAAACAACTGAACCCTAACCCCCTCAACCCTAAACCCTAAACCCTAAACCCTAAACCCTAGACCCTAAACCCTAAACCCTAAACCCTAAACCCTAAACCCTAGACCCTAGACCCTAGACCCTAGACCCTAGACCCTAGACCCTACACCCTACACCCTAGACCCTAAACCCTAGACCCTAGACCCTAGACCCTAGACCCTAGGCCCTAAACCCTAAACCCTAAACCCTAAACCCTAAACCCTAAACCCTAAACCCTAAACCCTAAACCCTAAACCCTAAACCCTAAACCCTAAACCCTAAACCCTAAACCCTAAACCCCAAACAAACTGCAGGGACGGCGTCAACTACACCCGCATTTGCTCCGTGCCGGGCTTCCGATCGGAAGGCTGCACGTATCCCGGCCCTGAGGAGGCGCGCGGTGTTCCCCCCCCCCCCCCCCCCACCGCCTGTAGTTAGGGTTTAGGGTTTAGGGTTTAGGGTTTAGGGTTTAGGGTTTAGGGTTTAGGGTTTAGGGTTTAGGGTTTAGGGTTTAGGGTTGAGGGTTTAGGGTTTAGGGTTTAGGGTTTAGGGTTTAGGGTTTAGGGTTAGCCCCTTGCGTAGAACCCTGTACAGACGCGATAAAGACCTCCTAAACGACCAAGGCAAATGTGCAAAAACCCATAACTGTAAAGCCCCGAAACCCGAGTGCCCTAAACCATCAACCCTCAACCCTATACCCCCTATAAACCCTAAGCTGACTTCGGTTGTTGAGGGCTTTAAGGGTTTAAGGGCATAAAGGTGCAGCGGTGCAAAGGGTTAAGGGTGTAAGGGTTCAAGGGTTTAAGGTCTAAGGGTTCAGGAGTTAAACCCTAAACCCTAAACCCTAAACCCTGAACCCAGGGTTCAAGGGTTTAAGGGTGTAAGGGTCTTAAGCCCTAGGACCCGCACACCAGGGGATCCGAAAGCCGGCAGGTTTCCCGCAAAGCGTGACAACCTTCCATACGCCACAACTCCGTGTGAAAGGGAGGTTGAGGGGTTTAGGGGTTTAGGGGGTTAGGGGTTGGGGGGGTCAGGGGTTCAGGGGCTTAGGGGTTTAGGGGTTTAGGGGTTTCGGGAGTTAGGGGGGTTTAGGGGTTTCGGGGTTTAGGGGTTTAGGGCTTTAGGGGTTTAGGGGTCTAGGGTTTGGGGTTTAGGGCTTAGGGTTTACCTGGAACTCTATATTGCCTAATTTGTAGACAAAGCGACTCCCAGCTAGTGCTTGGACAGGTCATTGTACCCTAAACCCTAAACCCTAAACCCTAAACCCTAAACACTATTCCCTAAAGAAGGAAGCTCAGGCCCATGATTCTGCGCAAATCCCCAAGATCTGGAGTCCTGTCCACGAAGCCCGGAGGGTACCAAACCCTAAACCCTAACCCCGTTGCCCTAAAAGTCCCCTAACCCCTAAACCCTAAACCCTAAACCCTAAACCCTAAACCCTAAACCCTAAACCCTAAACCCTAAACCCTAAACCCTAAACCCTAAACCCTAAACCCTAAACCCTAAACCCTAAACCCTAAACCCTGAACCCTAAGCGCCTAGAAGCCTAGAAGCCTGAAAGCCTCAAGCCATCAGGGTGGAACACAGACGTACTTCTGGGGCTTCGTCACAATGCTCGCCAAGGTCGAAGCATCTTGGCCTGACACCCTTAAATCCGAGCTTCGGGTTGAGGGTTGGGGGTTTAGGGTTGAGGGTTGAGGGTTGGGGGTTGGGGGTCGAGGGTTGAGGGTTGAGGGTTGAGGGCTGAGGGCTGAGGGTTGAGTGAACTTCACAGATGTACCCATAGTAAGGCTGTGAAGTTGGTAGTGGTCTACGTGAGGTAACCATAATACGGACTGGATGGACGGAAGCTCCCAGCCCCTGAATACTTTCATGGTTCATAGACCCTCTAAACCACACAGTATTCTAGTCATAGTAATAGTACCAGTAATCGCAACATTTCAACAATCAAGCCTTCTCCACGCTGTGCACAATGAGCCCGACCCAGGATCTCACGGCCCCAGTCCAACTTGAGCGGTTGGAACTTGGAGCACACCGTGCCGCTACTGCACTGAGAGGGCTCTGGAATGGGTTTATATAGGGATTCAGGGGTTTCATGTTTACGGGCTAGGGCGTAAGGGTGTAGGAATTGGGGTTGAGGGGTGTACGAGTTTCGGGTTTGGAGCTCAGGGTGTGATCGTAGCCTATCACCTGGGACGCGCATCACCCCAGTCGGGTTTAGGGCCTAGTTAAGCAGTCCCTAAACCCTAAACCCTAAACCCTAAACCCACAGATTATTTCTGATGAAACAGGCGCCTGTCGCAAACAGCTGCTGAGCCAGCCTCGATATGCGGCTTATACAGGGCTGCAGGCTTAGGCGTGGTGGGGTGGGCTGGGGGTGGGGGCGATTTAGGGTTTATAGGGTTTAGGGTATAGGGTTTAGGGTTCGGGGGGTGGGCGGGGGGGGGGGCATTTATCGAGCATGTCTTGCGCAGCACGAACGCACTGTCCGTGCCAGAAATGGATCATGCAAAAGACTCAAGAAGCATCTGGACCCCGAGTGTATACATAGACACACCCACCGCGTGCCTATCTGCGTAGATTCACTAGCATTTCTGTAAACAGCCCACCAGCCCTAGAATCCCAAAATGCACACCAAACCCCACCCTAAACCCTAAACCCTAATCCCTAAACCCTAAACCCTAAAGCCCCCAAAAGAATGGACCCAGGCGTCGCGGGAATGGAGGACTTCGCCTTCGCCTACCGGGTCTTCGACAACGATCCGCATCCGTCCCTGGCCAGGGGCTCAAGCGCGGATTCTCTTTTTTTCCGGTGCCCTTGGTTTGGTGTAGTCCTGTTCTAAGGGCTACAAGGGGTGCGAATAGAGAGAGAGAGAGAGAGAGAGGCAGCGCCGTTCGGCGGGGCTTTGCGCAGCCACAAAGGCTAGGAGTGATGCGATGGGGACCCATCCTCCCACCCCCAAACCCTGCAAAGTCCCAAACTCCTATACCCCGAAACCTTGAAACCCGCCCCAAAGCCGTGAACCCTAAACTAGTGAACCCTGAACCCGACATGGGAGTTTTTCCATGGGAACCCTGCACCACCCCATGCAGATCTGGCATAAGACGAGGGACTCCCCGAGCCCTCCAAACAAAAAAATCGCCCCCCCCCCCCCCCCCCCCAAACCCCCTGCAAACCCCAGGGTTCAGGGTTTCGGAAGCCCCTCCCAACCCTAAACCCTAAACCCTCTACCCTAAACCCGAAACCCGAAACCTTAAACCCCCCAAGAACATGTAAGTTCTCGGACCCAGGATGACGCCATCTACTGCCAGTCCGCGCAGGCCCAGGGCTGGATGGACTTTGTGGAGGCACGCAGGGCTTTAGGGTTGAGGGTTTAGGGTTTAGGGTTTAGGGTTTAGCGCTCGGCGTGAGGGATTTGAGGGTTTAAGGGATATTGGGGTTTAGGGCTTAGGGTTTATGAGAGGTATTCGGGCTTTGGGAAAACAGGGAGCCCTATTGTACATGAAGCTCCGAAACTTATACAAGGAACCCCAAGAAAGGACAAGAGCACCAAAAACCCTCAGGACTCAGAATCTGAGAGCCCTTGGAAAACACTATCCCAACCAAACCCCCCAAACCCTAGAAACGTGAAGAGCCTTACGAAATAAAGCCCAAAAGCACCCTAAGAAACCCTATCAGAAGCTTAACAAACACAAGAACCTCCAGGAAGCCCTGAGACCCAAGACCCTAAATCCTAAACCCCCTTAAACCCTAAACCTTAAACTCTCTAAGCCCCTAAGTCGGAATTCAAGGAGCCCGAAACTTTCCCGCCTGGGAGCTCTGCAGGTGAAGGTGCTTGCGGAGGAGCTGGGCATCGACTGGACGCTGCAGGTTGGAACAATAACATTCCCACCGCCCCGCCCCCCCGCCCGACCCCCCCCCCCCCCCCCCCCCCCGCCCCCCCCGCCCCCCGCCCCCGACCACCCCCTCCGCCCCCCCCCCCCGCCCCCGCCCCCCCCCCCCACCCCCCCCCGCCCCCCCCCCCCCCGCCCCCCGCCCCCCCCCCCCCCCAAAAAAAAAAACAGAGAGGTGTTTTGAACAGGGCACCCTGAACCCCCCCCCAAAAAATATAAATAAATAAGTACTAAAAAAGTGCAACAAAACCAAAATCTTCCTTGGATCCTAAGTTTGGGGTGTGAAGTTCATCGTAGCTGCATGGGTGCCCTACACATCAAGGGCCGATGACGGGGACCCAAAGAAACGATAATCTAGAGAACTGACCTTCGGAGCTACCCTAAGCCCCAATCCGACAAGATATCCCTAAACCGTATACATAGCCCTAAACCCTAAACCCTAAACCGTATAGCCCGACACCCTAAACTTACAGAACCCCTAAGCCCCTGAAGCGTGAACACACATGAGGTGATGCTCCTGAAGCCCTAAACCCTGTAGCCCTAAACCCTAAAACATAAACCCTACTGAACCCTAAGCCCTAAACCCTAAACCCTAAACCCTAAACCCTAAACCCTAAACCCTATACCCTATAAACCCTAAACCCCTGTGGAGATCAGGTGATGCCCCTCCACGGCTGGCCGCTGGTCTCAGCGGACTTCTGGCGACAGCTACTCGCAGCCCTGGCCGCACAGGGTTTAGGGTTTAGGGTTTAGGGTTTAGGGTTTAGGGTTTAGGGTTTAGGGTTTAGGGTTTAGGGGTTTAGGGTCTGAGGGTTTAGGGTTTGAGGTTTAGGGTTTGAGGGGTTTTGAGGGTTTGAGGTTTAAGGTTAAAGTTGGGGAGCGTTTTTGTGCGATTAGTAGGCATAGGTTGGAACCGCCCATGAGGCTCCGCTTCAATGCTGAAGAAGGTTTCGGGGTTCAGGGTTTACTTGGACTGTACTTAGAACTGGCTTATAACCATATTAGGGCACTTAAGGGGCTTTACAAGTACAGTCATAATCGGTTCATAAGTACCCTGAACCTCCAAGTAGGATTTGACTTCAAGGGGTCCTTCTTGACTGCCCAGGTGGTCTTGCCCATGACCGGGCTGCTAGGCGTGGGTCTTGGCATCAGCATCCTGGTCACGATGCGCAAGCGTGCGCAGCAGCTGGTAAGGCGATGGGGGGGGCTGCGGAGTTGTTTTCCTCGACTGCTCTGAGGGAAGTAGCATGCAGAAGGTGTTCGAATAGGTGACCCCTCTTACAGGGCTCTTCAAAAGAAGGGTTGAACCAGGCTTCGGGATCTGAGGGCAAGGGTTTAGGGTTTCTGTTGGATCAGGTCTCTGTGTGGTTTAAGGCTGTATCGGGATGAGTCATGTTTAGGGCATGAGCCCCGAACCTGAAACTGCCACGTGCAAAGAGGCTTACAGTCAACGGCCCCGAAACACGGAATGCGGACCCCTGCTGAAAAGAGCAAGATTGTAATCCCCCTAACGCCCTTGAGCCCCAAGCCCGAAAAGTCTGATGTTTCTTAGGGTGCCAGAGGGCGCAGCCTGTGCAATCCTCCCTGACGCCAGGCTTGAGGAGTATCGCAGGGAAGTGCAACTTGCTTGACAGATTGGGGGGGAGGGGGGCTCCGCGAAGTAGCTGAGATTCCGGCTTCTAAGTGCTTGACGCACGCAACGGCATCGCAGTGGCACAGTTCGTCAGGAAAAGATCTGGACCTCGAAGCAATTGCATGCTGCATTTTGCCCTTGGCTGCCAGGCCCAGCTTGACAGGCTCCGGGCCGTTAAGACCCTAATGAGCCCAAGTGGCCCGCTGAACCCGCCGCCAAGAATGATGCCATATCCCAGCTTCAAGTGCGTTTCTTTTTTTACAAGCTCAAGCCCCCCAAAATCCCTCGTCTTCAAGAAAAGCCTTACAAGCCTTATAAGCTTCAACTAAACTCCCGAAAGCCTTATAAGCCTTCCACTAAACTCCCGAAAGCCTTCTAAGCCTCAACCCGGATTCCTATCCGAGCCCATTGTCTATCAAGAGCGAAGCATCCAAGCGGCTATCAGGCACTTAGCCTGAACCTGAAGAGATCTCCACTCACCCCCTCCCCCCCCTCGGCTCTGCGCATGATTGCCTGAGAACCCCCTGAGCTCGATTGTCCGCTCCCCGAGGATCGCCAGGACCATCTTGGCGTCCCTCGCCTCTCCAAGGGGTTTTGAGGGCTTCAGAGGGATCGGAGGATCCCAAGAACCCTTTTTCATTACCCCTTAGAAGCCCACAAGCCCTCTGAAACCCTGTCAACCCTAAACCCCGAAACCCTTGAGAGCCCTTAAGCCCTAAAGAGCCCAAGAAGTCAGAAGAGCTCCTCGTAATGCCTCCTCCTTCTGGGGCTTTCTTTTCGTGGTGGCCTTCCGCGGGATCCTATGATAGGATGAGGTCGAGGGTCTTACGGCAGCCTCTAATGGTCATCAAGATTGTCTCCCTATGCCGATACCCATTCTAAGCAAATAGCCCTCAACCTTATCCAAGTACGCCCTCCTGCCATATTGAGGCTCAAAGGTTCGGGTAGGTCTTCAGTCGGGAGCTTGCGGGTTCAACTGGCATGTCCGGCAGTACCCTCATTCCTGTTTCAGGGTGTAGGCATCCGCGCAAAGCCCTTAGCAAAAAGCGGGCACTCATTTATCTTGCTAGGCAACACTGAGGCCTTCTGAGAATGATTTGCAGGGCCTGCTTCTACACCGTGCACAGCGTAATTCGGCATATGAAGCAGAGTGCAGGACCCAAGATAGGTGAACAAGATTATCCCCTTTGGAGCCCCGGTACATCCTAACATACCCAAGATACTTCATTGAAACTGGACAGGTCATTGCACTGCCTTATTAGACCTGGCATGCGCTCCCAGCCCACTAGACGCAAGTCGAACTTAGCCCTTCTCTAGAATTACCATAATGGGCCCTGAAAATCAGCAACAATCATTATAGTCGTAGTTGCAATCTAGGGAGTACTTTTCGAGGTGTCCTCAAGCAAATCCTAGCATTGGTTTCTGGTTAACGTGCAGACATCCGCTGAAAAGCCATCTTCCCTCGACCCCACTAAGCCCTAAAACCCAATAACCCCAATAGACCCCAAAACCCCAAACCCTGAATCCCAAAACCTAAAGCCCAAAACCCTGAACCCTTAACACTTAAGGCCAAAACCCTGAACCCGAAACCCTACACCCTAAACGACCTTCGCAAAGGTCCATATCGAACCTTGACCTGCTCCAGTTCCCAATGTGCACGGGGCCCCAGCTCACGAGCCTTACTGGGACTTCAGACTTTGGTTTGGGTTTAAGGTTTGGGGTTTAGGGCTTGGGGATGGGGATTTAGGCTTTAGGGTTTGGGATTTAGGGTTTAGGGTTTGGGGTTTGGGGTTTGGGGTTTGGCATTTGGGGCTTGGGGTTTAGCGTTTAGGCTGGGCTTCCCAATGCTGTGAATATTTTAAGCGTGCCCTTCCCTGTTGTGGGGAGAAGGAAGCTTCATGGCTGCCTGAAGCTTCGCTTTGTGAGGGCTTTCAGGATCCTTTGGGTGAGCCTGAAGCTTCTAACCCGGATGTATGTTCAAACAAGTATGTCGTTGGTGATGTATATACATATGTATATACATATGTATATACATATGTATATACATATGTATATACATATGTATATACATATGTATATACATATGTATATACATATGTATATACATATGTATACATAAATTTATATGTGTGTATATACACATACATACGTATATGTATGTATATATATATGCCGTATGACAGCGTCAGCAGCAGCTGCTGCTGATAAGGGCAGCATGAAAATGAGATTCAGACAGCACATCTTAGTCAAGAGCATCTTTGGATCTGTCGAGTCTTTTTATCTGGATCTGCAGATCAGCAGATCCTCTAAACCCCAAGCTCTGGACTCTAGGCCCTAAGATCTTGAGCTTACACCCCTGAACCTTGCGAGGTGGGCCCGCATTGGTTCCAGTTGTTAGAAGGGGCATGGGCATTAGAAGCAGAAGGTTAGATGCTGAAGCGCTCGCAAGTCCTGCCATAGCTATGGCTCAGGGTTTAGAGGTCTACGATAAGGCACTAATTGCCCTAAACCCTGAACCCTAAACCCTAAACCCTAAACCCTAAACCCTAAACCCTAAACCCTTCCCAGGCCTCTTGAAGGTGGAGGACTTCTTGGCCCTGGGGGAGCTCATCTGCCACGAGGACGCGCGCGAAGCGCGGCGCCTGCGCACCTTGGGCTCCAAGAAAGGGTTTAGGGTTTAGGGTTTAGGGTTTAGGGTTTAGGGTTTAGGGTTTAGGGTTTAGGGTTTAGGGTTTAGGGTTTAGGGTTTGGGGTTCTGGGTTCTGGGGTTCTGGGGGGTTTTAGGGTTTTCTTTGAATCGGGCCTTGAGTTTCATTTTAGGGTTTGACTTCATGTTCGTTATATAGGGGCTTATATAGGGACTTTTGGCTGTTTTTATTGTGTCAACGTTCTTTATAGGGGTTGATAGGGCATTTCAGGTTTTTGGCGATAAAGTTGCACAGTGTATAAGGTCCCTGGGTTTGGGCTTGAGAGTTTATAAGGTTCGCATATGCTTTATAAGCTGTAGGCTGTATGGTGTAGGGGGTATCTAGGAAAAAGCTCAGGGAAATTTGGGGCTTAAAGGACATCAGGGGAGAGCAGCAGGGTTTCGGGAATTTAGAGGTTTCGGGCCGGAACGTTTAAAGCTTTCGCGAAATTATGGTTGTCAGGGCTTTTGTGGCTTAAGGAATCAAGGGTTAAGGCCTTAGGGCTTAGGAAATTTTGTGGTTGAGGGGCTTAGGTTCAGGGAATTTGGTGATCTAGGGCCCAGTTTAGGGTTTTCGTGCTTCGAAAGTCTCCAGCTTGGGGGAACAGGGGAAATTTGCATCGGGTTTATGGTTTACGGTTCAGGGTTTAGGGGCTCTTTTGCTTCAAGAGGCCCTCGGTTGAGAGACGGTCAGTTCTCTACATGTTGGTCTCTTTTTAGGGGGGGGGGGGGGGGGGCATTCCTGATAATGTACCCCTAAGCCTTAAAAGGTCCTTTCACTCCAGGGTCCATCGTTTAATTCCCCAGACACATCTGCCTCTTGTTTCGCGACTCTCAAGAGGTCCAACTGCGGCTTTCCATCATTTACGTGCTTCACTCCTCAGGTTGTTTACACCTTAAGTTTTCGGATGTTCCGCCTTATACTAGCAGTCCTGAATAGGGATTATAATGGGGGGTGGCCAGAATCCCTATTAGGGACTGTTAGTAGAAGGGGGAACATCCCAACCTAAACCCCAAGCCCTGGTCGATCCAAGCAAGAGGTCGTTTTAAGCTTTAGCGGCAGCCCGAGAACTGCGAACGCAGGTTGCATTGACGTTGCGGACGAGGCCGCGCGCATGTGTCAGGAGGAGCGGCAACTTGGTGAAGCTCAAACGACCCAGACTCAGAAAGCGCAGCGCAACGCTGCTGAACCCGCTGCCTTTAATGCCCCAATTGGCTTCGGGACCAGTGTGTATGTGTGTGTCGTAGCAGACACGTACTCAGGGGTCTTAGGCTGCAGGGTTTGGGGTGTCGTACCGACCCAAACACGCAAGACCCCTAATTTGGGATGTTCCCCCTTATCCTAACAGCTCCTTAGTAGGGATTCAAACGGTGCTACAATCCCTATTAAGGAGCTGTAGGAGCTGTTAAGTTAGCATAAGGGGAACGTCCAAGACCCCGAATCCCCAAACATTGCGACGCGAGCCGAGACGGGTCGACTGCACGCAGGAAGGGGTGGCTTTCCTCAGCCACCAGTGGGCCAGCTTCGAGCATCCAGATCCGGATGGCGTGCAATACAGGACTGGGAGCTCGGCTCTCTTGGGTCCTGAACGTGGCAGCCCAGTGGTACCCTTTTTAAACCCTAAACCCTAAACCCTAAACCATAAATTTAATAAACCCTGAACCCTCTTCTTGTTTGGGTTCTGGGTTCCTTCATAAAGTAGCCAACCCAAGGAAGGGGATGATTACTGGGCTACCATCAGAATTCCAACTCGGCTTCCAGGTGCCAAGCATAGAAGTTCATCCATAAAAGGGTTTTTTGGTTTAGGGTTTAGGGTTTAGGGTTTAGGGCTTCATGCCTCAGCGGCCGATATGGTGACTTCTCGAAAGTCTGTTCCCTTCTTATAAGGCAGCGACGATGATTTTCAGGGTGCCCAAAATAAGACTCACGATATGTTTTGTGGCAATTTAGGGGCATCCTGGTAATTTTCCTCGGTTCCTGTACTCGAACTTTAAGCTGCCCTGCAGGGCCATGGTCAAGGCCGTCGAGGAAGTTCTGGAACGGGGCATCAAATGCAGCTGGATTTGGGTGGACTACTGCGCTTTTACTGCATGTGGGGTAGGGTCCGATGTATGTTTCGTGGTGTGTGTATATAGATTCCCCTTCTGGAATATGAGTCCCACGTTTCCCCATCCGTTCAGAAAAAAAGAACCCTGATTGACCTGGAAGAAGCCTACTCAAATCCGTAAAGATCCATGGGCCTTATAGGATGACGGTACAACCTGATCTCAGGTACAGAAAATAGATTTCTATAGTACCCCCCTCCCCCCAGTCGTCATTTGTCTCGACAGACGCGCTTCGAGATGGCTTTGGGTTCATTCGGATTTAGGGTTTTGGGTCCTCAGGCCAACTGTGATCCAGCCACTGAAAGTTCCCCAAACGCCGCCTCCTCTGACTGCAGCTGATTGCTAGACAGCCTTGGCAAACCCCCCTAAACCATCACTTCTGTGTTCTTTTAAACCCATGATTGGGTTTTCAGGGTTTAGTTGCGGAACTCGTCGGGTCCCCAGGTCGTTTTGGAATGGGGTTAGATAGGGGCCTGCAACCGCACAGAAGGTACCCACATCTCCAGAAAGCAAACGCACCAAGAACCAGCACTCCAACACCCTAAACCCTACACGGCCAAACCTGTTGGAGTTTGGGGCTTAGGGTGTGCTGAGAAGGCGACGGGACCCAAATCCCAAACAAGCCACCAGAAACTCCTAAACCAAAACCGCAGAACCAGACTGCAGCACTTCGTAGGCTAGCGGCTAGCTCCTTCGTAGGTTTGCTCATGAAGCTCTTGGCCCTCCCCCGATTGGAGAAACCATGAACGGAACTGCTTGAGGCTCCATCCCTCAGCGAAACACATTCCAGCAGCAGACGGCTATAAACTCCCTGCCGCTGGATGGGCATGCAGGACTTTAGAGTTCGAGGGCTCGAAAGTAGGGGTGGCGGTATTTTTTCCGTAGTTTTTTTCCGTTTTTTTTTGTAGTTTTTTTCCGGCCGTCTGGCCCAGCAAGCAAGCAAGCAAGTAAGCAAGCGAGCCAGCAAGCAAACAAGGAAAACAAGCAACGGTACCAGCAAGCAAGCAATCAAGCAGGCAAGCAAGCAAGCAAGCAAGCAAGCAAGCAAGCGAGCAAGCAAGCAAGCGAGCAAGCGGGCCAGCAAGCAAGCAAGCAAGCGAGCAAGCAAACAAGCCAGCCCCCCCCGCTTGGGCTGCGCCCCCCCCCCCCCCCCCCCCCCCAACCCCCCCGCTTTTTTAAACCCTAAACCCTAAACCCTAACCCTTAAACCCCCTAAACCCTAAACCCTAAACCCTAAACCCTAAACCCTAACCCTACCCTAAACCCAAACCCTAAACCCTAAACCCTAAACCCTAACCCCTCACCCTAAACCCTAAACCCTAAACCCTAAACCCTAAACCCTAAACCCTAAACCCTAAACCCTAAACCCTAAACCCTAAACCCTAAACCCTAAACCTAAACCATAAACCCCTAAACCCCAAACACCCTAAACCCCAAACACCCTAAACCCTAAACCCTAAACCCTAAACCCTAAACCCTAAACCCTAAACCCTAAACCCTAAACCCTAAACCCTAAACCCTAAACCCTAAACCCTAAACCCTAAACCCTAAACCCTAAACCCTAAACCCAACCCCCCCGCTTTTTAGCTTCTTTCAAAGCATGTGAATCTTGAAACCCATCATGCAAGCAAACTCATCATGCAAGCATTGAGTTTGCAAATGGGGGGGGGCTGCGCCCCCCCCCAACCCCCCCGCTTTTTTAAGCTAAACCCTAAAACCTAAACCCTAAACCCTAAACCCTAAACCCTAAACCCTAAACCCTAAACCCTAAACCCTAAACCCTAAACCCTAAACCCTAAACCCTAAACCCTAAACCCTAAACCCTAAACCCTAAACCCTAAACCCTAAACCCTAAACCCTAAACCCTAAACCCTAAACCCTAAACCCTAAACCAACCCCCGCTTTTTAGCTTCTTTCAAAGCATGTGAATCTTGAAACCCATCATGCAAGCAAACTCATCATGCAAGCATTGAGTTTGCAAATGGGGGGGGGCTGCCTGCGCCCCCCCCCCCCCCCCCCCCCCCCCCAACCCCCCGCTTTTTTAAGCTAAACCCTAAAACCTAAACCCTACACCCTAAACCGTACACCCTAAACCCTAAACCCTAAACCCTTAACCCTAAACCCTAAACCCTAAACCCTGGGTATATAGGGTTTATAGGGGAGGGCTCAGTACCCCCTCGACCCAAGAGGTTCCCGACCAGCAAGCCAGAAAAAAACTACAAAAAAAAACGGAAAAAAAACTACGGAAAAAAACCCCAGCCCGAAAGTAGGAGGAGGCGCGTGTTCTCTTTGGGGGGTTTAACCCCTAAACCCTAAGCCCTAAACCCAAAGGTCCGAAAAAAACATGACTTGCGAGCCGAGTCAAGTTGGTCAAGGCTTCACAAAGTGCCCCGCCCCACCCCCCATCCCACCAAAGCCCCAAGATGTCAGGGCGAAACCTCAAAGCAAACCCTTTGCAGGTTTAGGGTTTTGGGGTTTAGGGTTTTGGGTTCAGGTTTTAGGGTTTAGGGTATAGGTGTTAGGGTTTAACGTCCATGATGGCGGTAGCAGTGTTCCCTGGATTTGCAGGCGGTGTCAATTTGGTCAGTGCCCTCAAGTATGATCCTTTTTACGGCTCCTGTTCGACCATGTAGCCCTATGTTTAGGTTGCCAAGGGACTAGCGTTTTGAGAACTGCTCATTTCCGGTGTGCATCATGGGACCTCCGGCAGAGTGGTCCTGCTCGTAGGGTAAGACTAGGACGAGAGAACACCTGTTGCTCTTGTGTACATGTGGGTATTTCCAAAAACTAGGTACCCCTTTTATACCCCGAATAGAATACAATCCCCTTCAAGGGACCCCAAAAAGGGTACCCCCATTTTCGGAAACCCGCATGTGTGGCCTCATGTGTTGTGTGTTCTTCTGACTACGATAGTCTGGCTAAGATAAGTTTGTGTGCCCCCTCATACCAAGGTCAGTCTACGCATCTTATTGCTCGGTGTTCCTCTCCGTGGTTCCTCCGTGCATCCACTCAGACACAGGGCAACCGGGCGCAGAACTAGGTAGGAAAACATGCAAGTTGTTATGACCAGGTTTAAGAACCTATGTCCCCCTATATTTTTACTATCATAGATAAGACTATTTTTTGGTAGAATGCATGCCTAAGCAAAGACGGAAGTGAAAGCTGAAGGGCCTCTAGGCTCGAGACCACCAGCACAGGAACACGTAGACCAAATCCCGCATCCAGCGCATTCAGATCTTTCATCCCAAGACTAGGCTACCATAAGTTTCAAAACCTTGAACCACATGAACCTTAAGAATCCTAGAACTCTAAACCCCAACAACCCGAAAACCCCTTTCTTATTCAGCCCACATCCTGACTGATAACTCTCTTGCTGCAACCCCAATGGCAATCTTAAAACTAGTTCAGTCACCCTCTCGTAAACCTCTAGTGGCACCACCATAAGAGCTGAAATAGATAAACCTTAAACATTCTAGCAGAGACCCTAGACCCTAAACCTGCAGGGACTTTTAGGTGTAGGAGGGGTGCTGGGCAGTACCGAAGTTTGTCATCCAGGTAGGACATTGGGACATGCTACGACAAATATATGTGGTGAGTTCTCTACATTCATGGCCCCTTTTTCAGTCCCCTAAATAAGAGGGGTAAGGACCCGAAAAGGGACCAGATTTTGGAGAAGTGACCATGTAGGGAATAAGCACTGCAGCCTTTCTGTCGGGCGGAGCTGGCTGCAGTCAGGCCAAGAGGCTAGTGTTAAGTGTTAAGGGCTCCGGGTGGGTCTTGCTTGTTCGAGTTTAGGGTTTAGGCTTTAGGCTTTAGGCTTTTAGGGTTTAGGGTTTAGGGTTTAGGGTTTAGGGTTTAGGGTTTAGGGTTTAGGGTTTAGGGTCAGCCAGGCATGACATTGACATCAACTCCTACTGCTCGCGCGCGTGGTGTCGTCTGGAGAAGCTGAGCTACGGAGCCTCGCCGAGTAGGGTTTAGGGTTTACAGTTTAGGGTTTAGGGTTTAGGGTTCAGGGTTGAGGGCTTAGGGTTTAGGGTTTAGGGTTCAGGGTTCAGGGTTTAGGGTTTAGGATTTGGGTACCTGTTCCCCAATCTCCCTACTAAGAACCAGTAGATATGTGGCAGCCCCGCACAGTCCAAGGAACCGCCGGATGGAACGCGGATGGGCGCCTAGCCTTCATGTGCACGCAGGAGGGCATTACCAACGATTGGAAGGCCATCTTCGATGACGAGCCCTGACTACATTTTTGGCTTAGAGTTTAGGGTTTAGGGTTTGGGCGGTTTAGGGTTTAGGGGTTTAGAGCAGAGCACGTTGCTCAAAACTGTGGGGCCGTTTGTAGAATTGCAAACTAAAATAGCATTTTGGCAAGCGCAAGGGACCTGACAAGGGGATAAGCCCTCAACCCCCGAAACCCTAAAACCCTAAAACCCTAAACCCTACAAACCCTAAACCCTAAAACCCTACAAACCCTACAAACCCTACAAACCCTAGGAACCCTACACCCTAATCCTACACCCTAAGCACAAACCCTACAAAAACCCACAAACGCTAAGAGCCCTAAGAGCCCCAAGCGCGCCCGAGGAGTCGGTGCTCGATGTGGCAGGGGGTGCCTTCAGCTGCTGCGCACGACGCTGGGTTTTAGTGTTTAGGGGTTTAGGGGTTTAGGGGTTTAGGGGTTTAGGGGTTTAGGGGTTTAGGGGTTTAGGGGTTTAGGGGTTTAGGGGTTTAGGGATTTTAGGGGTTTAGGGGTTGAGGGGTTTAGGGGTTTAGGGTTTAGGGGTTTAGGGGTTTAGGGGTTAGGGGTTTAGGGGTTTAGGGGTTTAGGGGGGGGGGGGGGGTTTAGGGTAGGGTTTTAGGGGTTTAGGGGTTGGGGGGGTTTGGGGGTTTTAGGGTTTAGGGTTAGGGTTTAGGGTTTAGGGGTTTAGGGTTTAGGGTTTAGGGTTGGGAGATTTTGTTTTTGTGGGCTTTCCCTCTGCAGTTGGTAGGGTTTGTAGGGTTTTGTAGGGTTTTGTAGGGTTTGTAGGGTTTGTAGGGTTTGTAGGGTTGTTAGTGTTTTTAGGGTGTAGGGCATTAGAGGTTTTGAAAGATCCAAGCGTGCCATCGGAAGATTTCTGTGTCTTTTCCCTCTTTGGTGGGTGGCTTGGGGGGGGGGGAGGTTCAGGGCTTAGGCTTGTTCTAGATCTTCGCTCTTCGGGTGGAGGGGGGGTTATGGTTTAGGGTTGAGGGTTTTAGGGTTTTAGGAGTTTGTTGGGATGTGGTCCTCTTTGGAGGCTTTAGGCTTTGTAAGGTTTCACCCGAATCCCTGAACCCTAAACCCTCGTTATAAGAAGGCATCAACAAAAGCGCCAGCCGAGGAAACCATCCAGATGGCAAGCCTTGTGACAAGCAGAAAATTGTCGGCCTCGCGGCTGCTGAATGGGGGGTACCCAGGAGCTCTAAGTAGGGGAGGGCGTCGATATTTAAGTTTAGTGTGTAGGGTTTGGGGTGTTTAGGGTGTGCGGTTTAAGGCATTTAGGTGTTTTTTGTTGGGGGGGCGGGGGGGGGGGGGAAAGGGCCTGGCATTTTTGGGTGCTACGCCTAAGAGTCAAGAAGCTAGTCTCTGCGTGAGTCCCTGGCGTGCCGTTAAGAATCTTGCACGCTGTTGACAAAAGAAGGAAGCTTTGTTGTGTGCGTGTAATGGTATATGCACATACTCAATTCTGGTAACTTATTGACATATACAGCAAGCAAGCTCCTCGACAGCAACCCGGATAAGGCGTCCTTCTCGGCATCTACTGGCGCCTTTTGGCCACAGTTCGCGATGCCCCGGAGAACGCAGATAGGCGCACATGGGGGACTCTTGAGCCTCCTGGGCTTAGGGCTTAGGGGTTAGGGTTTAGGGTTTAGGGTTTAAATGACAGGGTTCCTTCCGAAAAACAGCTACCCCAAATCTTGTGTTGAGAAGTGTGTTCCTGATTTACGGAACCCTAAAAGGGTACTTTGATGTCGGGTTGAGCCTGACTTGGTAGCCCCAAAATCTGTGGAGTCCCGAAGGTTCCACTGCCACAAAGGGGTTTCTAGTCTGTGGTCTTATAAAACTCGGTAGGCCCTCGGGATATTTTCATGCTTTCCCTTATTGGGTTGTTGAGGGCCATATTTAGGGTGTAGGGTTTAGGGTTTAGGGTTTAGGGCTTAGGGTTTAGGGTTTAGGCTGAATATTTTTTCAGAGGGGCTTTAAGGGCCATCGTAGAAAGATTTCGATCAGACCCGTGGGGTCGATGCAAATTGTTGCAAGCGCAAGCCCGAGATTGAAATACGGGTAGGGTAAGGGTTCTAGTAAGCATATATATATATATGTACATATATATATAGAGATATATACATATGTATATTTATATACGTATATGTATATATGTATATTGTGTCCTTTGGGGATACTATAGGCTACTAGGAACTCAAGACCCAGATTCACATGTGAAAACGCAAGTGAACAAACCGGCGCTGTGCAGGGCCACGGCGTTGCTCAAGCTGATTGATCAGGATGAGAAGCGGCCTCTTGGCGTGACAGGGTTTAGGGTTTAGGGTTTAGGGCTTAGGGTTTAGGGTTTAGGGTTTAGGGTTTAGGGTTTAGGGTTTAGGGTAAGCGGCCCCAAACACTCCGAACCCTAGGCTTGGCGTGTGGTATTCGGGTTTCGGGTTGAGGGTTTCGGGGTTCTTGTTCAGGTATACTCACCCAAGGGAGCTCCGAAGTATAACCCTCCCTCTACTCCTCCCTAAACCCCTACACCCTCTTTCGCTGACCCTGAACCCTAAGCCCAAAAAACCGCATAAACCCGAAACCCTCAAGCTTGTTGAGGTACTTCCCTCCCTATACATCCTACATCTCCGAAACCGGCTCTACGCGGATTGAGCTCTTCGATGGGTTCTTGCCAGTCCTGCGAGTTTCTTGGCGTGGAGGTTGTAGGGCTTCAGGGCTTAAGGGGCTTAAGGGCGTCTAGGGGCGTTAGGGGCTTAGGGGCTTAAGGGCTTAGGGGCTTAAGGGCGTTAGGGGCTTAGGGGCTTATGGGCTTGAGGGCTTGAGGGCTTAGGTCTTGGGGGCTTAGGATTAGGGCAGGGGGGGGGGGGGGGGGGGGGGGGGTTTGGGGTTTTGAGGCATGGGGTAGCCCTTGGCCATGCAAGGCCTACAGCTTGAGGCTTTTGCTTAGGGCTTGCGGGTTTAGGGCTTCGAGGGTTACAAGGTTGAAGGGAAATAGGTTGAATTCAGGGGTCTTTGGGGTTTAAGGGCTTTTGCCTCCAGATTTCAGGGTTGCAGGTTGTCACTGTGGCAGAATGCCAAACTAGCGTGGAGACTTCGCAAGACTATGTATTTGGGTTCTTCCTGGAAGGGGAGTGGGGGGCAGGGGGGGGGGGGGGGGGGGGGGGGGGGGGGGGGGGGGGGGGGGGGACTTGGCAAAGCGGCACAGGTTTTTTTAAGCACGACCGCTTCCTCATTTCCTTTTTCTTCTCTGGATTTTGATGGCTCTCAAGTCAGGTGGCGTTATCGTTGAGTTCCAGATTTCTTTCTGTAGTCTTTAAGTCGGGACCGGGTGTAGCGCCCTTCCCCCCTTAAAAAGTAAGAAAGAGCGTCAATGAGTTAGGACTCTAGATAAAAAAAAACCCTAAAGATCCGAAAGCCCCTCAAAAACACCCTTCAATCCCGACAAACCTTCAGGACAATCCTCAACGCCGTACAAGCGCACCTTCACTTCTGAAACTTCAAAAAAAGCGCAAAAGCCCCTACAAAAAGCCTTCAAAAGCCACCCTAAACACCCCAAACCCTCAACCCTGAACCCTAAACCCTAAACCCTAAACCCTAAACCGAGGACATGTTCCTTCAGGACACCGAGGCCGACCACCACCAGAGGGTGGTGGTCCCAGGTGTCGGGGACCCACAGCTCGATGACTTCCTCCCTCAAGCGCGCGCCCGGGTGAAGGCGCCCGGACAGCTCGAAGGGGGGGGGGGGGGGGGGGGGCGCTTTTTAGGTGTTTCGGGGGTTTCGGGGGTTTAGGGGTTTAGGGGTTTAGGGGTTTAGGGGTTTAGGGGTTTAGGGGTTTAGGGGTTTAGGGGTTTAGGGTTTAGGGGTTTAGGGTTTAGGGTTTAGGGTTTAGGGTTTAGGGTGTAAAGTCGTACGGTAGTTTGACTAGGTTACCCAGAGTAGGCCCTTGTTCCTCCTTCTTGTTTTAGAGTTGGGGTTCCCTTCTATAGGCCCCTTTAGACCAAAAAGGGTACCCATTTTTGCTGCTAGGGTACTCCTGGGTCTAGTTGACAGCGACGTGGTAATTGGGTACACTTCAGGGGTCCGCACCCTGCTCTCTAAACACCCCCCCGCCCCCCCAAAACCCCGAACCTCTAAAACCATGAAGTCCGAAACACCAACATCTGGGTACCCTGAGCTCGCAAGGAAGCTTTCGGAAGATACCGAGGCCCGAAAAGGCCCCAGAGCAGCCCTAAACCCTTAAGCCCTAGACGGCTTAGGGTTGAGGGTTGCTGGGTTTCTGGGTTCAGGGTTGAGGGCAAACGCGAACACACGCAAACCCTGGCCCTCTACTGAACCCACCCAGAGACTCCAAAACCCCTTAATTAAGGAATATACCTTAAATCATATTAGGGTTCCTATTATAATTTAAGGTATATTCCTTATTTAAGGGGTTTTGGAGTCTCTGAACCCACAAGCCCGACATCTGGAGGTGAACATGACGAGCCTCTAAGCCTCCAACTCGCTGGCGCCTGAGATGTCTGGGGCCCCAAGCCCCAAGCCCTAAACCCTAAACCCTAAACCCTAAACCCCAAACCCTAAACCCTAAACCCCAAACCCTAAACCCTAAACCCTAAACCCTAAACCCCAAACCCCAAACCCCAAACCCTAAACCGTAAACCCTAAACCCTAAACCCTAAACCCTAAACACCAAGCCGTGACATGGCCAATCGGACTTTGATGAATCCTCGAGGTCGGCTAGGGATTAGTCCTCACTTCGACAGAATACAGGGCCCTTGTAGGGCATTTAGGGTTTAGGGTTTAGGGTTTAGGGTTTAGGGTTTAGGGTTTAGGGTTTAGGGTTTAGGGTTTAGGGTTTAGGGTTTAGGGTTTTTGTTTGCAGGGCTGAGGGCTCGATATACAATGGGAGTGCGTGGGGATGTTGGGGCGATCCAATTGGCTCCCCGTAACGTGAAACCTCTACTGTACGCCCTCAAAGAGGCTTTCGAGGTTCACCCTAAACCTTCAACCCTCAACCCTCAACCCTAAACCCTAAACCCTAAAAGTGTAATTCCGGGGCCCAGAGGTTGAAGTAAGCCCACGGAATCTCCTCTTTCAAACTTCCAGGAAGCCCAGTGGCAAGTTTCCCCTTTGTTGGTACGGCTCAACCAAACAACGCCTTTAAACCCTTTAAACCCTTTAAACCCTTTAAACCCTTTAAACCCTTTAAACCCTTTAAACCCTTTAAACCCTTTAAACCCTTTAAACCCTTAAAACCCTTTAAACCCTTTAAGCCCTTTAAGCCCGGTAAGCCCGGTAACCCCTTTCCTTAAACCCCAAAAAACTCTTGAAATCCCTAAATCCCGCCCTCAACGCGTTTTCCCCTGCTTTTTCGGGGTCAACCAACGCCTAAACCGGGGCTTCCGCTCTCTCATCAGGCAGCCATCAGTTGGTTGACGCCGAGATGTGATGGGAAGCACTTCTGCGCACCCGACGTGAAGTTGCCGAACCTTGAAGCCCCCGAAGCTCCCAATAAAAACAACCGAAAAGCCCTACATGAAAACTCCAAACCGCTTCTCTAAGGTTTAAGCCTAAGCCCGAAAGCACTTGACCTCCGCCCTACCGAAAGGCCTCAAACTTCGAGTCATAAGCCCAAACCCGAGAACCCAAAACTTTGGGTAAAGGTATAGAAGGGGGACCTCAAGTTTTTCGGAAACCTCCAAAGTACTGGCGTGCATGGGACGTTTGTCTCCTGGGAAGAAAAGCTCGACAAAACAGGCCTCCAATGGGGGTTTAGGGCCTTTAGGGTTTAGGGTTTAGGGTTCAGGGTTCAGGGTTCAGGGCTTAGGGTTTACGATTTGGGGTTTGGGGTTTTGAGCTTCTGGTTGGGGTGTGGCCTTAAGACCGATCCAATGGGTGCCGACCACCATGGCCCACGGACCACGAACAGAGCAGGATCTTCACGTCAAGTGCAGCCGACGCATACTGGTTCCTAGTGGGGAATGCGGACATAAGGGATCTTGCATTCCCTTATATATTCAAACATGTGAAAATGTATGCATGTATATGTCCCCATTTAAGGGTTGTGTCGGGTGCCAAATTACTAAGAACCAGCAAGTAGCACGCAACAGCGGGTGGCATGCCGAGCCAAGAGGGGATTCCCAGCACTTCAGTGCTGCTGCCGGCTTTAGGATTTCGGGTTCAGGGTTCAGGGTTTAGGGTTTCGGGTTTAGGGTTTAGGATTTAGGGTTGGGGTTGACCGGGTCTTTGAGTTGAGTTTAGGCTTTAGGGGCTCAGGGAATCCCTCCCTCTGGCCGTGCGACCCGCGGGGTGATGGCTCTGTGCCGAAGGCACATTCTCGTGCGACACGGGAGGAGGTCAAGACGTTTTTTTCTTGACCAGGGGGCCCCCCTAAACCCTAAACCCTAAAAAAACCCTAAACCCTATACCCTATAAACCCTAAGCCCATGTGCAGCAAGGCTTCTGCAGAAAGTTCTCTAATCTCGGTAGGCCCGTGGGGGCTGCTGGGACATTTTATGTTCTACCGTATTTGGGTTTAAGAGGATCTGGGTTTAGGGCTTAGGGTTTAGGGCTTGGGGTTTAGGGTTTAGGGTTTAGGGTTTTAAGGGCCATCCTAGTGATCCCCCAGGGCAGTTGAACAAAAGAAGAACTTGGAAAGCGGGATGTTACAGGCACACCAAGGGCTTTGATCCTTGGCAAAAGGGGCCTGCACAGAAACGCTGACGCTGTGCCACCACACCGATGAACGTGAATGCGCGGTTTAGGGTTTAGGGTTTAGGGTTTAGGGTTTAGGGTTTAGGGTTTAGGGTTTAGGGTTTAGGGTTTAGGGTTTAGGGTTTATGGCCCCCGGTTTGTTAGCACTATGTTTCGACTAAAGTAAACCCCAGAAAGTTGGAACATGGTTTAAGGATGATTAGAGCTGGGATTCCCTTTAGTAACCCTTTTGGGGTATGGGGATACGGATGTTCCAACTTTTGGAGTTTTCTGTAGGCGGGGCTCTCTTTGATTCAGGGTGTGGGGTTTTAGATGAGTCCCAGGTGTGTCACTCTAGTCCCACAGCGAGCAGAAAAAAGTGCAGGGTTGGTGGATGCGAAGCGCAAGTCGCCTACTATAGGGGTCGGAAAAATCACTCATAGTATTCCCTATTAATAGGAGGATTACTCCGAAGCCCTATTTTCATTATCAAAGCCCCTGTATTATCCTTGCATGCACCTTCATCCATATCCCATTTCCACATAGCTCGTTGCTTCGCCATCCTCCCGTGTGCCTCATGGGTCGCTGCACGGTTTCAGCTTTGAACCCGCAGACAGCGCTCACAAATCTCCGAGCTGCAGCGAGAGGTTCCTAGGTCGGCCCTGGGGGGGGATGCATCTTGGTAATTTGTTCACCTTATTCTTGGGCTTAAGAATATTTACAACTACTCTTCGGAGGGTTACAAGTTTTAGGCACTCGAAGGGCCTTCCTAGGTTGTTTAGACCACCTGAGACAAGGTCCAGACGGTGGCACCCTGCAACCGTTGCAACTTGCAACCGACCCCCTATATTCCGAGAAGGAGACCACGTGAGTGCACGTAGCACCAGGTAGCATTGGGGCGAAGGGCTGGGTGAAGTCAGGGTCCCCTTGTTTAGGGTTTAGGGCTTCAGGTTTAAGGCCCGTTGAGGGTATTTTAGCAGGGCTCCTGATGAACGTAAGACCCCTATCTAGAAGTAGACTCCAAGTCGGCATGGGGAGCAAACGGAAGAAGCCCCCACCGGCTTGTTGTGATACAAACTGGGCAAAATTCGTGGTGCCCTGAGGTTAGCCAGAAGTCAAAATGGAAAATGTGGACTTAAGTGATGAGAGCAATATACATATACATACCGATATATATATATATATGCTACTCCCCCCCATCGGCCTACCCTTTTTAGGCCTTTTTCGGCCTTTCTAACAAAAAATGACAAAGAAGGCCCAAAAGTCGCGTAGTTAATCACCGGGTAATGAAGGACAGTTACTGGGACACCCACCTCACAGACCCCGATAAGCTAGCATTGGAAGAATCTACATTTTGAATCTGAAGCGGACAATGCTGTTTTTAGATGTTTAGATCAGTGTTTTTCTATGCAAATTGTGCGTTTCAAGGGCAATTAATGTTTTGTTGAGCAACTAATTTATTTATACAATTGTGTTTGTACGAGGCAAAGTATTAATCAAATAGTGAAACATTTTTCTTGGTTCTATGCGAATTTAGCTACTAGAGTAATTATTAAGCAAAGAGCCCAATTTGACTCAAGTGAATACTATTTAAAGGAGCATACTCAACCAAGATACGAAATAAACACCATTTTCAACCAAAAAATGGCAAAGTGTGCGTTTAAAGTGCAAATACTGTATTTATACAATTGTGTTTGTACTAGGCAAAGTATGCTCTCTGAAAAGTCCACTGAAATACCTTATGTTTACATATTCATGAATCGTTTTTGTTTTTGAAATAATCATTTTATGCGAATTTAGCTACTAGAGTAATTATTAAGCAAATAGCCCAATTTGACTCAAGTGAATACCATTTAAAGGACCATACTCAACCAAAATACGAAAGAAGCACCATATTCAACCAAAATATGGCAAAGTGTGGTTTAAAGGGCAAATAGTGCTTTGTTGAGCAACTAATGCATTGAAACAGTTGTGTTTATACCAGGCAAAGTATTATTGAAGTACTATCTGCAAAGTCAAATGAAACACCTTATGTTTACATATTCATGAAACAATTTTTTTGAAGTATTCATTCTATGCGAATTTGACTACTAGAGGAATTCTTAAGCAAATAGCCCAATTTGACTCAAGTGAATACTATTTATAGGACCATACTCAACCAAATACGAAATAAACACTTGCGGACATGGAAGCGGTTCTACCTACATAACAATGAGACAAATTGCTGAAGTATTCACTAAAGACCACTTATATACTATGTCTGAAAAGCACAATTTGCATGAGCAAGCTTAAAGATGCACAATAACGGAAATAGAAGCGGTTCTACTTCCATAACGATGAAACAAAGATGTCTGAAGTATTCAATAAAGACCACATATATACTATGCTTGAAAAACGCAACTTGCACAATCAGGCTTAAAAAATGCACAAGGATCCTAGAAAAGTACTTAGTGAAGGCCATACACAAGCAAATTCACAAATACATAAAAACATCCAAAAGCGCAAGCTTTTCAGGAGAATCTCTGGTAAAGTTTGGATTATAGGGTTTTGGGGTATTCCTGGACGAGTAGGAGTCACTTTTTAAGCAACAATTCTAAGCAATAAATGCTTTTTCTCAAGACAAGTATTGCAAATGCTGCTTCTAGATAATTAATCGCATTTACCAGGCAAATATTATCCATGCGAATTGAGCTACCAGAGCACCAAGTAATGGCTGAATAAGGTCTACTACACTTGAGTACAACCAAAAGATGCACTAAACACTAGCGGCTCTACTTACATAATAACGTTCTGAAGCACTAGAAAGACCACTTGTATACTATTTCTGAAAAGCACAATTAGCATAAGCACACTTAAAAATGCGTAGTTGTTGCCTCGTGACCGTGAAGGCGAACCAAAAAGCCAAAATACCAAAACCAAAAACCAAAAATGCCAAAACCAAGAAAACCAAAAAAACCAAAACAAAAAAAAACAAAATACCAAAAAAAACAATTTCCGGGACTCTTGGAGAAGCCTCATAGGGATTTCCCGAGAGTCCCGGAAAATTGATTTTTTTGGTATTTTGTTTTTTTTGTTTTGGTTTTTTTTGTTTTTTTGGTTTTGTTTTTTTTGGTTTTTTTGGTTTTGGTATTTTGGCTTTTTGGTTCGCCTTCACGGTCACGAGGCAACAACTACGCATTTTTAAGTGTGCTTATGCTAATTGTGCTTTTCAGAAATAGTATACAAGTGGTCTTTCTAGTGCTTTAGAACTATTTGTTTCGTTATTATGTAAGTAGAGCCGCTAGTGTTTAGTGCATCTTTTGGTTGTACTCAAGTGTAGTAGGCCTTATTCAGCCATTACTTGGTGCTCTGGTAGCTCAATTCGCATAGATAATATTTGCCTGGTAAATGCGATTAATTATCTAGAAGCAGCATTTGCAATACTTGTCTTGAGAAAAAGCATTTATTGCTTAGAATTGTTGCTTAAAAAGTGACTCCTACTCGTCCAGGAATACCCCAAAACCCTATAATCCAAACTTTACCAGAGATTCTCCTGAAAAGCTTGCGCTTTTGGATGTTTTTATGTATTTGTGAATTTGCTTGTGTATGGCCTTCACTAAGTACTTTTCTAGGATCCTTGTGCATTTTTTAAGCCTGATTGTGCAAGTTGCGTTTTTCAAGCATAGTGTATATGTGGTCTTTATTGAATACTTCAGACATCTTTGTTTCATCGTTATGGAAGTAGAACCGCTTCTATTTCCATTATTGTGCATCTTTAAGCTTGCTCATGCAAATTGTGCTTTTCAGACATAGTATATAAGTGGTCTTTAGTGAATACTTCAGCAATTTGTCTCATTGTTATGTAGGTAGAACCGTTTCCATTTCCGCAAGTGTTTATTTCGTATTTGGTTGAGTATGGTCCTATAAATAGTATTCACTTGAGTCAAATTGGGCTATTTGCTTAAGAATTCCTCTAGTAGTTAAATTTTTTTGTTTTGGTTTTTTTGGTTTTCTTGGTTTTGGCATTTTTGGTTTTTGGTTTTGGTATTTTGGCTTTTTGGTTCGCCTTCACGGTCACGAGGCAACAACTACGCATTTTTAAGTGTGCTTATGCTAATTGTGCTTTTCAGAACTAGTATCAATGGTCTTTCTATGCTTCAGAAACTATTTGGTTTCGTTATATGGAATTATAGCCCCTAGTGTTATGGGTGCACTTTGGTTTATCAAGTGTAGTAGGCCTTATTCAGAAGCCAGTACTTGGTGCTCTGGTAGCTCATTCGCTATGGTATATTTCCTGGTAATGACGAAAAAACCAATTAGCTAGAAGCAGCATTTGCAATACTTGTCTTGAGAAAAAGCATTTATTGCTTAGAATTGTTGCTTAAAAAGTGACTCCTACTCGTCCAGGAATACCCCAAAACCCTATAATCCAAACTTTACCAGAGATTCTCCTGAAAAGCTTGCGCTTTTGGATGTTTTTATGTATTTGTGAATTTGCTTGTGTATGGCCTTCACTAAGTACTTTTCTAGGATCCTTGTGCATTTTTTAAGCCTGATTGTGCAAGTTGCGTTTTTCAAGCATAGTGTATATGTGGTCTTTATTGAATACTTCAGACATCTTTGTTTCATCGTTATGGAAGTAGAACCGCTTCTATTTCCGTTATTGTGCATCTTTAAGCTTGCTCATGCAAATTGTGCTTTTCAGACATAGTATATAAGTGGTCTTTAGTGAATACTTCAGCAATTTGTCTCATTGTTATGTAGGTAGAACCGTTTCCATTTCCGCAAGTGTTTATTTCGTATTTGGTTGAGTATGGTCCTATAAATAGTATTCACTTGAGTCAAATTGGGCTATTTGCTTAAGAATTCCTCTAGTAGTTAAATTCGCATAGAATGAATACTTCAAAAAAACTGTTTCATGAATATGTAAACATAAGGTGTTTCATTTGACTTTGCAGATAGTACTTCAATAATACTTTGCCTGGTATAAACACAACTGTTTCAATGCATTAGTTGCTCAACAAAGCACTATTTGCCCTTTAAACCACACTTTGCCATATTTTGGTTGAATATTGTGCTTCTTTCGTATTTTGGTTGAGTATGGTCCTTTAAATGGTATTCACTTGAGTCAAATTGGGCTATTTGCTTAATAATTACTCTAGTAGCTAAATTCGCATAAAAATGATTATTTCAAAAATAAAAACGATTCATGAATATGTAAACATAAGGTATTTCAGTGGGCTTTTCAGAGAGCATACTTTGCCTAGTACAAACACAATTGCATAAATACAGTATTTGCACTTTAAACGCACACTTTGCCATTGTTTGGTTGAGAATGGTGTTTATATCGTATCTTGGTTGAGTATGCTCCTTTAAATAGTATTCACTTGAGTCAAATTGGGCTCTTTGCTTAATAATTACTCTAGTAGCTAAATTCGCATAGAACCAAGAAAAATGTTTCACTATTTGATTAATACTTTGCCTCGTACAAACACAATTGTATAAATAAATTAGTTGCTCAACAAAACATTAATTGCCCTTGAAACGCACAATTTGCATAGAAAAAACACTGATCTAAACATCTAAAAACAGCATTGTCCGCTTCAGATTCAAAATGTAGATTCTTCCAATGCTAGCTTATCGGGGTCTGTGAGGTGGGTGTCCCAGTAACTGTCCTTCATTACCCGGTGATTAACTACGCGACTTTTGGGCCTTCTTTGTCATTTTTTGTTAGAAAGGCCGAAAAAGGCCTAAAAAGGGTAGGTCGCTGGGGGGGGGTAGCTATATGGTACCCCCCCCCCCCCCCAGTGACCTACCTTTTTTCGCCTTGTCTCAAGTCACCCAGCTGCACTGCAAGCAAACTCGGTGTGCAATATAGCGTATTTCCTAGGGCGTAGACTAAAATACAACTAAAATCACATACACGGGACAGTAGAAAAACCAAAAATACCAAAACCAAAAAAACCAAAAAAACCAAAACCAAAAAAAAACAAAAAAACCAAAAAAAAACAAAACAAAAACAACCAAAAATACCAAAAAAAACAAAAAAAAACAATTTTCCGGGACTCTCAGGAAATCCCTATGAGGCTTCTCCAAGAGTCCCGGAAAATTGGTTTTTTTTGGTATTTTTTTTTTTGGTTTTGGTTTTTTTTGTTTTTTTTTGGTTTTTTTTGGTTTTGGTATTTTTGGTTTTGGTATTTTGGCTTTTTGGTTTTGGTATTTTGGCTTTTTGGTTTTGGTGTTTTTGTTTTTTCTACTGTCCCGTGTATGTGATTTTAGTTGTTTTTGAGTCTACGCCCTAGGAAATACGCTATATTGCACACCGAGTTTGCTTGCAGTGCAGCTGGGTGACTTGAGACAAGGCGAAAAAGGGTAGGTCACTGGGGGGGGGGGGGGGTCCATATATATATATACATATACGTATGTACGTATGTAATGCAATGCAATGTAATGTGATGTAATGTAATGTAATGTAATGTAATGTAATGTAATGTAATGTACTGCAATGTCATGTGTAATGTCATGCGTAATGTCATGTGTAATGTAATGTGTAATGTAATGTGTAATGTAATGTGTAATGTCATGTGTAATGTCATGTGTAATGTCATGTGTAATGTAATGTGTAATGTGTAATGTAATGTAATGCAATGTGATGTGATGTGATGTAATGTAATGTAATGGAATGTAATGCAAAGTATGTCTGCATGTCTGTATGTCTGTATTTATGTATGTATGTACGTATGTATGTATGTACGTACATGCAAGCACGCACGCATCCAAATATGTACATACGCATTTGCGTGTTTATGTAGGGTTACAGTTGCTTGTGCATGCGCGTAGTGCGCTTTTCGTTCTACTGTTTATTAGTAGTCTGATGCCAGTTGTCATTTTTCGATATGTAATCATTGAGCACCTGTGTGCATGTCTGATCTGGGATTCGACGTCACTCCAGGTCTGGGGCTTTTTTTGCTTAAGGATCACTACCCAAACAGGAGTTCGAACAGAGAGCCCAAGCTTAGTTCTGCCCTGCAAGCCTCGCCTGGTGGCTTCGGGCTCAGGGGTTAGGGTTTCGGGCCTCCGGCCTCAGGGAATCTAGAAAAAGTTGGGTGCAAGAGAACGGAATATGGAGTTGAGGCTTTCTCCTAGGACCCAGAGTAGGCCCTTATTCACTTGTTTTTGGGGCTTAGGTTCCCTGACGAGCCCCTTTCAACGAAAAAGGGCACCCTTTTCATTTTGGGTTACTCTTGGGTCTAGTATCTGTATGCAGGTACCCTAAACCCTAAACCCTAAACCCTAAACCCTAAACCCTAAATCCTAAATCCTAAATCCTAAACCCTATGCAGATGCTATGATATTGTGAAGAAGATATCTCCTTCTGGTGCTGACTCCGAGTGGAGACGTCTCACAGGCCTTGAGGCCATATGGAAATATGGGAGTTTGGGATGCTCACGAAGCAAAAGAGGGTTTAGGGTGTTTAGGGTTATAATAGGGTTATGGGGTTATAGGGTTTAGGGTTATAGGGTTGTAATAGGGTTATAGGGTTATAGGTTTAGGGTTCTAGGGTTTCGGGGCGCGAAAGGGAGAGTCTGGGTCCCCTCTGCCTGTCGCTGCGACCCTGAAAAAGCCTCCCAAACCCTAAACCCTAAACCCTAAACCTTAAGCCCCAAACCCTCACCTGCTGGAAGGTTCAGGGGTACTTCGAAGAAGCGGGTTGATAAGTGACCCGAAGAATTTGAGAATTAGTTTTTTTCAGTATGCAACCACCAGAACTGGAACCCAAATGTTGACTTCTTGCACAAAACACAAGCAAGCCCCAGCAGCATGACAGAGAGAGAGGGGGGCAGGGAGAGCTCTTTGGATACAGGGTTTAGGGTTTAGGGTTTAGGGTTTAGGGTTTAGGGTTTAGGGTTTAGGGTTTAGGGTTTAGGGCAGTAGAATCAGCCCGACGTGTCGAAATCCCCAGAATTCCCCCAAAGCTCTTCGTGTCGGTGAGCATCCGCAGCTTCAAGAGCCGTTCAGGGGTTGGCGCGCTTGGCCCAAAGGCACCGGCACAACCCCATTTTCGCGGCCTTCCGGCATTTTTGAAGTGAGGGAAAGGTCCCCGAAAGGACTGAACCTTCCTCGGAAGCGCAGTCCTGGACCTGACAGTCTGAGGGTAAAGAGTTTTCAGCTCTGAAGCACAAGCTCAGTGCACATTTACCCAGGGATCTTGGCCAACCTGCAAGCTCTGAAGGCCAAGCACAAGTCCTAATCCGGCCATCGTCCCTTGGTGCCTTCTGCCCCCCGCGACTTGCGGTAGAGGGCTTCGCTCAAATTAGAGGTTCTTGGAAGTCGACGTGGCCAGTCGACCCTCACAGCTCTGGTTGGAAGGGCGTGGCAGAAAAAAACTGAGCTTTGTGACGAACACCGTGGCAGTGGAGTGCCACTTCATCCGTCTGGGAACATTCTCACCGGTGTCAGACAATACTGCTGAGAGACAGCTACCTGTAGCAGCTTTGTCCTCGTCAGGTTTCTGAGCCTGGCGTCAGCGACGTAACGCAGCAGACAAGCACATGTGGCTAAACCCTCAACTCGTACCCCGAAAAATGGGGATCCAACTCGTTCTCAGGTTGGTCCTGTCGTACCTCTGGTCAGTAGAGGCATTGTCACAATTTGGCCGGGCTCTTCCAATATCTCCCCGAAACTCAAACCCTAAACCCTAAACCCCAGCACCAAACCCTAAACCCTAAACCCCAAACCCTACGCCCCAAACCCTAAACCCCAAACCCCAAACCCTAAACCCTAAACTTTCTCAACACGGTGCAGGCCACGGCTTGCCGCGAGCCGCTTGTGAGCCGAGCCCAGCTAGGCAGCACAGGCGTGAACAGTGGAACTGACGCCTAGGGTTTAGGGGTTTAGGATTTAGGGTTTAGGGTTTAGAGTTTAGGGTTTAGGGTTTAGGGTTAGGTTTAGGGTTTAGGGTTTAGGGCCTTAGGGTTTGTTTAGGGCTTTACGGGCTTAAGGGGGTTAGGGATTTAAGGAATAGGGTTTAGGGTAATTAGGGTTTAGGGCTCTCGGGGTCTGGGGGTTTAGGGGTTTTAGGGGGTTAGGGCTTCAGGGGGTCAGGGAACTAGCGTTTAGAGAAATTAGGGTTTAGGGTTTTGGAGTTTTAGGGGGGTTTAGGGGGCTAGGGGTTTAGAGTAATGCTTAGGGTTAAGGGGGTAATGACGAGGGTTTAGGGTAATGAAGGTTTGGAGGTTTAGGGTTTAGGGGTTTAGGCGTTAGGGCTCTAGGGGTTTAGGGTTCTCTAAATTAGGGTCTTTTTTTGCTAGCGCCGCTACAACCGCACAAGGTTTTTGGGCTTCTTTTGTTGGTCTGGGGTTGGGGGCTTTTGTTGGTCTGGGGTTGGGGGGGGGGGGGGGGGATAATTACGTTCTGGCCTCAACGGAAGAGATGTCTAACAGGAGCACTTTATTATAGCAGCACATCGACCATGATTGCGATGCCCGAATTTGCCTTAAGCCACCGAGGCCACCTGAGTCCCCTTAAGCTTCCTAAGCCCCCTCAGTCCCTTTAGATCCCCCGGCACACAAGAAAGCCGCAGTGCAGAAACTTGCAACACTTGCAACTCCTGAGGCCCTTGAACTCTTCAAAGCTTCAACCCTAAACTATACCACTCCCAAACCTCAATAGTGCTGTACTGCAATGCCAAAAGATCATGCACCCACGAAACATCCAGAGAAGAGAACTCACAGTGCAACCCAAAACAAGACCTGTAAGCCCGAACACTATGTGCACCCCGATAGATACCCAGAAACGCGCGCGCAGAAACCTCGAAAAAACAGCTTTTAAAAAAAAATAAATAAAGATAAATTCGCGTTTAGAAATTAAGCTCAAAGAATAGCGTTTTACCTACACCAAACGCTTGTTTCGACAAAAAACGGCGTGCGGATTCAGCGGCGGCGGGTTTTTGCTAGGGTTTAATTATGGTATTACGAGGGTGCCGTACTATAATATGCATACACTGTTAGAAGCTTACGAGCATCGAGTGCCCAGCCTTCGATGTCTGAAGTCCAGTTGCCCCTCTCCAAGCCACGCATGAACCCCTAACCCCCAAGCCCCTAAACCCCCTAACCCCTAAACCTCCAAACCCCCAACCTCCAAACCCCTAAATCTCCAAACCCCTAAACCCTAAACCCTAAACCCTACCCCCCCCTCCCCCTTCATCAGAAGGTCTTTCGCGCGTTGCTTGGCTGAGTGGGAAAAAGGCCAGGGGGGACTCCTGGGCCCACAGAGACTTCTAGGCCTGAGGAGGGATGCTTAGGGTTTAGGGTTGAGGTTTATAGGGTTTAGGGTTGAGGGTTGAGGGTTATAGGGTTGAGGGTTTAGGGTTTAAACTGCGCCACCCTTCTTGAGGGTCTCCCGAACGGCAACGTTCAATAGCACGCTGGGCATATGAGGAGTTCCGACATAAATCGGCCCCTGGGTCCATGCGTCCACAGCAGAAAGTGATAAGATCCCTACGTTATGAGTAGCATGCAAACCTTTACTGTAGAATTGTGAAGATAACGTTTCCTGTTCTTTATGGGCCCTAACCCCGAAAACGTGTATGCGAGAAACTCTAGGTAGGATTTGCGGGTTTATGCCCGAGTCGTGGTCGCCTAGTTGCACATCAGCCGGGCAAGGGTGCGAAACATCTTCCCTCTCAAACTCTGAAGCCCTAAACCTTGCAACCCTAAGCTCCAAATCTTAACCCTAAGCCATAAAGCCCTCAGCCCTAACATCTTAAAATCATCCGAAAACCCTAAACAATATACCCCCCAAAAAAAGAAGCTCTGACATCCTAACACCCTAAATCCATCTAAACCCCTAAACCCCAGAATCACCGAAACCCGACTCCCTAAATTTCCTAAATCCCTAAACCCCCTCCTCCCCTAAATCCTGAGCCCCTAAACCCCAAACCCCAAAAAGCACTAAATCCCCAGCCCTGAACCCCAAACCCTAAACCCCCAAACCCGAAACCCCACACCCCAAAAAGCCCTAAATCCGCAACCCTAGACCCCAAATCCTAAACCCTCGACCCCAAAAGCAAGCATCCTATCCCTAAATCCCTAATCCCTAATCCCTAAACCCTAAACCCTAAACCCTAAACCCTAAACCCTAAACCCCCAAAGGAACTCCCCCCCCCCCTCCGAGGCCTCTACACTTCGATCATGCTCGACTCGCAGCTCCTCGACATGGTCGAGGAGGACGAGCAGGCCCGAAAGCTCTCGGGTTTGGGGTTTGGAGTTTGGGGTTTAGGGTTTAGGGTTTAGGGTTTAGGGTTTAGGGGGTTAGCGTTTAGGGGGTTAGGGGTTAGGGGGTTGGGGGTTTAGGGGTTTAGGGGTTTAGGGGTTTAGGGGTTTAGGGGTTTAGGGGTTTAGGGGTTTAGGGGGTTTAGGGGGTTAGGGGGTTAAGGGGGTCATGGTTGAGGGTTCAGGGTTGAGGGTTCAGGGTTCAGGGTTCAGGGTTCAGGGTTCAGGGTTTACAGTGCGAGAGCGCTGGTTGAGAATGTGCGAGGGCTAGGTCAATATAGACCCGATATAGTAAGATTTCCTTGTAGGGACCCCAAGAAGGTACCCCCAATTTCCAATTTCGGAAGCCACTAAATTCCAAACTGTCAAGGAAGCTTGCAAGAAGCCCAGGATGTGGGGGAATTCCGGGTTGCAGGTGCACGCGGCCACTACGCAAAAAACACTCGTTTCTGGGTGATTAGGAGCTGCTTCCGGCGCGGCTGCGCCTTTCTCGGAACGCAAGAAACCAACGCGCCACCAAAGCCAGGCAATGCCAGGGAAGGTCGAGGAGATCTCCGAGCATTCGGAACCCTGAAGCCCTTTCTATCCCTTTCTCAAAGGTTTGCGTGTGGTGAAAAGTATGGTTACAATTCCTCCGTTCCCCCGATCTCTAATCGCTACGCTGCTAGTCGTTCCCGAAACCCATGAACCCTAAGTACGGAAGCCAACCCGAAACCCATGAACCCTAAGTCCTAAAACCCGAAACCCATAAACCCTAAGTCCTAAAACCCCTAACCCTAAACCCTTGAGACCTGACACCCTGGTAAACCCATCTCATGTGCTTCGTCCTGTTCTCCTCAGCAACCGCCAGGGAGCTGCAGCAGCTGCAAACATGCAGAGTCCCGACCTTGCCGGGCTTCTGGGTTTGGGGGTTTGGGAGCTTTAGAACGGTTTAGGGTTTAGGGTTAAAGGTTGAGGTTTGGGGCGAATGTTCGGGGCCGTTTAGGGCTTTAGGGGGGAGTAAAGGGTATACGCAGTTTGTCAACTGCGAAGTCTGACTGGCACTCTGCTGTTTTTACACATCTTTGCCAAGGCGAGCCGTTAGCCTTCCGTCCGAGCAGATCCTTCGCTGGATCCCCAGATGTTCAAGAGAAGCTACTAAATACCCCTAAGGGTACCTAAACCCTAAACCCTAAACCCTAAACCCTTAAAGTACCCTCCTATACAGGGACTGTTGGGGCCCAAGTGTACAAAATGAGGTTAGGGTTACCGTGGCAGTTTCCGAACTTGGGAGTACCATGTTAGGGTTCGGGGCCAGGTAAACCCCCCTGAGGAAACTGTTCTTGAGCACGCTCTTCCCCAAATTGTGTGGTAGCTGGCCAACATCTTTTGGCGCCCTCCCTCTTCGAACGTCAGAGGCAGAGGCCCCAGATCCGAAACATGTCAGGAAAGGGTTCAGGATTGTCAGTGTTTAGGGTTCAACAAAGCCCTACCTGGGACTCGATTTACCTACAGTTTAGTAGGAGCTACCCCCTAAGTCCTAGGTATAACCCGTAAAACTGTAGGTAAAGAGAGTCCCAGGCAAGCCCTATACCCTCGAGAGTCCTACGGGCGCCCAAGATAAAGTGTTACAACTAATAAGATAAGTGTTACAAGCAATAAGTCTAGTATAGTTCCCGGAATTTGAATTGCGAAACTACTTATAACTACCCATGAACCTCCCATGTTTTGGGCTTCGGTTAGGGTTTGTAACCCCAACGACCGTCTGACCGTCTGACTGAGGCGCTGCTTCTGCCGAACTGCGTGCAAGTCCTCCGCCTGACCTTCAAGGCAGCTTTTTGGGGCGAGGGCCGATAGGGTTTAGGGTTTAGGGTTTAGGGTTCAGGGTTTTGGGTTTAGGGTTTAGGGTTTAGGGTTTAGGGTTCAGGGTTCAGGGTTCAGGGTTCAGGGTCTGGTTGTGGGCGCGGGCGATTTCTCAATTTTAGACAAGAGCCCGTATACTCTTACAGTACCCCATACCGCCATACCCCCAAGCCCCAGAAAAGTCGAGACTCCATTTTGCAGAAATTTGGGTTTAGGGTTTATAGGGTTTAGGGGTTTAGGGTTTAGGGTCTCAAGTTGGCCTCAAGCCCCCAAACTCTACAAAACTGGAAGGCCTCAGCCCCTGAACCCTAAAACTCCTGGCAGAGGCCCCTTCGAGCACGCACGCGCCCTCCACTGCGGGCGAGTGCTGTGCCTACCTGGCGCAGCTGGCACGGCCGGCGTGGGGCCCAGTTCGGGCCTCTTTAGGGCCTCTTTAGGGTTTAGGGTTTAGGGTTTAGGGTTTAGGGTTTAGGGTTTAGGGTTTAGGGTTTAGGGTTTAGGGTTAGGGTTTAGGGTTTAGGGTTTAGGGTTACGTTTTTAGTGTTGGGGGTTGGGGGGGGGGGGGGGGGGGGGTCAGGGTTTCGGGTTAAGGAAGAAGGGTTAAGAAGAGTTGTGGCAGTGCTCTAATGTGTTTGGATACCTCATATTGCGACTCAGGCCTAAAGCCTATACTCCAAGAAGGTTCCGGGTGTCCCCGGCTGTGAGTGGGTACTTACTGACCAAGAAAAAAGCTTCAGATAGCCGACGGGTTTAGGGTTTAGGGGTTAGGGTTTAGGGTTTAGGGGTTCGGAGTGCTCCATTATGGTCGTCTCCATCGCAAGACAGGAACCCCCAAGAAGACCAACGTTTGGAACAACCCCCCACTATGCCTTGACAGCCCTAGAAGCTATCCGGCTGGTTGTCAAAAAAATGATCCCTTTGGAGTACCCTAAATATTAGGTGCCGCGCTATAAGAGGGGTCCAACAAGGGACCATAAGTTTTGACAACCACCCACGTAGAAGGTGCAGGCTTGCTGGCGGGGGTTTGAGGGTTGTTGTTGGAACTTCGTGTGTGTATGTGTGTGTCTATATATGTGTATATACATATATATATATATAAGTTGGAGCCGGGCTGTTGCTTCCATAGCCAGTGTGTTCCGCCCAAGCGCTCAGGCCCTAAACTTCTAAGCCCTAAGCTCGAGAGGGCTTAGGGATTGTAAGAATCCTTGAAGCCTAAGCCTCAGACCCAAAACCCCACAAGGCTTGGGGATGATAGCTTGGGATGTTCCCCCTTGTACTAACCGTCCCTTAATAGGGATTATAATAGGGGGTACCATAATCCCTATTACGTACTTTTCGTATAAGGGGGGAACATCCCAAATTATCGCCCCTTAAAAGCTTAAGCCTTGTCTTCGCCTGGCCAGGGAGAGGGCAACTTGGCGCGCAAAGCCAGGGGCTCGGACTCAGGTGCGTTGTGGAGGGTCTATTCGTAGGGTTTAGGGTTTGTAAGGGTCAAGGGCTTATGAGGGTTTAGGAGGGTGGGTTTAGGGTTTCGGGATCAGGGTATGTATCAGGTTGCCCGGATGTTCTCTCTTGTCCTTTAGGCGTTACGGAAGTCTGTAGCAATGTAGGAAAAGTAATACAAGTCCGTATCAATTGGGTGCTTGGCGGGCCGCGACAGCCGGTGGCTTCTGCACTGGATGCAGGGTTTCATGGGGGGTTGGGCCTTGGGGAAGTAGGGAGCCTTGAGGAGTGTTAGGGACCCTTGGGTTACATACCCCCCTTGAACCCCCCTCCGGCCTTTCTTTTAGGGGTTCATAAGGGAGGGGGGGGTTCATGGGTTACATAACCCCCCCTTGAACTCCCCCTCTTCGGATCTTCCCCCTTAAAATAGGGCCCCTACTATCGTAAACCCTAAATCCTAGCCCCTAAACCCTAAGCCCTAATCCCAACCACCCCCCCCCCCCCCCCTGCCTTAAGAAACCCTCGAACTTCCGCGGTCTTGCGAGGTTTGGCCGTGGAGTTTTGACGACGTGGGGGTTCCAGCCTTCGAGGTCCCATTATTTGGTGGGAGGGGGAGGAGGGGGGGACATGGGTTCATAGGGTTCAGGGTTTAGGGTTTAGGGATAGGATTTAGGGTTTAGGGTTTAGGGTTTAGGGTTTAGGGTTTAGGGTTTAGGGTTTAGGGTTTAGGGTTTAGGGTTTAGGGTTTAGGGGCTTTGGGGAGTGTAGGGAGTTGAGATTGTAGGAGCTTAAGGTCTAGGCTGTGCTCAGGAATTGTGGCCCTTTTGTGGGGAACCCCACGGCCTTACCATCCCTGCTTATACCTACCCATAAGCCCTATAAACCCTTAAACCCCCTGTAAACCCCGTAAACCCCTACGAAGCCTTAAAACCCCTGTAAAACCCTACTATAAACCCTCTAAACCCCGATCAAACCCCTAACCCCTATCAAACCTCCTCCAAACCCCTGTCAAACCCCAACTCAAGTCGATCCGAGAAACTTCTTTTCACGCGCCCGCGCTCCCAGGAGCAGCGACAGCATCTAGCAGTGGCCGGCGTGCCAGGGACCAAAGGATGCCAAGAAAGCAGGGGAGGGCCCGTTAGGGGTTCGGGTTCTGGGGTTGTAGGGTTGTAAGGGTTGTAGGGTTTTGGGCTTGGGGTTTGGGGTTTAGGGTTTATGGTTTGGGGTTTAGGGCTTAGGGTTTAGGGTTTAATTAGGGCTTAGGGTTTATGGGGTTCAGGGTCGTTTGTTTTGGGAGGGGGGGTGTGATGTAATTTTCAGAATGTGCTTAGCACAAGCGATCCTCCGGATGGAGCTTCCAGAGGCGTTGTAACGGAGTTTCCCCACCTGCGTGTTCGAGGGTTTAGGGTTTAGGGTTTAGGGTTTAGGTTTAGGGTGTAGGGTGTAGGGTTTAGGTTTAGGGTTTAGGGTTTAGGGTATTCTTTGCTGTAGCTTTAGATCCTTAGCCTTTTTTTGGTTTATTGGGCTTCCTAGTAAGGCAGCTAAAAACTTAATTTATAGCTACCCAGCTAAGTGCAGCCAAGTATTGTTCCCTGTTGCGAAATGCTTTTATAGTTTATGAGGGTTTTTGTTTTATTGTGCAAACAAGACGCCAAGCTCAACACAACTGGACACATCTTGAAGAGGCTAGAAGTCTGCTGAACTATGCCTCCATCATCATTTTATAGGTGTTCTGTCTGTGATGATCCTTTCATGGAAATCGAGAGGACGAAGCACAACATTTGTCCAAAACGACAGATGAAGTTTACTTCCTGGTTTTGTGATACCCTAAACCCTAAACCCCAAACCCTAAACTCTAAACCCTTTCCTGCAGGGGGTTTTGTATGAGGTTCGCTGGGTTCTCTGGGTTCCCAGGCACGATCCGCTGCCACCCGCACGCATGGGCCGCTGGCTGCAGGGCCTGCGAGGGCCCCAAAATTTTCAGGGTTTAGGTTTAGGGTTTAGGGTTGAAAGAGGCTGAGGCTTCAACCCTGAAAAGCCCTTCAAAAACCTCCAACAACCCTTAAGAACCCTTAAAAGCCGCAAAACACCCTAAAATAACTACACTCCCTTAACGCCCTTAAGATAGGTGCAAGGTCAGTTCAGGGCCCGTTCAGGGTTGAGGCTCTATAGAGGGGACTGGCAGATTCCTCGCTAAGAACTCCTTGCTAGGGCGCCTTCAGGGTACTTTTTGCGTGGGTATGTAGGGCATCTTTCTTTCTGTGAGTTTGGTGGGGTTTAAGGCGTTCAGGGTGAAGGGAGAGGTGAAAGCGTGTGAATTTAAGGGACCCATTGAGCGGCCGCGGATGTATCAAAGGCGCAGCCTAAACCCTAGCCTACCAAGATCAAGTGCATTCTGTTTTGTTTGTTTTCGGGGGGGGGGGGGGGGGGTGGTGGTGGCCTCGTTAGAGATAATTAATTAAGTAACAACGAACTACAGTTGATCCTTGGCGGCAAGGAAGCTACACTCCATGTCAGCCGTGCCTCTTCTGACATCATGCCTGGAGTTCGGACTTTTCAAAGTTAAGAAGTTTGACAAGTCCTTCTGGCTTTAGGGTAGCTTTGGACTATAGAGCGCGCAGGCTAAACCCTAAACCCTAAACCCTAAACCCTGCAAAGCCATGGCGCATCGCTTTGAAGTCAAACCCCGTCTCTGGAAGATGCCGAGGCTCCGCTTCGTGGCCGTTTCCCTAAGACCAGTGTGGGCCGGGGGCTCTGCCAAAGAAGGGATCTGCTGCTTCTTTACTATTTGCTCAAGAACCCCAAAAGAATAAGAAATACTCATCCCTATACTACCCTTGATAAGGAAGAATCTTTTTTGTTCGGCGTGTAGTTCTAGACACTTGGGGAGCTTTAGGGTTGAGGGTTGAGGATTTACAAGGGGGATCTGAAGGTGGTTTTAGTCTTTTGGTCGGGGTGTTTGGGTTCATTTGCTTGAGATAGCCGGACCGCTTATAAACCGAAGCACCCCAAGTTTTAATCAGGGGCGACATCATCCTGTGTAAGGCAACCTAAACCCGAAACCCCTCTCAAACCGCCAGGAGTGTCAAAGAATGGCTCAGGCTACTGCTTGTGATGGGGGGGGGGGCCTTCGAATCCGACATAGAACTGCCACAGATGTACGCAGTCCTGCTCCTGACACACCTCCTACTCTGGAGTTCAGGGTTTTAGGATTGAGGGTTGAGGCTTTCCAATGCTGTGCGGTTCTGGCAGTGGGGGGCTGAGCTGTTGGAGAGATGCTTGAGGTTGTAGGGCGTAGATCCCAAAGGCAAAGCCCCAAAACGTAAACCTAAACCCCTCAGCCTCAACCGGCAGACTTAAACTGCAAACGCCACACAAAATTCCCTAAGAACATCCCTGAGAGTGTCTAAAGCACCCTAAGCCCCAAACCATAAACACAAAATCTTGAAACCTAAGCCCGAAACCCCATATAAAGGGGCCCACGAGGACCAAGCCCTCATCTGGGCGCAAGTTACGCAGCATGGCCCCTCCATCCAGGCTTGCCAGGGTTTAGGGTTTAGGGTTTAGGGTTTAGGGTTTAGGGTTTAGGGTTTAGGGCTTCGGGCTTCGGGCTTAGGGTTTAGGATGAAGGGTTCAGGGATCAGGGTTTAAGGTTTCGGGTTTGGGGTTGACCTGGGGAACCCAACCCCTGAACGGCTGTCGGGTCCGTGTCAACACTGCGGGTTTTGGACGAAACCCCCGGGTTTGCCTGTGCTGGCCACCTCTTGGTACCACCTAAACATCTTGCCAGTACTTATAGGGTTCTTCAGGGAGTGGGGTTCATGGGGGGTACCTTGGGAACCTTAGGGAACCTTAGGGAGCCTTAGGGAGTGCCTGGTGGGGAGTATCTGGGATACATACTACCCCTTGAGCCCCCCCCTCCCTTAAGAACCCTCTGAGTTCCTCCCTTTTAGGGGTTCTCATCTTGAGCAAGCTTGCTTTGCGGCTTTCAGGGTTGGATTTTGGGGGCTTAGGGTTTGCGGTTTAGAGGCTTCTAGGGATTTGGCCCTTCAGGGTTATGACGCCGGTAGGGACTATGGCTGTTCCTGTTCCTCTGACAGTTCTCTGCTTGAAGTTTCTATAAGAAAGCCTACACCAGGCCTTTGCATAACCCTTAGTTAGCCCTAAACCCTAAACCCTAAACCCTAAACCCCAAACCTTAGTACCCTTATATAACCCTTCTGCGTCCTTATTGCATTGCCCTAAGGGTCCCCCATGTAGCACACTGTTACATACTCGAGCCCCAAAAGTCCCTAGAATTAGGGTTTAGGGTTTAGGGTTTAGGGTTTAGGGTTTAGGGTTTAGGGTTTAGGGTTTAGGGTTTGTTCAGGCCCAAATATTCCCTACTTAAGGTACATGGGCCCTTTGGGGCGCGAAATATTGGTTGGTACCTCTGGGACCCTATGGAAAAGCTTAGGGAGCCTTAGGGAGTAGTTGCGAGTATTAGGGAACCTTGGGTTACATACTCCCCTAAACCCTAAACCCTCAACCCTAAACCCTAAACCGAAACCCTAAACCCTAGACCCTGAAGAACCCTATAACTTAGGGAGCCTTAGGGAGTAGTGGGGGAGTATTAGGGTTTAGGGTTTAGGGTTTAGGGTTTAGGGTTTAGGGTTTAGGGGTTGGGGGGCCCTCGAGTCGAGGGAGAGTGCGTGCGAGGCCTCACCGGATCAACTCAGCGGCCACCTCGGCTCTGCAATGGTTTAGGGTTTAGGGTTTAGGGTTAAGGGTTTAGAGTTTAGGGTATAGGGTACCGGGAGTAGGCCGCCATGTTTTCCTTTTTTAGGGTTGGGGTTCCCTTAGAATCCCCTAAAATCCCCAAAACAGGGTACGCTGTTTATTCCTAGGTTACTCCCGGGTCTGGGAATAAGGGACCCCTAATCGAGACACCCAAATAGTAGGATCTCTTTACAATCAGGACACGCTGGAAGGTACCCAAATATCGCGGTACATGATCCTAAAATCCTTGCAGGGAAAATGCCATTGAGCAAAGTAGATGTGTGCGGATCGATGGGGGCCACGAAGTTCTTATGCATAAGGGCAATGTGCTATTTGTCGCTCTAGGGCAAGATCCCGCCCAAAAAAAAGGGATCATGTGAACTTTTGGCTTAGAGACCGAGCGGACCTGAGCTTTCTTAGCAGCCGGCTTGGTAGGCTAAAGTTTAGGCTTCACAGGGTGTTCTGGGGACTCCTAGGGCCCTATACCCCCACGCCCTCTCAAGCCAGAGCGCCCTCAAGACCCCTGACGCCAGAAAGGCACTCAAGCCTTCAGCCCTAGGCCCACACACCAGAAGAGACGCATAGACCCCTGGCAAACAGAAAAATCACCTAAGACCCCAAAACAGAAACCCCAAACCCTAAACCCTTTACCCCCCTATGCCCCCCTGGGCAGCCAAAGGCCTGGCCATCACGGACGAGACGGTCCATCGCGTGCAGGGCGCTCGTCGTCTCTTCCTCCCCCCCCCCCCCCCCCACGTGGTGTGTCGTTTAGGGTTTCGGGGTGTAGGGTTTAGGGTTTCGGGGTTTCAGGGTTTAGGGCTTAGGGTTTAGGGTTTCGGGGGTCCAGGGTTTAGGGTTTAGGGTTTGGGATATAGTGGCTGGTTCTTGGTAGAGAATGAGGGAGTTTAGAGGGACTTGTGTGGTTCCGGGCTTCAGGGTGTCAGGGTGTTTTTTGGAGTTTAGGGTTTGAGGGGTTTAGGGTTTGGGGTTCAGGGCTTGCATTATGGGGGGCTTGGGGGCTTGCGGTTTGGGCTGGGCGCGCAAAAACCGCTAGATACAGCACCCTTTGGCCAAGGAGGGTTTTCACGCCCTGGGCGTGCGTTCGGGCTTGGGGGGCTGAGAGATGGAAACGGATCCATCCATGGCTGCCCGACAGATGCTTTGATGCTTGAAGCTTTTGCAGGGGTAGTGAGAAGCAATCTTGAGATGCTGATTCTCAGAATGATAAAGATCGTGACAACAAGAAGAAGGTGATAACAATGTTTAAAACCCTCAACCCAAACCCTAAATCCCTCGACCCCCCTGTTTCCAGAGAGCAACAACAACAACAACAACAACAACAACAACAACAACAACAACAACAACAACAACAACAACAACACGGAGTGGCCTGTGGTCTAGGTTTAGTAGAGCTTAGGCGGTGGGCACGTGGGGCGGATACCTCAAACCAGATGCTCGACGTTGCCACTCTAAAGCCAAATTCCCCAATTCCCTAAACAAACCCCAGCAATCAACCCTAACCCCCGAACCCTGAGAGCCCGCAACCCCGATAACTTCTAACCCTCAATCTCTAGACCCTAACCCCAAACCACACACCTAAACCCCAACCCCAAATTCTACACCCCAAGCCCCACACTTTAAAGCCCCAAAACCCTACATCCCTAAACCCCGAACCCTACCCCTCGAAACCCCTACACCCCCTAAGGCCCAAAACCTTGCATACCCAACGTCCCCTAATCATTTTGGACCACTTCACCCCACATCTCCAGATCCTAACCCTAAACCCTTAAACCCTAAACCCCAAACCGTAAACCCTAAACCCTAAACCCTAAGCCCTAATCCCTAAGCCCTGAGCCCCAACTACCCCAAACCTCAAGCCCCAAGAACCCCCAGCTGTTGCAAGCCGAGGCTTGCGCGCCTCAGACCTGCCTTGGACTTTGCCCAGAAAGGCTTGAAGGCGCGGGAGAGGGGTTTAGGGTTTAAGGTCTTGGGGTTTAGGGTTTAGGGTTTAGGGTTTAGGGTTTAGGGTTTGGTTTAGGGTTTCGGGTTTAGGGGTTGGGATTCAGGGTTTAGGGCTTTAGGGTCTTGCGTCCAGTTTGCATGGCGTTGGTGGCGCAAGGGTTGGGATGTAGGGTCAGAGTCTGAAGATTTCTTTTTTTATGGACTTGCCCCCCCTAAATCCCTATTACACCCTCGCACCCGACAAACCTTAAACCCTAAACCCTCAGAACCCTAATCGCCCTAAACCCTACATGCACCCCTAAACCACAAACCCTAAACCCTAAACCCCAAGAACCTAACTGCTGTTTTTGGGATCTCCGGGGTGCATCTGGGTCGGGCCTGGGTCTGCGAGAACCAACTCTATGGGTTCAGCGTTCAGAGTTTACAGGGCTTAAAGGGTTTTCAAGGGTTTACAAGGGTTTACAACAGTTTGCAAAACTTTAAGGGGTTGAGAGTGTTTAAGGGTTTGTATGTAAGGGTTCTTAAGGGTTTTAAGTCCTTAAAGGGGTTCAAGGGTTTTGGGGTGCAGAATTTGTGGTCAGGTTATTAACTAGTTGCTCAATTTCAATCCGATTTCGGCAAGGTCGCGACGCCCAAGGAGTGCAGCGTCCCCTCAACCTGCGCTGCGAGGCCAACTGGCCAATGCAAGGGCTTCGGGTTGAGGGTTTAGAAATTCGAGTTTAGGGTTTAGGGTCCAGGGTTTAGGGTTTAGGGTTTAGGGTTTGGGGTGTAGGGTTAGGCTCTAGATGTTATTTCGTTAGCAGCAACGCAAGGCCAGCAAGTTTTGGTCCTAAACCCTAAACCCATCTGCAAGTCAGACTACTTCTGTTGGTTTTGAGATTCGATTCGGCTTCCAGGGTTTCAGACTTGAGCTCCTAGGAGGATTTTAACTCTAAACCCTAAACCCTAAAGGGGGGGGGGGGGGGGGGGGTTTCCCCCCCCCCCCCCCCCCTCGAGGAAATCTCTACATGCTCTCTTTTTTTGCTGGGTGAGGTTCCTAAACCCTAGACCCTAGACCCTAAACTCCAAACCCTCTAAACCCCAAGCCCCAAACCCTGAACCCGAACCCTAAACCCTTAACTCTAAACCCCAAACCCCAAACCCTAATCCCTAAGCCCTAAACCCTTCTTGAACCCCACTTTTGGTCATCTTCCATCCCTAAGCCCTAAACCCTAAACCCCAAACCCTAAACCCTAAACCCTAAACCCCTGGGAAAAGCAGGCTTCGGCTCTACACCCAGCGGGGCACCAGCGATGAAGCTGCAGCTCAGGCAGCGGAAGTTGCTTAGGGTTTAGGGTTTAGGGTTTAGGGTTTAGGGTTTAGGGTTTAGGGTTTAGGGTTTAGAGTTTAGGGTTTAGGGTTTAGGGTTTAGGGTTTAGGGTTTAGGGGTTCGGGTTTTAGGGGTTTAGGGGTTTAGGGGTTTAAGGGTTTAGGGGTTTAGGGTTTAGGGGTTTAGGGGTTTAGGGGTTTAGGGTTTAGGGTTTAGGGTTTAGGGTTTAGGGTTTAGGGCATTTAAGGGTCAAGTCTGAAACCCTGGAACCCATGGTGCTCGACGCCCCTAGCGCCCGAACCAAGAACCCGAACCACGAACCCGAACCCTCGGTTGGCTGCATGATGCCTTGCCTTTGTCAGGCTTCAGAGGTCTGGGCCCCTATAGACTCGGGCATAGAGGGGGCAAAGTGTCCGAAGCATATGGGTCCGTACGAAGGGCCCTCGTAGCAACCCAAAGAACCCCTGAAGCAGAGTACTTTCCGAGAGGTTGTGTTGAAGTTGAGATTGGTACACAAAAAAGGGGTTTTGAGGGCTAAGGGCTAAGGGTTTAGGTTGATGATCGGAATGGTCCTCGTTGAAATGCACGATAAGGGCTTCCTCTGTCGGGTACCTGACTGTTCTGATGCGCAAGGGCCAGTGCTGGAATGATCCCTAACCTCCATGTAACACAAGCACACCCCTAAATCCTAAATCCTAAATACTAAATCCTAAATCCTAAACCCTAAACCCTAAACCCTAAACCCTTCATTACCCCCACCTCTTAGACCCTGAAACCCTCAACCCAGAGGCGCGGCGAACTCTGCAGGCCGTGCTGCAGGCACCGAGCCACTTGAGTTCGGTTCACCCTTTATGCCCTTTTGGGGTTCCGTGCACCCATGAGGTAGAGGGTTTAGGGTTTAGGGTTCAGGGTTTGTTCTACTTTCCCTTCTTGGGGACCTGGGTCGGACAGCTTGGGGTTTAGTACCCTCAGCAACAAGTAGAGTTGACCCTTGAGACTTTCTTTTCAAAAGGGCTGCAGTCCGTATGATTCCCCTCGCCCTCACGAAACCCAATACGTAAAGTCTTTCAGCCCAAGTCCCTGATCACGAAGCCGGCAAAACCCAAAATCCCAAACCCTAAACCCCAAACCCGAAACCCTAAACCCCAAACCCTGTACTCCCAGACCCCTTGTGAAAGTGTCTGAAAGGTCGTGACGCGGGCAACTGAGATCCTGGCGTTGCTGGCACTGCTGCATCGCCAGCTAGGGGCCTGGGGTTTAGGGTTTAGGGTTTAGGGTTTAGGGTTTGGGGTAGATTTACATTCGATGGTGCCTCTCTCCGGGTTCAGGATTTGGGGTTCAGTAGCATCAGGCGGGCAAGTCTTGGTAGAGCAGCATGGCTCCTGAACGCAGGATGCATCTTCTTCGACCCTTCAGCTGCGAAGAGCGTGTGAGAGTTGAGGAATTTGTGCCGGGCAAGCTTGACTCAACAGCTGGGCACTGCAACATTCATCTGCAAAGCAGGGCAGGAGGCGAAAGACCCTAAGCCATCTTAAACCCTAAAGCTCCTTAGAAGGGCTCGTTCAGGAGCAGGAGCGCCCAGTGGCCCTGTAGGATTCTCCACGCTGGCCGTAGTACCCTGAACCACAAGCCGGACCAAGACGCTCAACCCTAAACCCTGAACCCTAAACCCTAAACCCTGAACCCTAAACCCCCTGCCATGAAGGCTCATGGGAGGGTTGTGAACCCCCTCCCTCCCCCTATGTAGACCCTGTCAGTTCAACCCCAGAACACTCGGTTCGTTGAGTACACATGAACCTCCAAGCAAGCCCACGAAACTCTAAACCCCCATATGTTGTATCCATGTAAACATGCACATACTGAAAGTCCCGGTACACCGCGAACGTCCGCTCCCCTGTGTCCTTTTCATCTCCAATCTTGAAAACCCTAACGTTTGGGGGTCAAGTGGTTCAGGGGTGTAGGGACTTGGGATTTTTTGAGCTTCATGTTTCAGGGGCTTAGGGTCCAAGGTTTGAGAAGGCTTAGGATTTAGGCTAGGCCCTAGCCGCTAGGGTTTAGGGTGTCTTGTGCAAAGGGTCCCTGTGGTCTGAGGAGAAGCACCTATCGCGTACTGCGGAGCTCTGTGATAAGACTCGACCTCAGCTTTGAGGTTTATAGGGTTTAGAGTCTAGGGAGTCTAGGACTTAGGGATTAGAGTTTAGGGTTTCTCGAGAGTGCTCTGTACCTTGGGAGTTGACGGTTGTTGGAGTGCAAAAAACAAAGCACGAAGAAGCGTTTCTGAAATGAAAAGAGCAACGGGTGAACAGGTGAGTATGCTCTCATTCCACATGTCCTAGGCCTAGGCAGATACACATCCCCAAAGGTGTTGGTTGAGAAGGGTTCTCTTGCAAATATACATATGACCAGACGGCATGCATCTAGATGCACAATGCTGCACAGACACAGATGTACAAGCAGGACCAAGCGTCATGCACGCACAAAAATAGGCCTCCGCTGTCAAACGTTAGCGTGCCCAGAAACATGTTCTCAGGTTTCGGGGTGTGGGAGGCCTCTGTACCCTTGGGCCCACTTGTCCAGACTGCTGGCAAAATCTGAGCCCCGTTCTGCGCCCCTCGGAGACTGGATATCTAAGAGGGTCTCACGGGCCAAGAGGAGGTGGATTTGGGGGAGCCCAGAACCCTAAACTCCTAAAACCCGAAACCCTAAACCCTTAACCTTTTGAAGAGAGGAGGAAGGTGTGTGGGGTGGGGCTGCAGAGGTTTGGGCACTGAGGGCTTCCACCTTGTCAGGTTGGACCTCCAGCGACCCTTTTTCCCTGAGCTGGTGTTAGGTCGTGATATGTTTAGGGTTTAGGGTTTAGGGTTGAGGGTTTTAAGATGCACAGACTCTAAGGCGCAGGAGGCAGGCCAGGCTCCTCAACCCAGGATCCGCCTATCTGCCGAGCTCTCTTGCAAAGTTGCCATCAGGCCGGGAAACCTCCGATGCCCTGAGATCCAGGAGCTTCGGTCACATGGCGTGGGACCTAAGAAGTCTGTATCCCCCTTGGAAATTATTTTTTGTTTATGCAAGACCCAAGAGGATATTTAACGGGGTGTGGCACGGAAGGAACTTGAGCCCACCGCGAGCCCCTTATTCCCATTTTTTTCGTTGATGGCTCCCTGTCAGAATCCTGAAGTATTCAAGCAGGGTACCCTTCTTTATACCCGACGAGGCTGACCCGAAATCCTCAGTAGCCCCTTTCTTCGGAGGCAAAGTAAACTGCTGGGGGTTTTGGGGTTGGAGTTCAGGGTGTGGGTCGGTTTGGGGGGTTTAGGGTTTAGGCGGTTTAGGGTTTAGGCGGTTTACTGTAGGGTTTAGGGTTTAGGGTTTAGGGTTTAGGATTGGGTTTAGGGTTTAGGGTCTAGGCCATTTACTGCACCCTGGGCACCCACGGAATTCTTCCAAGCCAAAGCCCCTCAAGGCCTAATCCGTGAAGCCTGAAAAGTCCTAGGCCCGAATGTGAAACCCGAAATCCCCAAAAACACTCCAAAGCCTTGAAGCCAAAAATGGGTTTAGGGTTTAGGGTTTAGGGTTTGGGGTTTAGGGTTTAGGGTTTAGGGTTTAGGGTTTAGGCTCCAAAACCCTGCCAGCCCCAAATAAAAAAAACCCTCCCCCCAAACACAAATCCAAAGTTCTGATCAAGCCCGAGGTCGCCAGCGACGAGGCCAGGAACCTAGCCCCCAGTTTCCGGGCTCTATGGGGTTTAGGGTTTAGGTTTAGGGTTTATGGTTTAGGGTTTAGGGTTTAGGGTTTAGTGTATAGGGTTTAGGGTTTAGGGTTTAGGGTTTAGGGTTTAGGCGGTTTAGGCGGTTTAGGCGGTTTAGGGTTTAGGGTTTAGGGTTTAGGGTTTAGGGTTTAGGGTTTAGGGTTTAGGGTTTGGGCTGTGAGGTTTATGGGTAGCGGTAGGGTTTATGGGTTTGGGGGCTGAGGGCCTAGGGTTTGGGGTGGTTCAGGGGCTTAGCGTGGTTCAGGCCTAGTTGAGAGTTAAGGGGATGCATGACATCTGTACTTCAAGGCTCATGGACGCTTGTAGTCATAGTGAGGTGTTAGCTCTGCAGATTTCGGACTTCGGGTCTCCTATTCTGCAAGACGTGAGCCGTAGCGATCGCAGAGTCCCAAGGAGCTTTGTGGTGCTTTACTGTGACTTTAGATCCTTAGCCTTTTTGGGTTTATTGGGTTTCCTAGTAAGGCAGCTAAAAATTTGATTTATAGCTTGCTAGAGGCACATGTGCGATGTGTCCATGCGCATCTGAGTCCAACACATTTGAACCCTGGGTTCCCTCGACAGTCGAACCCCCGGCCCCCCACCCTTGAAGCCACCGAAGTCGCCAAAAACCCAGGATATGCAGCCCGTTGTGCAGTTGTGTACCGCCCTGGTCGTCGAAAGCCGGGGCCCCAACGCCAAGAATCCAACGCGAAAAGGGAGAGGTTGTGCGGAGTTCCTGTGCTTGAAAATGTGTGTTGGTCTTTTCGCTAGTCCCCTTCAGAATCATGTTGATTATTTTGCCTACTCCAGAGAACACTTAGAACTTGGAAGCATCATTTTTTGTTACAGTTCCAAGGGCTAGCGGTGAGACGTCGCGACGTCGCTCGGGCGTGGGGATTCAGAAAAGATGCCTAAACAAGCAGCCTTTTCGCCTCTTAGACCCTCAACTCAGTGAGTCGGAACACTGAACCCCACGCCCTAAACCCTAGAGCCGATTGAACAAGAGCCGGTTGAAGCCTTTGGCTCTCATGACTGCTTAGGTTTATCTAAAAATTTCTGGAGTAGTATGTGCACCACATAAACACCCCCAAAGCTCCCCCTTTTTAGGTCCCCTCACATGACAAGTCTAGGGATGCCAACGAACTCTTACCCCCCCTGGAACACGAAGCACGATGCTTCCCGAAGGCGGGTTAACCACTCCTGCCGCCGAGCTGGTGTTCAATTCGGCCAGGGGCCCCAGTGTTCTGAACGGGCCCAGGATGTCAGCTACTTGGAGGTTCATGGGTAGCCAGAAGCAGGGTGATAAGTACCCTGAACAAAGTTATCAACGCACGATAGCCATAACCCTACTTATAGATACCCGTGAACCTCCAAGTAGGGTTTGGGGCTCAGGGTTTTACAGTCTTAGGGTAAGAGCTCTCGAGGGTGCGCCTCTCTGGCAATGAGGTCGGGTCTATCTCTACCTGTTCTTGAGGTGTGCAATAGAACGGGTCGGGAGAATTACTAATACTATTCCCTTATGGCCCCTATATAATTGCATTAGACAGACATGCATTCTAATGATTACCTATATTAGATAGCAGAACCCTGAATCCTAATCCCTGCCCTTCGACAAACCCGAAGGCCACCTGAACCCCAAACCCGAAGTAGGACGGGCCCAAGAAGCATGGGCCTTTTTTTGGCACACCCCAAACCCTGATTCCTAAACTCTGAGCCCTAAACCCTACACCCTACACCCTAAACCCTACACCCTAAACCCTAAACCCAAGGAGTCCTGAACTGAAGAGGTGGCCAAGGGTGGAGGGCGCGGAGTGGCGAGCACAGGCCGCGCCTGAGCTACCCCCCTCGACCCTACAAGGGAAACTTCAGGGCCCGAAAACTGGCAGGGTTTAGGGTCTAGGGTCTAGGGTCTAGAGTTAAGGGCCCCTAAGCCCACCACGTGTTTTGAGCCTTGCCGGGATTCTGAAGGTTTTGTTTCTTTTGGGTAGGGTTTACTTTATCATAGTGGGGTAACATTTTGCATTTTTAAGGGTACTTAAACTCAATAAGGAATAAAATTTTAAAATTTTATTACTATCCCAACTATGAACCAGTTTACTTGGAGGTGCATGAGCAGATGTCACTGGCAGTGTAAGCAGGGCAGCTTCAGATATGTCCGTGATGGCCAAGCCATGCCGCCCTGGGGTTTGACGATGGGGGGTCTGAATGGCTTTATCCCTAAACCCTAAACCCTTAACTGCACACCTAAACCGGAAAGAAAGTGTGGTTTCGTGGGGTTCAGGTTTAGGAAGTGCGTATGCGAGGAGGAACCTTAGTTGGGAGTAGGGTTTAGGGCAGGCTTTGCAGCCAAAGTCCACAACCCTGCGAAGATGTGGCTTCAGGTTCATGTGGAAGGGGGTTGTTCTAAATCAGGGACCCTTCTTCAAGATACTTGTTAACAAGTTGAACATTTCAAAAACAAGTCTCCCCACATCGGGGTAAGCTTGGGACAGCTCGCACGTTGCTTCCTGCACTTTTTTGCACGACGCCCAGGAGCACCTGTATTCCCTTTACCACTGACCTTCCAAACCTTGTTAAGCCAAAACAATCGGGTCCCTAAACCCTAAGCTCTAAACCCTAAACCCTAGACCCTAAACCCTAAACCCTAAACCCTGAACCCTAAACCCCAAACCCTTTTCGTCTCCGGGGCGACCGGGAGCCTCGTGAATCGATCGGGAGAGGCCGCGACTTGCGCGGCTACGTCTCCACGGAGATCTGCCGAGAGCTGGAGGAGCAGTCAGCGGCTCAGGGTTTACGGTTTAGGGTTTAGGTTTAGGGTTTAGGTTTAGGGTTAGGGTTTAGGGTTTATGGTTCAGGGTTTAGGGTCTCGGGTCTGGGGTCTAGGGTCTAGGGTTTAGGGCTTAGGGGCTAGGGTTTAGGGTTTAGGGTTTAGGGTTTAGACCTTAGGGTTTAGACCTTAGGGTTTAAGGTTTAGGGTTTAGGGATTGAGGTCATGCTCCCAAAATCCTCACAGAACCTCCTACGGCCCTCCTCAACTCTCCGAAGCCCTCCGGAGCCCTGAGCCCAAGAGAGCCCTCCGCCCGAATAGGGTTTAGGGTTTAGGGTTTAGGGTCTCGGGTCTCGGGTCTGGGGTCTAGGGTCTAGGGTCTAGGGTTTAGGGTTTAGGGTTTAGGGTTTAGGGTGTAGGGTTTAGGGTTTAGGGTTTAGGGTTTAGGGTTTAGGGAAACAAAAGCCCGTACAGCAACGACTTCAAGTCGCTGTCAAGGCTTCTCAGGGCTCAGCTTGGGACGTTCTTCTCCTAGACGAACAGTCCTCAAACGAGAGATTGCAGTTCCCTCCGGTTATCATCCCTATGAACATCCCATTAAAGGGGCTGTTACTACAAGGGGGATACATCCCAAGGCTGAACCATGAAAATCCCAGAGAGCCCAGCAGCGCCACCCCTTCTTGAAGGAGTAGGGTTTGGGGAGTAGAGAGTTTTACCCCCTTTTTGAAAGGAGTATGGTGGTTTACAAGCTGCAGGGTTTAGGGGGGGGGACTCCCATATTGGTTCAGGGTCGGTTCCCTAAGTTGGGAGCCCAAGATCAGCATGCTCCAGGGCTGAGGAATCCACAATGTCGCAAGACGTTGCTGAAGTACGGAAGCCCCAGTGGCTACCAGCACTATCCCCCTAAACAGCCCGTTATACGTATAATTTAATGTAAATAAATAATTGAAACCTACCCAGAGAGACTCCAGAGAAGTAATCATGTCCCTCTGCTAACTTAACCTCCAAGGCCCTCAGCCCAAAGCCCTACCAGGTGTCCAATGATTTTCCAACAGCTGGACATCTCTTTCGCGCCGCGCTCGGCATTCTGTGCACGGGGGGCCTGGGTTCCTCTTTGTAGGGTCAAGGCGGTTTTCAGGGTTTCGTGCGGACGGCTGCTGAAGCGATGCCCGTTTGATGGGGGGGGGGGTGGGGGGGGGTGGGGGGGGGGGGGTGGGGGGGGGTGGGGGGGGTGGTTGTGGGGGTGGGGCGGGGTGTGGGGGGAGGTGGCGGGGGGGTGGGGGGGGTGGGGGGGGTGGTGGGGGGGTTGGGGGGGGGGTGGGGGGGGGGGTGGGGGGGGGGGTGGGGGGGGGTGGGGGGGGGGTGGGGGGGGGGTGGGGGGGGGGGGGGGGGGTGGGGGGGGGTGGGGGGGGGTGGGGGGAATCAGATTTGTGGTGTTCATCTGCACTCCTACACTCCCTACAAAGCCTTTAATAAGCACCACCTACCAACCCTATAAAGGCCGGCCCTTTCGGGCTCTAAGGCGGGGTTCAAGGGATGTAGGCCATGAACAACGCAATCTTGTGTGGCTATATTCGGCGTTGTAACCAGGGAAGCTAAAGTTTTGTTTGGCCTGGTTAATGGGGCCCTTCGAGTATAGGACTCCAGTCCGTAGAGGCCCTGAATCCTTAGCAAGGAACCACAATACCGCCTCTGACATGAAACCCTGAGCCCGAAGCGCAACAAAAAACCGTTCTTTCTGTGAGCCTAGAATCTCGAGGCTCGCTACCCCTATCTGCGAGAAGAACCCCCCCTTCTGCCTGAACCTCTGAAGGCCACCCATCGAGGCTACAGGGAACGGAGCCCTAAACGCAGGGTTTAGGGTTTATAGGGCCGAGGCAAGCCACAAACCCTGCGGCCCAAGACCCAACACACCATGACGAATTTGAGCCCTACTAGAAGCTCCAAACCCTAAACCCTAAACCCTAAGCCCTAAACCCTAAACCCTAAACCCTAAACCCTTACTAAACCCACAAGTCATCTCAAATTTCCTTTCTTCACAAGGTGCGTTCTCGGCTTGGTGGTACACCTCCCACGCCAGCCGCCGCGGTGCAGGCGTTGCTGGAGTCGGGCTATCGTACTTGGAGGTTCATGGTACTTACTAACCACTTATAACTGGGCTTATAACCCTACGTATAATTGGGATAACCCCTATAAGGCCCTTTAGGGGTATTACAAGTAGGGTTATATAGTTGGTTAGTAACTTTCATGCGCGGGAGAGGGGGGGTCTAGGACCCGGAGTAGGCCCGTGTTCCCGTTCTTTAGGGTTTAGGTTCCCTTACAGCTTATACGCCCTTGAAGCCAAAAAAGGGCGCGTCAACCACGTTGACAGTCAATAACTGGTTGGGACCACGCCGAGTCGTGTTCAACTAGCCAGGCAGCAGCAACTTGGTGGCGTGCTTGTCTGCCATTGCCACACTATGGACGGAGGATGACGAGTCGCCTCACAACAAGACCCCGCACGAGAAGACTTGGAAGGAAGTTCGATGGAAACCTGCGAGACTTCATCTATTATATATATATATATATATTATAATATATTATATATTATATATTATATATTATATATGCTATATATTATATGTTATATGTTATATATTATATATTATATATTATATATTATATATTGTGTTATATATATATATATCACCTGCAAACTTGGATACACCATGCAAAGAAGTTTGTGTGGGAAGAGACGCTTGGCAGAATATCTTATGAAGAAACCCCGGTACAAGATAATCTCATCTATAATGCAGGTTTGCAAAGACAGTTCTAAAGCGTCTGCAGAGGGTAAGCCTCCTTTTTGCTGCGCCAACGCCGTGTCTTGAAGTTGACGTACAGTCGATTCACGGTATGGCTTCGGAAATATATATCACCTTGTGGTGACGACTTGCGCCTGAACCCGAAAACTGCGGCAAGCTTCTCAGGAGTCAGCCGTGGATGGCGCTTCATTAGGGTTTAGGGTTTAGGGTTTAGGGTCTAGGGTTTAGGGTTTAGGGTGCACAGCAAGCTGGACCTTGACACGTTTCTTTTGCGAAATGCAGGGTTCCCGTTGCCAGTCGCGGAGACAAGCATCGGGAAGGGGTTTCCCTCAAAGGATCCGAAAGAGGGCGCAACCTTAAGGGTCCGAGGTAGAGCCCTATGACATCTGGGGGTTTGAGCGTCAGGGTGGCCTCTCAAAACCAAGGGATTGAAAGGGTTTTCATGAGGGGGGGGGGGGGGGGGGTTATCTGAGGTTTCTAGAGTTTTCTAGAAGGCGAACTTACGAGGAATTCGGGCGTTTAAGCCCAACACCCTAAGCCCTAAGCCCTAAACCCTAAAACCCTAAAACCCTAAGCCCTAAGCCCCAAGCCCTAAGCCCTAAACCCTGCAGGAGGCCGCCTCCACAATGGTGGGCTTGGATCCCAAGGTCGGCCTCTTAGCCTCGAAGGGCTTACGAAGACCTTGGGAGTGTGGAGAGGAAAGCAAGGGGTATAAGGATCTTAGTCCCTAAACCCTAAACCCTAAACCCTAAACCCTAAACCCTAAACCCTAAACCCTAAACCCTAAACCTAAACCCTAATCCCCTATATAACCCCTATAAGGGTCCCTCCTCCAGTCCCTTGAGGAAAGGGTTCAGGGTCGAGGAAACAGAAAAGGGGAAATGGGAAAAGGGTTTGGGGTTTAGGGTTTCGGGGTCTAGGGTTTAGGGCTTAGGAGTTAGGATTTTCAGTGCGTAAGTATGCCTGTCGCCTAAACTTCATCGCGCGAGGATTTTGCGGAGCGAAAGGCGGGAAAGTTTGCACAAAAGAGCTGCATGAACATATCTTCGCTGCGGACGGGTCGTTCCGGCAGAAATCTAAGTTGGAAAGGAGACCTTTGAAGACTTCGCAATGACTGGGTTGCGGTTGAGGAACTAAGGTATTATCACACGGAGCCACATTCCCTTGACAACAGCTCAGATTCTCTCCAAACCCTGAACCCCTAAGCTTCAGCCCTGACCTCTAAACCCACTAAAGCCTCAGACCCGAAGCCCTCAACGATAACCCCCCCTTGAAGAGAAGAGGTGCCCTGGACGACAAGCTCCCTAAGCCTCAGCGCCTGAACCATACAAACCCACTGAACCCCAAACCCACTTAACCTTACGCCCGCACCCCAAACCCTAAACCCCAAACCCTAAACCCTACACCCTAAACCCCAAACCCTAAACCCTATAGAGACAAGAGGTGCCCTTGACAGCCCCGAGCGGATCGGCGCTTGAGCTGCTTCACCGCTATGCGCAGTGTGTCGGGGCCTTGGAGCAACTAAACGCCTAAACTCCGATCCCCAATCCCCCTTTAAGTAACCTAGGGTCTGGGGGTGAGGGTTTCCGTGATTATAGGGTTTATCTTATGGTTTCTCACAAACGATCCATAGCTAAAGTGGTTTCTTTCAGATTTAGAAAGGCGAAAATTTAGAAACGCGTCCATTCTTGAGCCCCTCTATATGGGTCTTAAATGATACATGGCTTAAGTGGTTTCTTCCAGCTTAGAAACGCGAAATTTTTCTGAAACGTGCGCGTCCACCCTTTGGTACCTGGCTTTTTGGGTCTTCACAAACGGTTCATAGCCCCGTTAAACCAAAATAAAAGAGCCTAGCCTACTCTTGGGCCCCTAATTCTTAGTAGGGAATGCTTAGCGCCCTACATATACCCTTTAAGGGAGTATATAGGTACCTCATTCCCTCGTTCCCTACGAAGAACCAGTTTGCTAAACCCTAAACCCTAAACCCTAAACCCTAAACCCTAAACCCTAAACCCTAAACCCTAAACCCTAAACCTGAGGTCTGCCTGGGCTCTCCTGAGGATCACTGGGCCTGGAGCCTGGTACAACGTCAAAGGGTTTAGGGTTTGGGGTTTAGGGTTTAGGGTTTAGGGTTTAGGGTTTAGGGTTTAGGGTTTAGGGGTGCAGATTTTCCGCAGCGGGTGGGGTTTGGGTTTAGGGGTACAAGGTGCTGGCACTCTTCTTCCTCCCCACGTTCAGGTTCATGGGTAGTTACTAATATAAGTAAGGTTGCAAGCAGTGCCCCTTGTCCCTTTGTTTGCCTCATGAACTCCCCTAAACACTTTCTGAGGGTTTAGGGTTTAGGGCTTATAGAGCTTTGGGTTAGCCACATTCTTTTTGGAACCTAGGCAAAAATCCCTTCTTCTTTATTCATGCAACCTGTCCCAGCTCTTTAACCTCGAGCCCTTGATCCAGCACCCCGACGCAACCTCTGAAACCCACTTTGGTGCTTCATGGAAGTATTCACCTACAGCCTAAACCCTAAAGTGTAGACCCTAAACCCTACCCCCTCAAGCCCCAAACGCAGATCCTCCGTAGGTCTTTAGGCCCTCTTTTTCCAGCCAGGCCTCCTTGGCACAGAGCATACGCCGCGGGCCAGGATTTGGGTTCTTGAAAGCAGGGATTGGGGTGAGAGTTATAGCCCTTCCTTTACCCACCTGAACCGCCGAAACCCGACACCCCCACCTAAGGAAACCAGGAGATCGAAATCCCTTCTGGGTTTCATGAAGAGAAGTAATAATCGCAATCGTAGTCATAACAATTGTAATGATAGTCATCATCATAACCATTGTAGTGATCGTCAGAATACTAGTCATAGTCAGGTTGGTCTTGGCTTGGGGGAGTTGCAGGCCCTCCAGAGTGGCCCTTATTTCCAGTTCTATATTCCTATAGGGTTATAAAGGGTTTAGGGATGAGGGTTTCAAGTTCAGGGTTTAGGGCCTAAACCCCCAAGCTTCAAACCCTCAGCCCTAAAAAACCCATTTGTAGGGCTTAGGGGGCTAAGGCACCTCAGGGGGCCTCAGTGTGTTTAGTTTCTGTTCTCTGCTCGGTCCGCTTCAAGCCCTACTTTGGGGGCCAGCCGTGACGGCATATACAATGACACCATGGAGACAGCATGGCGCTCTGAAAGTTCAGCATGGAATGTAGGGGGCCTGCTTAACCCTAAACCCTAAAACCCTAAAGCTTATAAACCCTAAACGCTAAACCCTAAACCCCTAAACCCCTAAAGCTTATAAACCCTACACCCAGTAGTTTCTATGTAATAGGTGTTCTAAAGCTCCTATCCCCTCAGCACACTGAAGCCACGCATGGGTCTTAGCACGCTCGCAACCGCACGAGTAGAGCCGAGGGTAGGGGTTTAGGGTTTAGGGTTTAGGGTTTAGGGTTTAGGGTTTAGGGTTTAGGGTTTAGGGTTTAGGGTTTAGGGTTTAGGGTTTAGGGTTGAGGGTTGAGGGTTGAGGGTTGAGGGTTGAGGGTTGAGGGTTGAGGGTTTAGGGTTTAGGGTTTAGGGTTTCGAAACTGCAGCCAATGGAAGCAGATTCACGGCATGACCCCGCCGCCGGTGCCTACAAGGCGGAGCTTCTTGCTGCACGCTTCCCCTGAGCCCTAAACCCTAAACCCTAAACCCTAAACCCTAAACCCTAAACCCTAAACCCTAAACCCTAAACCCTAAACCCTTCAAAGTCCTGAACCCTCAAAGGCCCCTAAAGCCTGAACCCTACCTGGAGGTTCATGGGTAGCTATATGCAAGGTTTCTAAGTACCCTAAGTAGGGGCTACAAGTGTGGTTAACAGAATTCGAACCCTACTTATAACTACCCATGAACCTCCAAGTAGAACCCAAACCCCAAGCCCTAAGAGCCTACCCATGAACTTTCAAGAAGCCCCTGAGCCCCAAGAGCCGAAGGTGGTGGTGCGCGTGCGCCCCTCCAGCGCCGGCCTGGGCGCCGGGCAGGAGGACATGGGTTGAGGGCGTTGAGGGTTCTGAGTTGGGATGTTCCTTCCTTATACGAACAGTCCTTAAGAGGGATTGTAGCACCCCCTAAACCCTCGAACCCAAAACCCTGAACCCCAAACCCAAAACCCTAAACCCTAAACCCTAAACCCTAAACCCTAAACCCTACGTCGGCCACACAGAGGATGCTGAGGTGGTCGAGGTCCTCTCCACAACGCGCCTGCGCGTCCGGCGTCTGGACCAGGACTTCGGGCCGAACCGCGCTAGAGTTGAAATTCTTTGGGGGTTAGGGTTTAGGGTTTAGGGTTTAGGGTTTCGGGTTTAGGGTTTAGGGTTTAGGGTTTAGGGTTTAGGGCATAGGGGTTCTTGGTTGAATATGAAGGTTGAAGGGCTGAAGCAAGTAAAGTAGGGTCTCGGGTTCAGGGGTCTAAGTTTTTCGGGTTATTGGCCAGACCAACACCCCACAACCCGAAACCCTGATTAACCCTACAAAGCTGTGAACCTCCAAAATCTCTAAAGTACCCCGAAAATCTCAACCCCCCCCCTAAAAATCCGAAAACAAAAAAAGGTTTCCTAGGTACCACCCCCCACCTCAAGGACCCTAAAAACTAGAAGAGGGATGGCCCGAAAGCATCGATTTGCCGTGCGTTGACTCCATGCACTTGACTCTTTGTAATCGAACTGTATGCACTTGGAGAAATGTATGCCCTTACATGGTTGCATAGTCACTTGTACACTGCACTTGTATGCACTGGAACTGCATGGCATTCAAGTGTGTGGAGTTGAATGCCATGCACTTGTGGTCAACTCTGTAGACTTTTCATCGGCGTTGAAGACAACGCCGAGCTCCAGCGGCCGGTCGCGGCACGCACCTGCGCCGGTGCAAGGAAAGAAGCAAAAACCACACAAGCACAAAAACAGACAAAAGAGGTGGAGTCTAAGTAAGGGCCGTGCATGTTGGTCGCCATGGAATACCTGCGCGCATAAAACAGCTTTACTTGCAAGTCGGTCGACAAAGGTGCCAATCGTCCCGGGCGGTCCTAGCTGCATTTTCACACGCGCGTGCGTCGCAGTGTCCATACTAAACATAGCCCGGACGGCGTCCATGCGGTTCTGCAGCCGCGCTTTCGGGCCCTGCCTCCGCTGTGACGTCAAAACTCGCCCTGCCCCGCGGGCTGCGTCCCCACACTTTCGCAAATCCACAATACAATGCAACTTGCGCAATAGTGCGCCTGATGAAGCTGGCAATCGAAACAAAGAGGAGCTTGTTCACGCTCTGTTGCAGTGCATTTCAGAGCAGGAGGCGTCATGGGAAAGCTTCCCATAACGCCTCCTGCTCGGAAATGCACTGAATGCACTGCAACAGAGCGTGAAGAAGCTCCTCTTTGTTTCGCTTGCCAGCTTCACAGCGCTGCTGCACGCCCGTCGCGGAAGTGTTGGTGCTGACGTCGACCAGGCTTCGAAGACCGCACCACCACAGCATCGAGAGGCCAGTCGGAGATGTCGCTCAGGTTGTACGAAGTACCATCTTCAGGTCGGCGGCAAAGAAAACGTCCTTCGTCCAAGGCGCGGCAGCTTTCTGAACGGACTCGAGGCTGCCGCGAATCTCTGCGTAGACCCCCACTGCACACCCGCAGCCCCAGCAAGCGCCCGCAACTGCGTCACGGTCTGCTTCGCAAGCTCCTCGCGCAGCCAAGCCACGCCGTGAGCGGCGAAACCTTCGCGCAGGCCGCGCAGCTCTTGCTGCTGCGCAGCGCCACCTCCTAGCTTGTTCCCCAGCTTCAACTCTTCCAGAACTTCTCATACGGCTACCGAGCTAGCTCGGCCAACTCTTCATCTTCCTCTTGCGTCATCTTGGTCCAGTACAGGACCTCTACTGGATCAGGATGACGCAAGAGGAAGCTGAAGCCTTGGCCGAGCTAGCTTGGTAGCCGTATGAGAAGGTCTGGAAGAGTTGAAGCTGGGGAACAAGCTAGGAGCGAGGAGGCTGAGGGATACGCGGCAAGCTTGTTGCGAGGAATGCTGCGGAACATTGCGCTTCTGCGCGAACATTGTAAAGCACAAGCTCTGTTCCGAAGCTGTACAAATATTGCGCCCGTGTACGGCAGAGGTGTCCCTCTGTCGCCGGCCGAATTTTCGCAAGACAGCGTCCATTCGGCCGCGCGCAGTGAGAGCCTAGACTACGCGAGGCAGCTCGCCGTCCTCAACGCAACTTCACAAGCAAAAGCCTTGGGTCGCCGCACATCAGGGTTTACGTAACCACTCCAAAGAGTACTTCTTGCTCTTGGCATAGTACACTCTGCAGTCATCACCAACCTTGCCACCCTCAGCTGGCAACAAGCGAAAGTCCTGCACACGGACTTTGAAGTTGCAACTGCTGCTGAGTGTGGAGAGGAGCGACTCCTTCAAATCCCCGACAGTGCTGGAGGTGTTCACGACTCGCCATGCAGTCCAAGTGGCAGATATCCAGACTTGCACCTTGCGCATAGTAGGCATATAAACCAGCGGCATGTAAGTCGAGTAGGCATTGGTGTCGGCCTTGCAAAACACACTTCCATCGCTTAGCTGATACCTTACACCAGAATATACGTGCCCATCTTCAGCTGCGGCGGAGGTGTCCGTCTCTTGCAGACGGAAATTTCGCAAGACAGCGTCCATTCGGCCCTGGCAAAATACCACCTGGAAGTCACTAGGGCCAATGCTTCGGCGAGGGGCCATGCTGCGGTTCCGCTTCAGTGCACCATCAAGCAGCAGCAGAGTGGCACTGAGGCTGCGCACCGAAGTCCACTGCCTGGTCTCGGCAGGCACCTGCGCTGGTCCAAGACAACACGCATGCGTGTAGAGCATCCGATGGAATGTGTGACGGCGCATATGTGTGCATGTTGAGGCGCAGGCAGGAGGCCAAGCAGCTTTGCTTCTAATATCTTGGGCTGGTACACGCGAAAGACCCTTTCGCAAGACAGCGTTGAGGGGAGTAAGCAAGGGTTCAAACTAGCGAGAGTTCTGCAGGCGGTGCAAAGCCAAGAGAGCATAATCTCTGCATTTCCACGGTTGCAGAGCTGGCCGAGCCGACAAGATGCAGTCCACAGCTTCATCTGCGCTGCATTGGCCGTCCAGCACCAGCCAAGCGCAGAGGGCAGCAGGACTGCGATTAATGCCACCGAAGCAATGGAAGAGCACGTTGAACTCCTCGCCCGCCTGTTGGCACTGCTCGCGCAGAGTGCGCAAAGTCTGAGCCATGTCTGTCCAAGCCTGGGCGCACCGCTCTGCGCTGTCGAAGAACCAGGAAGCATCCCGGTTGCATTTGATTCTGGGGTCGTCCAATTCAACTTGGACGTGCCGCACACCAGAGCGGGAAAAGTGCTCGCGCCAGTCTTGGGGAGCCCCCCTGACTCGCAGCTCTGCTGGCCGGCACACGCTCACCACAACCGTCACAGAAGTGTTGGTGCTGACCTCGACGTGGAAGATGTCGGCAGCCGAGCGCACGCTGCCCAGCAAGCACCTCTCACCAGGCTTCGCAGACCGCACCACCACGGCATCGAGAGGCCAGCCGGAGATGTCGCCCAGGTTGTAGGAAGCTCTCCAAACAGTATATATGTCCATGTCTGATTCTGCGGGTCCTGCAGCAGCCTCAGCGCTCCCATGACGACTTGGTTCGCGTCTCCAACCAGATCCTCCAAGGGGACATAACATTGCTTGCGGCACCCGCCCTCGCTCCAGCCAGGAACGGCAAACAGGAGCGCCCTCTCCGCAGCAGAACGCCAAAGAATGCCGGCTTGCGCGTCCGGGCCATTTGCTAAGCAATCCTCAAGCTCGCGCAGCTGCGTGACCGTCTTTTTCGCAAGCTCCTGGCGCAGCCAACCTGCACCTTTAGCACGGAAACCACGCTGCAGCGTCTGCATAGCATCCCCGCCGGCGTACGACATGCCTGGACCTACAAAAAACCGCACCGTCCAAGCTGGCGCCAAGGTTTCACTCAATAGCGCCTCTCGGGCCAAAGCTAGCACGCACGCATGTACAGCAACGCATCATGAGGTGGTCCACACAGCAAAATGTCAAAGCGTGAATTCAGTGCTACGCATGCGGCACACGCAGACAGCGCAGGATGCCTTCTCGTGTTTCTTGATGTCGTGATACCACCTACACGCAGCAACAGCACAAAACAACAGACATACAGCACACGAACGCTAGCACCGACACACAGTGCGGGATGCCTTCTCCCCTTCATTGACGTCGGCGCGCCCCAGGACGTCCAAATCGGACATCGCCCAAACATGTTAGCAACCACTGATCACTTCCCACAGAGAGACGAGTCTGAGCGCAGGACTGGTTGCCTTCCCTCCAAATCGAGATCACTTTTTTTCCCGCTCCACTGCATGGCTGATATTTGCCATGGTTTTGGGGTTTTGGAAATAGCGAATTCGGGGACCATGGTTTTCGCGATGGTCTTGGAAACAGCGAATTCGAGTACCATGGTTTTCGCGATGGTTTTGGACACAGCGAATTCGGGGACCATGGTGTTTGCGATGGTTTTGGAAACAGCAACTTCGGGGACCATGGTTTTCGCAATGGTTTTGGCAGCGAATTCGAACACACCGTCCCCAAGTTGTTTGCGAGGGTTTCGAAGCCCCAGAATTCCGCGCCCACGTTATTTGCTAGGTTTTCAAAGCCCCAGAATTCCGCGCCCATGTTATTTGCGAGGTTTTCAAAGCCCCAGAGTTCCGTGCCCGCGCGCCAACGCCGCAACCCGCAGAGGGGTTACGTTTGTTTGTCAAAAAAGGCCAAAACACGATGGTTTTGGCACCGCGCCAACGCCGAAACCCGCAGAGGGTTGTCTGCGGCCACGGAGGGATGGCCCGAAAGCATCGATTTGCCGTGCGTTGACTCCATGCAGTTGACTCTTTGCAGCCGAAGTGTATGCACTTGGACAAATGTATGCACTTACATGGTTGCATAGTCACTTGTACACTGCACTTGTCTGATTTGCGATGGTTTTGGAACCAGCGAATTCGGGGACCATGGTATACTTGCGATGCTTTTTGAACCAGCGAATTCGGGGACCATGGTTTTCGCGATGGTTTTTGGAACCAGCGAATTCGGGGACCATGGTTTTTGCGATGGTTTTGGAAACAGCGATTTCGGGGACCATGGTATTTGCGATGCTTTTGGAAACAGCGAATTCGGGGACCATGGTATTTGCGATGGTTTTGGAACCAGCGAATTCGGGGACCAGGGTATTTGCGATGGTTTTGGAACCACGATATTTGCGAGGTTTTCGAGGCCCCGGAATTCGAGTCCCACGACATTTGCAAGGGTTTCGAGGAATTCGAGTCCCAATATTTGCGAGGTTTTCGAGGCCCCGGAATTCGAGTCCCACGACATTTGCAAGGGTTTCGAGGAATTCGAGTCCCGCGATATTTGCGATGGTTTATTTGCGATGGGTTTCGACATGCAAGCTCCGGGTGTCCGCGGCGGGAATGCTATTTGCGAGGTTTTCAAGTACGTCCGGAATTCCGCTTCCATGCTATTTGCGGTGTTTTCAAGCGCCCAGATGTCCGTTACCATGCTATTTGCAGTGTTTTCAAGCGCCCAGATGTCCGTTACCATGCTAGTTGCGGTGTTTTCAAGCGCCCAGATGTCCGTTACCATGCTATTTGCAGTGTTTTCAAGCGCCCAGATGTCCGTTATCATGCTATTTGCGGCGTTTTCATGCGCCCAGATGTCCGTTACCATGCTATTTGCGGCGTTTTCAAGCGCCTAGATGTCCGTTACCATGCTATTTGCGGTGTTTTCAAGCGCCCAGATGTCCGTTACCATGCTATTTGCGGTGTTTTCAGGCGGCCAGATGTCCGTTACCATGCTATTTGCGGTGTTTTCAGACGCCCAGGGCGTCCGCGGCGTACTATACGTCTGTGCTACAAAAAGTCGACTTTCCAGCCACGGAAGCTCCGCGTGTGCGCGGCGTACTACGTGAGTACTACAAAAAGTCGACTTTCCAGCCACGGAAGCTCCGGGCGTCCCCGGCGTACTATACGTCTGTGCTACAAAAGTCGACTTTCCAGCTACGGAAGCTCCGCGTGTGCGCGGCGTACTACGTTTGTACTACATTAAAAGTCGACTTTCCAGCCACGGAAGCTCCGGGCGTCCCCGGCGTACTATACGTCTGTATACTACAAAAGTCGACTTTCCAGCTACGGAAGCTCCGCGTGGCGTACTACGTTTGTACTACAAAAGTCGACTTTCCAGCCACGGAAGCTCCGGGCGTCCCCTGCGTACTACGTTTGTACTACAAAACTCGATTTTCCAGCCACGGAAGTCCCCGGCGTACTACGTCTGTACTACACAAGTCGAAAAACAAACGCAAAAAACGCAAAAACACTACGGTTTTAGCACCGCGACCACGCGAAAACCCGCAGAGGGGTTACGTTTGCATGTCAAGAAACGCAAAAACACGAGGGTTTCGGCACCGCGCCAACGCCGAAAGCCGCAGAGGGGTTACGTTTGTATGTCAAAAAACGCAAAAACACCACGGTTTTGGCACCGTGCCAACGCCGAAACCCGCAGAGGGTTGTCTGCGGCCACGAAAAAAAGTACCAAAAACGACGGTTTTAGCACCGCGACCCGGCGATCACCCGCAGAGGGTTGTCCGCGGCCACAAAGAAACGTAAAAAAACGACGGTTTTGGCACCGCGACCACGCCGAAACCCGCAGAGGGTTGTCCGCGCAAATCAAGAAACGTAAAAAAACGACGGTTTTAGCACCGCGACCACGCCGAAACCCGCAGAGGGTTGCAATCCCGATTGGCGATGTCAACCCAGCCCGCCGCCTTAGAAAGAGTAATTTTAATTTAGAAATCTAGGACTGGGTACGAAGGTCTAGTAAATTCTACGTAAATCTAGAAATTTGTATTCACTGATTACTAAACTCTATGCAATTCACTCTATGCAATTCACTCTATGCACTTCACTCTATGCACTTCACTCTATGCACTTCACTCTATGCACTTCACTCTATGCACTTCACTCTATGCACTTCACTCTATGCACTTCACTCTATGCACTTCACTCTATGCACTTCACTCTATGCACTTCACTCTATGCGCTTCACTCTGTGCACTTCACTCTGTGCACTTGCCTCTATGCACTTCACTCTATGCACTTTGCTCTATGCGCTTCACTCTATGCACTTCGCTCTATGCACTTCACTCTATGCACTTCGCTCTATGCACTTCACTCTATGCACTTCACTCTATGCACTTCACTCTATGCACTTCACTCTATGCACTCGCTCTATGCACTTCACTCTATGCACTTCACTCTATGCACTTCAGTCTATGTTGTTGTGTCAGGGGGCTCCGCACGGAAGAACCCTTCGCGATGCTTTCGGGAAAAGCAACAAAAAGAGACAGCCCTAAACCCTAAACCCTAAACCCCCAAACCCCTAAACCCTAAACCCCAAACCCCAAACCCCAAACCCCAAACCCCAAACCCCAAACCCCAAACCCTAAACCCTAAACCCTAATCCCTAAACCCTAAACCCTAACCCCGAAACCCTAACCCCTAACCCCTAAACCCTAAACCCTAAACCCTAAACCCTAAACCCTAAACCCTAAACCCTAAACCCTAAACCCTAAACCCTAAACCCTAAACCCTAAACCCTACCTACAGGAGCCCCTGGAGCTGCAGGTGGACCACGTCCTGGGCTCCCTGGCGCGCCAGGAGGAGGCCTTCCACGCCGTGCGGAGCCGCGGTTGTTAGCACAGCAGGACTTTAGGGCCATTATAGGGGTTTAGGGTTTAGGGTTTAGGGTTTAGGGCTATTAGGGTTTAGGGTTTAGGGTTTAGGCTTAGGGCGATTAGGGGGTTTGGGGGTTTAGGGTTTAGGGTTTAGGGCTATTAGGGGTTTTAGGGTTTATGGGTTGGTTTGTTTCAGGGCTTCAGGGGGCTCCTAGGGCCATTGGGGCTATTAGGGGTTTAGCTCTATTAGGGTTGAGGGGTATTTGAGGTTTAGGGTTTGGGCTTAGGGTTTAGGGCTCAAGGATGTTGAGTTTCTTATGGACAGGGCTTTTGTGTCACGGCTTCTTGGGGGGTTTTGGGGCTGGAGGAAGCCCGCACAAGGCCCAGGGCGTAAGATCTATACTAGACCCAGGGAAGGCCCGTATTCCCTGTTTTAAGAGTTTAGGTTCTCTTATAAAGCCCCTTTTACTCCCAAAAAGTTACCCTTTTTATTCCTCGGTTACTCTTGGGTCTATTTTAGGCTTCAGAACCCTAAGCCCCCAGCCCTGAACGGTTAAGGTTGGTAATCAATCTGCAGGTGCCAGAGAGAGACTGATTACGTAGGATTTGCCTTAGGGTGTTCGGAGCCTTGAACCCTCCACCCTCAGAGCCTAAACCCTAAACCCTAAGCCCTAAACCCTAAGCCCAAATCCCTAAACCCTAAGCCCTAAACCCTAAACCTTCAAGGAGCATCGTGGCGCGCGTCCAGGAGGGTGCCAACGGCACAATCCTGGCCTATGGGCAGACGGGGAGTGGTAAAACGTATACCATGACAGGCCTGAGGGGGCTTTGTGGCTTGAGGCTTTATGCTTCTAGGTTTAGGGTTTAGGGTTTTTGGTTTAGGGTTTAGGGTTTAGGCTTTTGGGTTTAGGCTTTTAGGGACCAGGCGTTTGTAGATGGTTTTGTGTTCTTTTGGGGTTGAGGCTTTTGACTGTTTGGGGGGGAGGAGAGAGGTTGATGGACAGAGTTTCACATGTGTATATATATATATATTTACTTACACTTCTTCTATTTACTTGTGTATCTGTTATATTTATACTTATAACGATATTGGTATGACATGATAAGACAGGCGTTGACACATCAGAAGTGTAGAGGAAATCAAACCTTACGCCCTAAACCCCAAACCCTGTAAAAGCCTTGGCCCTGTAAACCCTCGAATATTCCTAAAGCCCTATAAACCCTCAAATATTCCTAGAACCCGAGGCCTGTAACACCCCAAGCCAGTGCAAAGCCCTAGAAAGGCCTCTCAATCCCAACCCGAAGCCCTAAAGCCTAAAGCCTAGACCCTAAAGCCTAAAAACCAAACCCCAAACCCCAAACCCCTAAACCCTAAACCCTAAACCTCAAAACCCCAAACCCCAAACCGTAAACCCAAAACCCCAAACCCCAAACCCTACACCCTAAACCCTAAACCCTAAACCCTAAACCCTAAACCCTAAACCCTAAACCCTAAACCCTAAACCCTAAACCCTAAACCCTAAACCCTAAACCCTAAACCCTAAACCCTAAACCCTAAACCCTAACCCTAAACCCAAACCGACAGGGGAGGCCGCCACCTCAAGCACCTCCACGCGGGGTCTCATCCCCAGATCCTTGGTAGCTGAGTACCCTTTTGCCCCTTTTTTTTTGCCTTCTGGGTTTAGGGCTTAGGGCTTCAGGGTTTAGGGCTTTCTGGGTTCCCTCTTCATAAAAGGGTGAAGCCTAAATCCTAAAGCCCCAACCCCCCTCGAAAGCCCCCCCCCCCCCCCCCCCCCCCCGCCCCCCCAAACAAAAATGAAGCAAAAAGTGCACTGAAAATTGTGCTTTCCTTTTTGAGCATTTCCACGACAAGAATGCTAAATGAAACATGGAGCCCTCTGTAATCCCCTAGTGCTCCCAACTAATCCCGAAACCTTAGACCCGAAACCCCATATCAAGCCCCAACCCCTAAGCCTCCGAACACCAAAAAACACCTTAAACGCCAAAGCGCCCTGATGCCCCCAAACCCTAAACCTTAAACCCTAAACCCGAAACCTTAAGCCCCAGAACGCCCTTAAACAAGGATCGCTGGAGCAGATCTTCCGGGGTCTGGACTCAGATCCCAGGCTTCAGGACGCCACGGTGCAGGCCCAGGGGTTCTAAAAATTAAGGTAACCCAGAATATACCCGAGAATAGTGATCCTTATTATAGGAACCCCCTTTAATTTAGTCTAGTAGTAGAGGCAAAAAGCTGAAATACAGGACATTCAACTAAACGAAGGCAAACAGCAACGAGCATAGCGAGAAAATAAACCGACCTCACCTGCTGAAGAAATTTCATGTCCAAGCATATCCCCGCTCTTTGACCGTCTACGCTTTCCAACTTCCGACTGGCTTTTCTTCTGAACCCTAAACCCTAAACCCTACACCCTAAACCCCAAACCCTAAACCCTAAACCCTAAAGGTGTCGTTCCTTGAGATTTACGCGGAGCGAGTGTTCGACTTGCTCACCGGCCCTCGGCCAAAGAACGTCGAGGACGCCTTCTCAGTGCGCGCCAACGCGAATGGAAACGCGGCAAGGCCAGGTTTAGGGGTTAGGGCGTTTTAGGGTTTAGGGTTTAGGGTTGAGGGTTTAGGGTTTAGGGTTTTGGGTTTAGGGTTTAGGGTTGCCGGTTTCGGGTTTCGGGTTAGGGGTTCGGATGTAGGGGTTTGAAACTGGAATGGGTAGCTGGGTTTATTTTCTCGACAATGGGGGTACCCTTCTTCTATCTGGGGTATGAACTGGGTACCCCCATTTTGGGAAGTACCCGTCTGGGGGAATTTGCTTTCATCCTCTAAGTATGTAGGACTACGTGGGGATTGGTCAGGTTTGACAATCCTTTCCAGAAGCCATCAAGCTCCCAAAGGTTGCTCCCACAAGGTTTAGGGCTTAGGGTTTAGCGTTTAGGGTGTAAGGTTTAGGGTTCAGGGTTTGTGAAGCCCGAAGCTCTGCAAATGATGTGCACCAAAAACAACTTGCCGGTTTCATGAGGTCGGAAAAAACGCATTCGCCCTCAAAAGTGCGTAATTGCTGGTAGAACTTAATTAGGCTGTAGGAGGCTCAGGCACTCGAACCTGCCGACTGCTTTGTCCAACACGTTCCCACCCCCCCCCCCCCCCCGCCCAAAGCCTCCATAAAGCCATCGTCCTTCGTCGAAGCGTCTATGAGGCGCCCCTTGGGCGGAGGACTGGAGATTCTGGAAGGGCGTGGGGGCGCGGTCCTCGTTCCCGGGCTGACGGTTGTGGCCCGGCTGCGTTGGGAGAGGCACTTCACAGCAACGCCGAGGCAAATCGGATAAATCGCTTAAACCCTTAAGCCCTTAAACCCTGAGACGCTTAAATCCTCAAACCCTAAAAATCCGTAGACCCTGAAATCCTTGAATCCTTGAACCATAAACCCTGAAACCCGAATTACCCCAAACGAGCTACTGCTTCAGGGTTCTGAAGCTCAAAGCTTGCACTGACACCGGCTCCTTCAACAGGCGTAAGCTTCACACTGGACACTTTGCTACAATTGGCTTAAGAATCCCCGAAACAATAAGAACAATAATCCCTTATTGTCCGTATGCGGAAGAATATTTCTATTTTCTTGAGGGTTCTTAAGCAATTCGTAGTTTGTGAGCAAGCAAGAATGGACGCCCAAAAAAGGCGATGCTGGGAAAACTTTTGTAACAGCAACAGCCTCGCATGGATTTTTTGGGGCTTAGGGCTCAAGCTTGGTCAAAGCAGGGCTTGGAAGGGGGGGGGGGGTCACCTGAATGATGGGCCCTACTTGGATCTCTACTTTTGCAGTACATTGGAGCACCAAGAGGCGCCCACCATTTTTTCGATCACCCCCACCCCCCCCCCCCCTCCCAGCTCTTGCTGCCGTCGTTGGATGCTGTCGCAGTTGTGGTCATAAGCATCAAAAACCCCGGTAAAACAACCCCAACGTCTCAAGAAGAAGCTCCCTAAACCCTCAACCCTCCGGTGGTACCCTTGGGCACTCTTTGTAAAGATCCTTTAAGGCTTTTATAGATAAAACACCGAGGTGAAAGTGAGCAACCTCGAGCAGGCCATGGAGGTCTTGAGGAGCGCCCCTGGGTGTTGCGGTGATGCTGCTTAGGGGTTTAGGAGTTTAGGGGTTTAGGGGTTTAGGGGTTTAGGGTCTTGGGGTCTTGGGACTTCCACGTCCGAGGGAGGGCAGACGGAAATCGGGAAGTAGGGTGGAGGACTTATGCAGGGTGTGCTGCACATAGAAGCTTCTGCCTTCGCTGCGATGCTCGTGCTGAACCTTATGTAGGCTTAACGTGCGTTCTGCATATCTTCTATGCAGCCGAAAACCTTGAATAAAATAAATGGACTACACCCTTACCAGCCCTAAACTCTGACGATTCATGGCCCACGTTTCGGAGCTGTTGTGTGTGTGTGACTTGCTGGGAACGCGGCTCTCATTCCCTGGAGTGCGGTGTTGGTAAAGGTGTTTAGGGTTTAGGGTTCAAAGGGTTTACAGTTCAGTGTTCAGGGTTTAGGGTTCAGCGTTTGGGGTGCTCGGACACTACAGGACCCACGGTCGTACAGGATGTCCTCAGTATCAGCTCCAGCATCACGAAGGGTTGTTGGCTGTTTGGGCTTCCTTTTGCCAGCTTCGAATCTATTCCCTTCGACCCTGAGCCCTGAATCGTCGTCTTCCAGCTCTGCATCTTTAGGATTTCTCATCCTTTAACAGCAGTTCCAAGAGCCCTCAAACCCTGAAGCCTAAGCCCAAAACCCAAAGTCTTCCAAGCCCTAACCCTAAGACTTAAACCCTGTAAGCCTACTAAATGCCCTGAACGCCCTAAACCCCTAAACCCCGAATTCCCCTGACCCCTAAACCTGCACTCAAAAAAGGGTGCCCTTGTTGTAAAATGAGGGTTTTCGATATTAGGGGCACCTTATTGGGGTCCAAATCATAAGGAAATCCTACTATTTAGGGGGTTTAGCTTAGGGGTCCCTTATTTTGTAAACCCCCATGTGGGGATTTCCGAAAATCGGGGCACCCATTATATACCCCAAATGCTATATATTCCTTTTGAAGGAACCCCAAAAGGGTACCCCTATACTCGGAAACCCCCATATGAAGCAGGGTTTATATTACTGTTATTGGTGAGTGTATATAATAAGGTTCCTTTTGATATTGGTGAGTGTATGTGTTGGGTGTCTTTTTTGCGGGATACCCTGAACCCTGAAATAGCCCTAAACCCTAAACCCCAAACCCCAAACCCTAAACCCTAAACCCTACTTCATAGGGCTACTAGGCTACCATGCAGGGGGCCCCTTGGCGCCAGGATCGGCACGCTGAGCCGCACATCTGGGGACAACGGCTTCAACGCCTCGTCCTCCAGGTCACACGCCATCTTCCAGGCCTGTTGGTGTTTAGGGTTTAGGGTTTGGGGTTTAGGGTTTAGGGTTTGGGGTTTATGGTTGTAGGGTTTAGGCCTCGAACCCTAACAAAAAGGTTGGGGTTAGAGAGGACTGTTGCGCAATTCCCTGTGCGAGTTCCAAGGATCAAGGATGGTCAGTATCTTTGGTCTTTACATGTCTTGGGAGTTGACGGGTGGGAGTCCTCTCGGGGTCGGACTAGATACTCATAGTTTTCCCTTCAGGTCCCTATGTCTATAACACCCCAAAACCTTATTCTAATGACTCAGGCCGCTATATTAGGTAAGGTTTGGGGTTTTGCTGCTGAGAAGGGCGGTTTCGTGTTTGGATTCCTTAAAACAGCAAATCCTTCAAGAGTGCCAGGATATGCTTTTTAGGTTTCCTGAAGCTCATCCTTGTCCCTGAGGTCATGTTGGAGCAGAAGACCGGTAGAAGAGCTGCTGATCGACGAGTCTCAAAGCTGAACCTCGTGGATTTGGCAGGCCATACTTTGTCCAGGGTCCGGGGCGCTTTGCAGAACTGGGCCTTAAAACAGGTCGGGTAATCGATTATTCCCCACCTTCGGTGTGGGGTTGTTAGATTTTAAACTCAACTCTTCTCCTCGCCCGGAACTCTTCTCTTTGCCCGGTCTACTCCTAGAGATCCCCTGTGCCCAACCCCAGAGACTCCCTGGAGTGGCCAACCCAGAGACTCCTGGAGTGCCCAACCCCAGAGTCTCCCTGGAGTGCCCAACCCCAATTGTAAGCAAAAACTAAGAAAGCGTATTTGAATCAATGTGTCTGTGTTTGAACATCTGATTTGCGCTCTTTCCTTTTTCAGGAGGAGCAAGGTGGGGATGTTCGAAGTAAAGTAAATTGGTCCTAGTTCATTTTTCGTTGGTTGGCGGTTTTCTTTCCTATTGGGTGGGTAGAAGGGGTGCGGGGGGGGGGGGGGGGGTTCTGCTCATAGCTAAGTCTTCAAGTAGCTACTGCAGCCGGAGGTTGGGCAGGGTCAAGGCTTTCGAGTCGGTTCAGGGTCTATCGGGCTTAGGGACGAGGACCCAGACCCTCGCGCACTTGCGAGATGAACGAGGTGCCACAAAAGTCTCGCAGACGCTGCAGCGCTCTCCCCCCTTCCCTGCAAAGCCCTAAACCCGAACTCCCAGAAGCAAAGTTTCCGAGATGCGGCAACCCGAAGCCCTGAACCCCGAGTCCTAAGCCTTAAAACCCAAACTCCTACAGCCCAAGCTCAAGAAAAAAACTGAGCCCCAGACCCTCAACCCTGCAAAGGTTCCGAGAAGCTGAAGCCGGAGTCTACGCCTGTCGGCACTACTTTACAGGACCTCGGGTTTATAGGGCTTTGGGGTTTACAGGGGTTATAGGGCTTAGAGGGTTTGTAGGGTTTATGGGGTTTACGTTCAGGGCTGGTCACTGCTTAAAGCTGCAGTTCAGGGCTTGAAAGCTGGTTTGCTACAGGCCATGGGCCGTTTTTTTGTAAAAGGATGTGTTTGCATTTATACAGAAGCTTGCCGTCAACAGGGGCTGCAGGAACCACTGGGTTTGAGGGATATGGCTCGGGCTTTGGGGTAGCCTTGGACCAAAAACGGCAGGGCATCGGAACTCAGATGCAGATTTTCTCAGCGCTTTCGTCCCTTGAGGATTTGCTGTTCGGTTCTCTATTTTTCCACAAGGGAGGCGACTTACAGTCAGGGACACAGTCGGGGTTTGGGGAGGGGGGGGGGGGGGAGGAGGGTTTGCCCGAACCCGAGACCCTCCCCTTTCAGGGCTGTCAGGCCTTTAAGCTCCAAAAACATCCCTGAACCACCAGACCTAAACCCTAAACCCCTAAACCCCTAAACCCTAAACCCTAAACCCTAAACCCTAAACCCTAAACCCAAATGTGTACGTCCGAGCCTCCCAAAATGTCTTGCTTTCTGGGAGCTTTCAGTCCTTGAGCCGAGCTTATGTCTTGGGGCTCATTCATAGCTGGGTACTGGAGTACTATACTTTACTACCTTTGTCTAGTTCTGGGTTCCTATACTAGCTACTTAATGTTAGGGTCACCTTTTATAAACCGGGTGTCAATAGTGGCAACTTTTCCGGCCGGGATTTTTGCCCAAAAGTTTGTTTCATGAACAGTTTCCATTATGTTAGGCTGCCCCGAACCCTAAACCCCATTTTGAGGGGGGTCGTAATCAAAAAACGGGTGGTAATAGTGGAAACTTTTCCGGTAGAATTTCCTAAATGTGCTTCCGAGAGTACTCCTCTTTTCACTCGAGGCCGAGACCACACAGCTGAGAGTGCTTCACTTCAGCAGAGGCAGTCCTAGAGAGTGCCTTAACTGGTTGAGGTAATCCTTGGGGCCGTCGCAAGAGAGGCAGCCAGAAAATCCTGATCTTCGTGGCTGACCGAAAAGCATCGATTTCTTCTTAAAATCCTTCTAAAAAACAGCTCCCGAACAAATCCGCCAAGGCTACCCCCCACGAGGCCTCGAAATCGTAATAATAAAGGGTGACATTAATAAAGTCCGGCGAACGGGGCGATGCCGGTCTGGGACTCTCTTCCATCAGCAAGCCTCTTTGGCTACTTACTGACAGCAATCCAGACCGAGCCCAATTATTACCACCCCGACCCCTTTCAAAGTTTGTTTGGACCCAGCGCCGGAACAAATCCGGGGAGGGGGGGGGGGGTTTATTAAAGCGACCTTAACATTATACCTAAAAAGTATATACTTCTTTTCTTGGGTACTCCAAAGTCGGGATCGAGAGTTAGGGGCTCTAGGCTTAGGGTTCTCAAGGTTTTGGGCTTCAGGGTGCCGGTGGCTATCATCCTGAGCATCATCAGTGCTGTCGTCATTTCATCATGATTACCTTACGGGCAACGGAAGTTTTGTGGCTAAAGAGCGTCCGTGGCTTGGTGCCAGCCAAGATGACAAAGCGGCTACAGCCGGCAGATGTTGCTCTGTTCATTGATCTGTTCAGCAGGCTGAAGGCATGCTTCCGTGCGACGTGGAGCGAGGAAGAGTCTTTGTCGCAAGGCACTGTGTCGCAGGAGTAATGGCTCCGCATCATGTGCAATGCCACTCCAGATATGCTGATCGGCCACAGCTGGCAGTGTTGACCATCTCCCGGCCTGCTCGGAACCGAGGAAACTACGGCCGAAAGCTTTTGCCAGGGACTGGCATACCCTGCGGACGTTGTCAGAAGGCTTCAGTTCCGCGCAAACGCCTAGCTAGATCTCGGAGGTTGAGGTTTAGGGCCCTAGGGTTTGGGGCACAGGGTTTAGGGCATAGGGTTTAGGGCTTTAGGGTTTAGGGCCGAAAACTGAGGTGGTCATTTCTTATATATAAGTTCTATTAAAACACGGATCCTTGAGTGCCTGCCCCCCATAGGGTCTCCTAAACCGTAGGGTTTAGGGCCCTAGGGGCATAGGGTTTAGGGTTCTAGAGGTTGGATAGGAGTCTATTGTGGGCCTTAGATTTCGGGCTTTGGTTTGAGCTTTAGGCCTACTGGGTTTAGGCCTACTGGGAATGATTGAGTGAACTTTACATGTTCTTAATGTTGTGGGATTCTTGGGCGGGTGGGTATTTTTTCCAACGCTTGACAAGCTGCTTGACTAGTGAATAATTGAACTTTAGATGCTGAACCCTAAACCCTAAACCCCAAACCCCTAAACCCCTAAACCAAAAGCCCTAAACCCCAAACTCAAAATCCCTAAACCCTAAACCCTAAACCCCATACCCCTAAACCCTAAACCCCAAATGCCAAATCCCTAAACCCTAAACCCCAAACCCCTAAACCCTAAAACCCTAGAGGTTCAGAGGGGAGCTCCTCGCAGCGACATGCCCTTTTTCCCTTTTTTTGGTTCAAGGTCCCCTTCTAACTTAACTAACCAAAAATAGGGTGCCCTTATTACAATATGGTTACCGGGGTACCAAGTGTGCAGAGGAGCTGACCTGCATCAACCTCTCCCTTTCCACCCTGGGCAAGTGCATCTCTGCCACTTGCAAGGAGGATGTAGGGTTTAGGGTTCTAGGGTTTAGGATTTAGGGTTTGGGGTTTAGGGTTTAGGGTTTAGGGTTTGGGGTTTCCTGGGGTGATTATCTGAAAATCCCCAGGCAGAGAAACCCATGACAGAGCAAGCGGGAATAGAGGTGGTACGTGATATGAACACAGCTCATAGGGTTTGGGCCCATAGAGTTTAGGGCCTCTAGGGTTTGGGGCGTAGGGTTTAGGGCCTCTAGGGTTTGGGGCAGAGGGTGGGGCCCTTGGGGTTTGGGGCCCTTAGGGTTTGGGGCTTAGGGGTTTAGAAGGCCACTAGCGTTTGGGGCATTGGGCCGTACATCCTACGATGTACCCCGCCCTTTTTGCTGCCTGAAGATGTCAACATTCTCGTTCTCCCTTCTTGGGACCGGGCACCGTAGTTCTGCACAGCATAGGGGTTAGCCCAGCCAATAGATGGCTTAGGCCTTCAGGGTACCAGGGGCCTTCGAGACAGTTTGCACCCGGAGTCTACCCTAGACCCATGAAGTCGAACAAGCTCCCAAAACCTCAAAAATCCCAAACCCTAAATCCCAAACCCTAAGCCCTAAACCCTAAAACCTAAACCCTAATCCCTAAACCCTAAACCCCAAACCCTAAACCCTAAACCCCAAACCCTAAACCCTAAACCCTAACCCCCACCCCTCTCCTGCGAGGCCATCATCCGGCAGCGGCGCACGCACGTGCCCTACAGGGACTCCAAGCTCACCCGACCTTTGCCTACAAGCAAAGAGAAAAGGAATTCAGAGGGTTTAGGGTTTGGGGTTTAGGGTTTAGGGTTTAGGGTTTAGGGTTTTAGGGTTTTAGGGTTTAGGGTCAGTCAGGTTTTTCAGGCTTTTTCCCATGGGGGAGGGGGGGGGGGGGGGGGGGGGGGGGGGGGGGGGACGCTACAAAGGAAGCTCAAAAGCCTTCCACATCTTTGCTTCAGCCTCTGTAAGCCCTAAAGCCCCGAAAGGGCGACTCCCGTAAACCCTAACCCCGAAACTCCCACAAGAGAACTCGGTAGGCCCTGGGGACGTTTTTACATTTCCCTTTCTTATTGTGTTTCAGAAGATCCTCTTCAGGAACTATGTTTTTTCAGAGGGTCTTGTAAGAGGCCATCCTAGAGAGGAAAAAGCTCTAGGTTTTCAGAGGCCCTTAGAAGGGTTTTGGGTTTAGGGTGTAGGGTTTAGGGTTTAGGGTTTAGGGTTTAAGTCTCTCCGAGGACTGCTTCAGGATGCCCTGAGCGGGCAGTCGCTGGCGGCCATGATCGTGTGCATCTCGCCGCTCATGTCCTCGCTGGAGGACCGGAAGAGCGACCGGTTTTGTGGCCCATTTTGGGGGGTTGCCTAAACCCTAAACCCTAAACTCTAAACCCTAAACCCTAAACCCTAAAACCTAAACCCTAAACCCTACCTAAAACCTAAACCCTAAACCCTAAACCCTAAACCCTAAACCCTAAACCCTAAACCCTAAACCCTAAACCCTAAACCCTAAACCCTAAACCCTAAACCCTAAACTCAAACCCTTGTTGTCCCATTTTGGGGGTTTCTGGGTTCCCTCGACCCCAAAAAGGACCAAGTGATGAGTAGGGCGGCTGTAGCAACCAGATGGTTGGGATCGTCTCTCTCTGTCTCTCTCTCTCTCTCTCTCTCTTTGGGGGGGTGTGTGGGGTTTGGGGCTGGGGCTTCTACATGTAGCAAGAAACTGTGAGCCCCACTTTCAAGTCAGGGCTTTAGGTTGGCAGAGGGCCTGACTTTCAGAGGGGCCTATCTAACCCTAAACCCTAAACCCTAAACCCTAAACCCTAAACCCTAAACCCTAAACCCTAAACCCTAAACCCTGTGTGGAGTTTAGAGTGCTCTTTGGCCAGTAGACGTTGACTGAGCTCTCGGCAGGGGACATGCGCTTGAGGAGGTCCTCATCCGACGCAGGGCCCAGGCACCTAACCCTCTGAGCCCTACACCCTTAGACCCCCCCCCAACAAAAATCCCTAGTTACGCATGTGTGGCGCCTCTGTGAAACGGCACCTAAGCACCCTCAAACCCCTACAAACCTAAGCCCCTAAACCCTAAACCCTAAACCCGAAACCCTAAACCCTAAACCCTAAACCCTAAACCCTACAATTTGTGCAAACTCCACCAAAGCCGCTTCAAGGAGACCCTGAGCTCCCTGAAGTTTGCCGACCGGGCGAAGCAGGCAGTGCTTGAGCAGCTCGTCCTCTTGAAAGGCATCCCAAAGAACCCCCACAAAAGGGCTTAGGGTTTAGGGTTTAGGGTTTAGGGTTTAGGGTTTAGGGTTTAGGGTTTAGGGGGGTTTAGGGTTTAGGGGGGTTTAGGGTTTAGGGGGGTTTAGGGTTTAGGGGGGTTTAGGGTGCAGATGCCGAAATAGGGATGGTTGCAGCACAGTAGTTAGGGTTCAGGCTTTCAGGGTTGAGGGTGTTTCTGCTCCGCATGCCCGAACCGGGATGCCCGTGCAGGCTGAACTTGGATTTACAAGTTTTCAAGGGCTCTAAGGGTCCTGACTCCTAAGGGTTTAGGCTTTAGGGTTTAGGAGTGCGGGCTTCGTGTCCAGCATAGAATTTCGGCTTAGGCTTCGGGGTTTCTTGGAGGGTCTGCTGCTGCTACAAGACCCTCATTTGTGGCAGCGGCCCTAAGCCCTAGAACCCTAGGAACCCTAGGAACCCCCGAAATCCGAAGCCCTAAACTCGAAACCCTAAGAACCCTAACAACCCCAAGAACCCTAAGAACCCCAAGAACCCCAAGAACCCTATGAGAACCCGAAGAACTCCAAGAACCCCTCAGCAGCTAAGCCTTCCAACGGGCTCCGCATCGCCGTCCCCAGCGGCCGCAAGCACCGCCTCGAGCCTGGCATTGACGCGGCGCGTGGAGGAGCTTCGGGTTTAGGGTTTTGCGTTTAGGGTCTAGGGTTCAGGGTGTAGGGTTTAGGGTTTAGGGTTTAGGGTTTAGGGTTTGGGGATTCTGGGATTCTTAGGGTTCTTTGGGTTCAGTGTTTAGGGATTCGGTTTTGGGTTTAGGGTGCAGGGTTCAGGGTTCAGGGTTTAAGGTTTAGGGTTCAGGGTTTAGGGTTTCGGGTAGGGTTTTGAGTTCAGGGTTTAGGTTTAGGGTTCAGGGTTTAGGTTTTAGGCTTTAGGGCTTTGGGTTTACTTCTCTTCGGCTCGTGCGGTGGCCGGGGAGGCACCCAAAAGAACCTCAAGCCCAAACTAAACCCTCAACCAAAAACCCCTAAATCCCTTAAACCCCAGACTCCTAAGCCCTAAATCCCTTAAACCCCAGACTCCTAAGCCCCTTACCAAAGCCCCTAAACCCCCCCTCAACCCCTAAACTCTAAACCCCAAACCCCAAACCCCAAACCCCCAAACCCCAAAACCCCCCAAACCCCCAAACCCCCAAACCCCCAAACCCCCAAACCCCCCAACCCCCCCAAACCCCCAAACCCCCAAACCCCCAAACCCCCAACCCCTAAACCCCTAAACCCCTAAAACCCTAAAACCCCTAAACCCCTAAACCCCTAAACCCCTAAACCCCTAAACCCCTAAACCCCTAAACCCCTAAACCCCTAAACCCCTAAACCCCTAAACCCCTAAACCCCTAAACCCTAAACCCTCCCCCCCTTCCCCCCGCCTTTCCAGGAGCTGCAGGCTCAGGTCCGGGAGCTCTCCACCGAGCTCCAGAAGGAGCGAACGGCGCGCCAGCAGCTCGAGCTTCTTGCCCTTAGGAATTGGGGTTTAGGGTTTAGGGATTGGGGATTGGGGTTTAGGGTTTAGCGTTTAGGGTTTAGGGTTTAGGGTTTTTTAGTTCAGGGTTCAGGGTCTAGGGATACCTGGAGGTGGTTTGTCATTTTGGGGGACTTTAATTCCTAAGGAACAGCCAACAGTATCGTTCAGTATACCCTATGAACCCCTGAGGCGGTGTTTAGGATGGTTTAGGGGGCTAGAGATAGGGGGGGTTCAGGGCTTGGGGATCAAGAAGGGGCTTTCGCAGGTTTTTGCAGGGGCTTGGGGCTTTTCATTGTTTAGGTCCGCGTGTAAATTTCAGGGTCGAGCCGGCGGGGGGGGGGGGGGGGGGGGGGGGGGGGGGGGGGGGGGGGGGGGGGGGGGTGGCGAGGAAGGTTGTGCGGGCTTGTTCTTTCCCGTGAATATTAATAGTAAATGGTCACTCCTTATAATCCGGAGAGAAGTGCATGAAATCTACTGCATTTGTCTTCATCCTGGAAAACCTTATAAATGCATTGAATTCGTATTCTCTTCACATTTTAATTGAAATAGAAAAATGAAATGGAAACAAGTGAATTTAATGAACGAACTAAATACGAAATAAAACGAATGAACGCAGTGAGTGAGCCGCACACAATAAGTCTTTTAACGTGCGGCAATAATGTTCACGGACATAACTATCGCGGGCACGAGAGGGCTTATAGGATTTAGGGCATGTTACGGGTTTCTGGGAATTACAGGATTTGCAGGGCTTAGGGCTGAAAAAGTTCCCGAGGCTGCTGCTGCAAAGTCCGCAGCCGGCACCGCGGTGGAAGGAGAGTTCTGGCCGATAATTCCCTTCTGAGCCCCTTAAAACCAAAAGGGGCACCCTTTTCATTCCTAGGGCACTCCTGGGTCTAGTGCTTAACTGTCTCTTCTCTGATGGGCGATCGGTTTGTTAGGAGTTTTCAGCGGGTCAGGGGGAGGCTTAGGAGGTTTGTATTTTGAAACCCTACAAAAGCTTCAACAGCATCCGCAAAAGCCCTCACCCCTCAGAAGAACTTCTTGCTAGGATGCCTCATAGTACCCTTATGCCTCTTTTGGGGGGCCTTGGGTTCCTTTCAAGCCCCCCTTTAAGCAAAACAAGTGCCTTTTTAAACCCTAAACCCTTAGACCCTAAACCCTAAACCCCAAATCCCTAAACCCTAAACCCTACTGGGCAACCTAGCCTGCGCTGGGAAGGAGAGCTCCAGTCAGAGGCCCAAGCGAGGGGCTAAGAGCCTCTCCCTGCCGATCTCGCGCCGGCGCAGCCACGAGGAGTCCAAGCCCTGGGACATCGCCTCTTGGGCTTCTTTTTGAGGCTTCAGCGCTCCGGAAGTTTAGGATTTTTAGGGTTGAGGGTTTAGGGTTTAGGGCTCTTAGGGTTGAAGTTTAAGGTTTAGGTTCGGGGTTTGTAGGGTTTAGGATTGAGGGTTCAAGCTTAGAGAGCTTTCGGGGTGTCGTCGGGTCTTGTTGGTTTTTGTCTTCTCACGCATGCGCACATCTTCCAAGGTCAAGCGCCTCTCTGAGCACGCGCACCTGACCTTGGGCGCCGAGGAATGGTTGGGCGCGGCCCTGCAAGGGGATTCGGCCCAAGTGCCGTATTCATTGCATTCCCTGTGTGCCTCGAGCTCTTCGAGTGAGTCTGAGCATGGCCATGAGGGCTTGGGCGGCTTAGGGTCGCTGGATGCCCTGAGCTTCGGGACATCGGAGAAGTTCCGCGCCAAGGGGAAGCATGCGGTGCTGGCCTACCTCCAGCGCCTGTCGCAGCAGAATGCCGAGCTCCTGGCGCGCATGGAGGCGCTGGAAACGAGGCAGCCCGAGCCGCGAGCGAAGCTGCGGACTCCGTCCGCACCCGCTGCAGCTCGTGAGGCCTCTGTGAGGCGAAGGCCGGGTGAGGAGCTGAGCCCAACGCCACTGCCCAGAGAAGCTTGCAGAGATGTGGAGAGCCCCCTGGAGCTGCGGAGCACGTCGCAGAAGGAGTTCTGCTTCGAGCCTTCGCCGCACCGAAGCTCCAAAGGCTCCTCACCCGCCTCGCCCGCCTCGCCCGCCTCGCCCGCCTCGCCCGCCTCGCCCTGCAGCGCGGAGACCTGCACGCCGGTTTCCGCCTCTCTGGAGCAGCGCCGGGAGCTCCTCAAGAAGGCCCAAAGCGAGGCCCGCGCCCGCCCGGAGCCCGCGCTGGAGCAGCGCAGGGAGCTTCTGAAGAAGGCCCGCGACGACCACGCCCGCGTCCGTGCCGTTCCTGGGATTCTTCAGTCAATGTTTTTGTTTTTCGTTCTCGGCTATTTCGTTAAGGGGGGGTACAAGGCTGGTTAACTAAGGGGGCAAAAGGGGGGTATAAGGGGGGTACCTAGAACACCTCCTGGCCTTTCTCTTTTCCTGAGGGTGCTGTATCATGCTGTTCAAGACCTCTGCCCTAAGGAATTACGGCAGCAGGACAACGACCGGGGCCACTACAGCGACTGCGACCCCCTGAACTCCGAAGTGAAGAAGCTGCAGGAGGCGCGGAAGCTGCTTCGGAACCGACCCGAGTGACGCAAGCGAAGAAGGGCGCGTGCTTACCCCTGGCGCTTGGTTGAGGCTGCAGATGTTTACAGAGTTGTGGGTCATATAACATATATTGATTTTGAGCTTATGCACCGCAATTTTCAAGCTGTGTTATAACATGCTATAACTAATCTGCAAGATCATATGAAGTAACTAACATACTTAGGGAAGGGGAAGTCAGGACAAAGGCAAGGTAAGCCGCAACTTTGGTCCTCGCAGCCCAGGGCCTCTGACCGGGCCTCTTGAAGGGCCCAAGCGGCTTAGGGTTTGCGAAGTTTAATAAGGAACAAGGACCTTGTCCTGTAAAATATCTGCGAAACGAAGCATTCCCGTCGATTCACCCCCTCCCCTCCCCTCGAAACTCCCTCACTCCCATAAACCCTAAACCCTAAACCGGCGTCCTCTAAGGTGCCGCCGTCGTGGAAGCACCACGGCGTGCAGCTGAGGCTTCCGGGGGGAGGGAGGGGGGGGGGGGGGGGCATTTGAACCTTCCAGGCCGATTTGGGCGGACCTTGCGAAATTTAGGTTTCTGGAGTTAGGGTCACCTTATTGGGGTTCTCACAACGCGCCGACCGCAGCTGAAGAGAGCAGTTCTGCGCGCGAACGCGGCGTCGGTGGGTAAAACAAGGGGATCCTACTCTTATTTGGGGATCTCTTTGGGGTCCCCTATTTTCGTAAACCCTCGTTTAGGTTTCTGGAGTCAGAGATGCCCACAAGCTCGTATACCTTGGAGATTGCATCGGGGAATGTTTCTTGGCCTCCGAACTCCACAAAGTCAAACACGAAGTCAGCCCTCATCCCAGAACCACCCTCGTCCTCCCCGTAAGAGGCCAATAGACACTCACACAATTCAAGAAAAGCCTAAAGCCCGAAAACCCTTAGCTCCTAAAAACCCTATAAGCCCCTGAACCCTAAACCCCGAGCGAAACCTCAGCCCTAGATCCTGTGCTCACACTTAAACCTCCTAAGCAACCATTCGAAACCCCAGGATTTGCTTCCCCTGCAACGCCCGAACAAAAACCCAAGCCCTGCACCCCAAACCCTCAGCCCTGAGCCCTCAAAACCCCCAAGAATGCTCACACTTCGATGGGAGATACCCCCTACTACCCCCTACTACCCCCCCCTAAACCCTAAACCCTAAACCCTAGACCCTAAACCCTAAACCCTAAACCCTTACTACCTTGCTAGGTGTGCGTGGAGAAGCTGCAGCAGCTCCAGCTGCAGCAGCCGGCCCGGGGGGCCCGGCACCTCAGTGCGGGGGGAATTCCGGGGGCCCCTTGTGGGTTTAGGGTTTAGGGTTTAGGGTTTAGGGTTTAGGGTTTAGGGTTTAGGGTTTAGGGTTTTAGGGTTTTAGGGTTTAGGGGAAAGGGTTAGCAAGGGCTGGCGCCATGGTCGGGGTGGTCGCTTCTTTGCCTTAAACCCGAAAACCCTCAACCCTAAACCCCTGAACCCACATGCAATTCCTATGCTTACGCGTAGTATATAGTACTTTTCGCCCTTTAAGGGAAATATGGGGAAGATATTTTCCCGAATTTCCCATCCAAGAAACCATATGTTACAATTGTACCATCCTATTGACCATTTAAAGTAAACATAGAGAAGCTATCTTCCCGAATTCCCCCGAAACCCTAAACACTAAACCCCAAAACCCTAAACCCTAAACCCTAAACCCTAAACCCTAAACCCTAAACCCTAAACCCTAAACCCTAAACCCTAAACCCTAAACCCTAAACCCTAAACTAACACCTGGCAAGCAAGCAAAGGCCCCCTGTGTGCCAAGCGAACACCTGCATGAGTGCCAAGGCCAATCAGGGACATGGCCATCCTGGAGCTGAGGCTTAGGGTTTTTTTAGGGTTTAGGGTTTAGGGTTTAGGGTTTTAGGGTTTAGGGTTTAGGGTTTAGGATTTAGGGTTTTGTGGTTTTGTGGTTCAAGGACTTTTAAGGCTTAGGGCTTTCCAGGGTTCAGAGTTTTCAAGGTTTAGGGTTTCTTTAGGGGTTAGGGTTTTCAAGGTTTAGTTAGGGATTTAGGTTTTTTTCGGGTTTAGGGCGTTTTTAGGGCTTAGGGTCTTTTAGGGTTGCATTTGGGCTTTTCAGGGTCTTGGGTTGTCTGGGCACCCTGAGTCGAAGGCTCCCTAAAATCAGGGTTTAGGGTTTAGGGTTTAGGGTTTAGGGTTTAGGGTTTAGGGTTTAGGGTTTAGGGTTTAGGGTTTAGGGTTTAGGGTTTGGGACCCCCAGGTGTCTTGGATGGACTCAACGCCCCCCCAACCCGCAAGGGACTAAGGGAGGGACCCTTATAAGGGACCTTACCCAAGGGCTCCGATGTAGTACCTTTTTGGGATAGTATATTGGAATCCCCCTATAACTAACCCAAAAAGGAACTACATTGGAGCCTTTGGGTAGGGGTTATTTAGGGGCTACTTGCAGTAAACTCGGAGAAAGTTGGGACATGGTTTAAGGGCGACTAGAACTGGAATTCCCTCCGGTGTACCATTTGGGGTACGGGGATAAGGATTTTCCAGCTTTTTGGGAGCTTACTGTAGGTATGTAAGGGCTTTGTAAGGATCTATATATATATATATCTATATTATATAGGGGTTATAAAGTGGAATAAGATTAAGGGTTCCCTTCTAGGGGTGCCTCCATTTTCCCGTTGAAACCCTGTAAACGACTCGATGATCGGGACATGATGCATGATTTGGGATGTTCCCCCTTCTACTAGCAGCTCCTGAATAGGGATTCTCATGGGGGTACTCTAATCCCTATGAAGGACTGTGAGTATCAGGGGGAACATCCCAAGTCATATGGGTCTTGCTTGCAGCTTCGGGTAACCAACAACGGTGGAACATTGCATAAGAAAGCAAAATCCTCTAACGTTCATGAGAGGCGACCTGAAACTGTCCCAAGAAGCCGTGCGTAGCCACTGGTGCAGCAGTTTGCTAAACCGGCGGCTGCGCTGTCATCATAATTTGTGTTTAGGGTTTCGGGTTTACTAGCACCCCCCAACTACCCTGTAACCACGATGGTAGGGTATATAAGCCCCCTGTATTGAAGGGAGGTTGGGCCGGGGTGCAGATAGGCTTGAGGGTTTGGCCAACCGACTGTTGTGAGGTGCGGGCCAAGCAGCTGCTGGACGCCTTGTCCAGGGCTCAGTGGCGAGCGCTAACACGATCCCATCAACGCTTTAGGGTTTAGGGGAATTAAGGGGTTTCCGAGAATGGGGGCGGGGGCGGGGGTGGGGTGGGGGGGGGTTCCCCTAATAATGATTATCGTATCTGGGGTATATACAGGGATCGCCTTTTGTGGGAAGTGCCTTTAGATGTATGAAGACGTGCAATCAGGGATCAGTGGCCGCGGACGTGAATCGATCATTGAACGGATGTAGGGCTGAATCTAGAAGTTGCAACGCCTTGGCGTGCTAGAGAAAGGTTTGGGCGACAGATCCTGAAACGACAATGGCTTCAGGGCTCAGGGCTCCGCTACTGTTTAGGGTTCCGGGTGTAGGGTTAAAATCATGATCTTGGGGAGCTTTCTGTGGTTCCGTGACCTATGACAGTCTAAACTCTCGACCCTAGGAGCAATTGAGGGTGCAGGGTGTAGGGAACTTCACAGCAGTGTTAACCCAACACCCACAACCCTATGCTCAAATGCTCAAAACGGGGCTCTTTTTGCGCGCTGTATGCGCTCTATGATGGATGCCTTGTGCAGTCTTGCTTGCCCTAGGCTCGAAAAGCCGACAACCAAACAGCCATTACCACTAGCAAAATAAACAGCAACGCACAACAACTTTATATCCTAAATCCAAAGCCGCTTCGCCCCTAAACCTCAACCCTCTACTCTAAGCACCCAAACCCCAAAACCCCAGCCACCGAACTACAAAAACCCTAAACCCAAGGCCCCTAAACCCCAGCTCCTAAACCCTGATTCCTAAACCCCAGACCCTAGACCCCACACGCTAAACCTCAAACGCAAAGCCTCCCCCATTTCAAGGATCGGCGCAATCAGCTCGGAGGAACTGGGGCGGCCATCAGAAGATCGAGCGCGGGGCTGAAAGCACTGCAAGATGGAAGGGCTTGGGGCGGACATTCCCTAGTAAGGACTGTTAGGATAACGGGGAACATCCCAAGTTTCGGGTTTAGGGTTCAGGGAGGGACGACCTTGGTGACGCGCTCGGCTTTACTCTGATTCCTTGTGTTTCTTGTTTGGTTGCTTCTGTCCAACCCTAAACCCTACACCCTAAACCCTAGACCCTAGACCCTTGTTGCGTTGCCGATCTTTTGCTCTCGGGGCATTGATCCTCTGGGGGTCTCCAAGTCTTTGAGCGGCTTGAGCCAACCTGTCACCCTTTCTCGCTTAAGCTCTATCCCAGGTGCTAGCCGCTCAATGCTTGGTTGAGCAGCTCCTCTCCAGGACTCGGGGGGGGGGGTTGCGAGAGATGTGTTGAAGTAAGCAGATACTGTATGCAGGGTGTCAGACCTTCTATGCCTCCGCGGCTGGGGTCATGGTGTGACTGTCAATCTGTGGCTCTTTTTACCAAACCGAGGGACCGGCAGGCTACCGAAGGTTGAAGAGTGCTGTTCTTCTTTTGTAGCGGTGCAATTAGGGTTTAGGGTTTAGGGTTTAGGGTTTAGGGTTTAGGGTTTAGGGTTTAGGGTTTCGGCACGCATAGCACGCCGCAGAGCCTTGCAGGAACCGCTAGACTTGAGCAGCCATTCGCATCGGATGTAGACGCTTGATCTATGGGTTACGTTACGCCCCCCCATGCCCAGCATAAACAAGGAGACTACTGACAATGTGGGACTTAAAATAAGAGAGTTTAGGGTTTAGGGTTTAGTCTTTTAGCGTAGAATGAGAGAGGGCAGGGATCGCCCCGTGGAGGCAGGCGGTTCTTGCGTGCCAGGACCGCCAATGTGCACTTTGCGGAGGGCAAGAGGCCAGAGATTGCATGGAGCTACTGAGGGGGATGTGTGGCTTGCGAGCTTTTGCGGGATTAAGTATAGGGGTCGGAATAGTTACTAGTAGTATTCACTTCTGGTCCCTTTATGAATAGATTCTAAATTATTCAGGCCCCTACCTTGGGTTCCTGACATTCCTTTCCAGGCATTCGGCATAGAGTGCCTTTTTTTTGGTGCGGGTCAGGCCTGATGGCGGCCTCCGCGAGGCGTGCCGATCTGCCATGTCATGCAGAACGGGTCTTGGTGTAGTACGGCCATGTAGGGCCCCTTCAGCAGCATCTGCCCCCAGCTAATCATCGTGAAGAGCGCTTTGCTTGGGCATTGATCACGCTTCAGGCAGGTCAAAATGGCATCGTGCTGTTCCAAAACCTATAGCATAGCGTTCGCGCGGGAGGAAGCCTGTACGGTCGGTGCTACATTCCATGGTGCTTTCTCACTCGGTGGAGAGTCCGCACGGGCATTTCGGGTTGTCATGCATGTCCCATGTACATACTCCGATGTGCAAAAATGATAGGAATTTCATGTGCGGATAGGTCTGGATTGCATCAACACACGAGCTTCAGCGCTCCCAACTGTCAGCATCCGCACAGGAGTTGGCGCACGCGCGTGCGGGTGTGTGTGTGTGTGTGTGTGTGTGTGTCTATATATATATATATAGAAATATACATACATATATATATATGGAGAAAGAGATGTGTGTGTGTGTGTGTCCATGTGTGTAGAAACATGATCACCAGTTCTTTGTATATCCAGCTCATGCAGCTGATTTAGCTCGTTGCGACAGCCGCCTGGTCTTAAGCTGAAAACCAAGAACGTCAAACATGCCATACAAGACGCTGTCGGTGCATGCATATGTTGTATTTAATGTGTATGTTATGCGACGTGTGTGTGTGTACATGTATACACGATATATATATATATATATATATACAATTATATATGTATGTAATTATATTTATATATAATTGTGTGTTTCAATTACTTGTGCTAGCAACCGTGTTGCTGGTCTACTTTCTCCACGGCGGAAGCTGCGCAGCTGCCTTCCAGACATGGCCTCCGCGAAGTTCCCGAAGCTCGCCGCGGCCCTCGACGCCCGGTGGCTCCCTTAGGGTTCGGGGTTTAGGGTTTAGGAGTTTAGGGTTTAGGGTTTGGGGTTTGGGTTTAACCTTTTAGGGTTTAGGGTTTAGGGTTCAGGTTCCAGGGGGGGCTCTTGCATTCTGCTTCCGGGGTATTTTCCCTTCTACAACCTCATTGTATTGTGGGGTTTAAAGGGAATTTTCATTATGACAGGTGTGGGGGGAGGATATCCTGAAGCCTCAACATCCCTCGAGATCCACAACCTGAAGAAGGAGAGCTTAGGGTTTAGGGTTTAGGGTTTAGGGTTTAGGGTTTAGGGTGAGAGAGCAGCTGAGGAGAGGCGCGGGTCGGCGCTGGATGCCGAGTCCCTTCGCAAGCTTCTGGACTCAGAGGCGATGGTGAAGCTCTTCGAAGCCAGGATGCCAAAAGGCAGTGCCCCTCTTATTCATGGTTTTTTAAACGTTAAAAAGCCGTTAAACAAAAAAACCCAAAAAACCTATATCTTAAAAAAAATAAAAGAAAAAAGAATCCAAGGCTTAGGATCCCATCTAATTACCCGAGTTAAGGCCAACATTGGGTGCCCTTATTCCTCTTGTTGTGAAAGGTCTTGGTAAAGGTCTTGGTAGCCCAGTGGCACCCCTTTTGTCACTTTTTTTGGTTCAAGGTTCCCTTGCAAAGTAAGCAACTCAAAAAAGGGGTGCCCCTTACAAAATAGGATGGTTAATTACTGGGCTACCCCTAACCAGGTTTAGGATCCCTTCCAATAACCCAGTCCTTAAAGCCAAAAAGGGTGCCTTTTTTTCGTTTCGTTGTGGCCCGGCGGTACCCGTTACCCTTTTTGTGCGTTCCGGAATCCCTTATAAAGTAACCAACCCAAAAAAGGGCGCCCTCATCATGACATGGTTACTGGGCTACTACGGTTTTCTTCCCAGGATACTGGGGAACCTAGGAAGCCAACGCGGACTGCATCTTGCCCGAGACCGCTTGCCCGTCTCCCGCCCCGGGCTCCGCCCCTTGAATCGGACCAAAGTTAACCCTAACCCCTAAACACGAAACCCTAAAGCCTAAACCCTAAAACCCTAAACCCTAAACCCCAAACCCCTCAAGTTTCAACACCGGGTCCGGCTTGCAATTCAAGCCATGTCACGTCCCTAGCACGCACGCACACATCCTAGCCCGCTTCCCGTTTCGGGTCTCGCGCAGATTCCGAAAGTAGCCTGTCGCCCGGACTTCCACAATTGGCAAGTGCAAGCTTAAGGTTTTCAGCTCAAGGTTTTTGGTGCCTCCAAAACCCTGCTGAAGGTTCCTTTGCCCTAAACCCTAAACCCTAAACCCTGTCGAAGGTTCCCAAAGGTCTTGGCGCCACAGCACCCTTCGGCACGGCCCGGCTGCGTGAGATGGCCTTGGCACACTTCGAGGGCACCGTTGTTCAGGCGGCTTAGGGTTCAGGGGGGATACCGGGTTGTTTTTGGGGTGAGAGTTTAGGGTTTTTGCGGTTTAGAGTTTAGTGTTTTAGAGGTTTAGGGTTTAGGGTTTAGGTTTGTAGGGTTTGGGTCAGAATTTATTCATAGGGTTCTGGCGAATTACTTATAGGGTCAGCGTGGACACCCGATCCAAGAGCTGAACTCCTTGGGGGCTTCAGGGCTCCTAGGTCACGATTTGGCTTCTGCGCTGCTGAAAATGATGAAGTTTTTGCATGATAGAACAAAAATGCATGAACAAACACATCGCATAGGTACATACGTATCATATATATATATATATGTATATATATATATATATTTTTTTCCTATGCTATCTATTTTTGTGGTTTTTGTTTTTTCTTAATGCCGCCTTCTCCGACAAAGAGGCCATCGATGCCCACTACCATTCGGGCACCGAGGGCGAAGGCTGGACAGCTGAGGAGAGTTTGGCCCTCCACCACTTTCTGGCTGCTTTGGAGACTCCGCGGATTTGGTCACTTTGAGGGTTGTTGTTGAGTTTCGGATTCTTTGGGCTTGGGTTTGTGTTTTTTTTGCTAGAATCGGCATGTTAGCCATCCTGGCCCTCCTCCCAAAGCCGAGGAGTATCCCATGAATCCAGAGTACACGACCACGCTGGGCGTGCTGCGCGCGTGGTCCCGAAAGGGCGGAGCCTCCTGGCCAACCATTTAAGGGAGGCTCTTTAAGGGAGGGCTGAGGGTTCCAAAAGGGCCTTAGTTAAGAATCGGTTCAGGCGATTTTGTTGGGTGTGTCGCGTCCTTTTTGTTGCTCTGGCCGTTTAGGCGGTTTGGGGATCCCTGAAGTACGGAGAGGACCACAAAATCCCAGCTTGGAGGTACCCAGCCTAGGGCTGTTATGGCCGGGAGTTACCAGTAAGGCAACCGCAGTCATAGCTATGGCCATGCCCGGTTTAGGGTTTAGGGTTTAGGGTTTAGGGTTTTTCTCCGTGTAGGTAGTACGATCCCCTGCTCCCAGGTCGTGGCTGTGGAGAACACTGTGCTGGGCGGCATCTGGACGCCCGAAGGCAAGCTATCTGAGAGTCAGGGTATATAGGGATCAGGGTTCAAGGCCTCGGGCGTGCGGTTGACAAGGTAGCGCGTTAAGGTGTGAATACTGTTCAAAGGCATTTTCCCAAGAGCCCTTCGACCCCAAACGCAGGCTTTGTGTGGCACCCCCTCTCTCTCTCAGCGGCTGCAGGTTGGAATGGTATCCCTGACTGCAGATTCATTCCCAACCCTCATCTTTCTCTGCGGCTTGGCTACAAAGTTTAGGGCTTTTGAGACTTAGGAGGTGGGAGATGAGGGTTTAGGGTTTAACAGTGAAGCCTTAGCCCTACAAGAGCCCAGACCCTGAACGTTAAAGCTCCACCGCCCTCCACCCTCACCGCGTCCCCCCCCCCCCCTCCTACGAAGCCCAAAGCGCCTTGAACATCAACACCCTGAAGCCCCAGCTGAACCGCCCGGACACACTGTACCTAAAGGATCAGGGGACTTAGCAAGTAGGGTTAAAATTAGGGCAACTATAGTTACAGTTCCTTATAACCCCAATTCGGGTACTTACAACCATACTTACTAAGTCCCCGTGATCCTCCAAAAAGCCCCCCCAAAAAGAACACCCTAAACCCTAAACCCTAAACTAAACCCTAACCCTAAACCCTAAACCCTGAACCCTGAACCCTGAACCCTGAACCCTGAACCCTGAACCCTGAACCCTGAACCCTAAGAAAAGTCACCCCCCGGGGCCACGCAGGTCCGAGCTCGAAGCACTGGATCCGAACTCTGAGCGCGGCCGCGCGTGCACCCTCTGGGAGCAGATGATGGCCTGACACTGGGCAGGTTCCTAAGCTCGGTATGCCCTTGGGAGATTATCAATAAATAAGTACATATTATATATATACTTATTTATTTATATTTATATCTATATCTATATTTAGATTTATATTTATATCTTTTATTTGTTTCTCCCTATTGGGTTTGAGAGAGGACAATATGTAAGAATAGTTGTCAGAGGGCTTTAAGGGACATCCTATAGTGAAGGACAGACTTGGAGCTCTAAGAGTCGAAGAGCTTCGGCTTCACGCGCTGTGAGCTTGGCTGCTGCGGAGTCGCTGATACCACGGATGGTTCTGGGAACGTGAAGCTCGTGCAGGTGGGGGGGGGGGGCTTGTTCATAGAATTGAGTGCACTTCATGAGAGATACCTTCAACTATTGCTCGGAGGTTGTCGAACATGTCCCCAAAATGGGCAACCCACAGGTGAGGCCCTGTGAGCAGTTCTTCCTCAGATGTCCCCCCCTCAAGAGGAGAGGAAGGTCCTGGAGCGGAATGCCGAGCTCTGAAGCTACTGCTTGCAAAACAGTGCCACTGCTCCAACTCCGGCGCGGCTTCGGCTCGGGCACCATGTTTGGCCACTTGGGCCCTTGCGCCCGTCACGCTGCGAATGGATTGCCGTGCCATGCTACAGGTGGGTGGTTGTCAAAGCTGTTTTTTTTTGGATCCCGATTATAATACGGCACCGAATATTTAGGGTACCCCAAAAAGGGATCATAGTTTTGACAACCACCCAGGTATCAGAAGGTCCTCAGAAGGTGAAGAGGAGCTGTCTTGCCGAGACGTGCATTGTCTGAGACATCGCGCAAAGAGCCGCGAGAAAGGGCGCACTCTTCTTGGGAGGTTCAGATTCTCCGCCAAAGGTGCCCCCCCACCCCTCCGAACAGCCCTAATGCCCCCACCCCTCTAGAGTAGGCCACTTCTTCCCTTCGGGGTTCCCTTCTCCGCCCCTTTAAGCAAAAAAGGGCGCCCTTTTAAATTCACGGGTTACTTTTGGGTCTACACAGAGGCCTAAATAGGGAGCGAATAACTCCTCCTTGTTCTCGGAGGTCCCGTTTGCGCATGCCGTGGTGCTGGACCACCTGTTGGCCCGACCTTCGGAGAGTCATGCTGCTGGTTTAGGGTTTAGGGTTTAGGTGTTAAAGGGAAACCCGGGTTGTCAGCGTCATGGTTCTGAGGGGGTTTTGGGTTTAGGGTTCTGAGAAGGGTTAGAGCTTAGTGGGGTCCCAAACCCTAAACCATGGGGCTTGACATGAATGTCGAAACGGTTCCGAATGTTATAATAGGGTCCTATTTCCTTGCGAGCTCCGAAAAAATGTGGCACTTCGGGCGGTTTTGGGGGTTTGGGGTTTGGGGTTTGGGGTTTGGGGTTTGGGGTTTGGGGTTTGGGGTTTGGGGTTTGGGGTTTGAGTTCTTTATGGCTCTTGGGCCCGAGACAGGAAACCCTACACCCAGAACCCTAAACCCCTAAACCCCTAAACCCCTAAACCCCTAAACCCCTAAACCCCTAAACCCCTAAACCCCTAAACCCCTAAACCCCTAAACCCTAAACCCTAAACCCTAAACCCCAAACCCTAACCCTCAGCAGCCCCTCCCCCTCCCCCACTCGGGGGACCCTGGGATGCTGAGGGCATGCCGCAGCTCTGGCCAGTCTTGGAGGCAGGAGGGCGTACCCTAAGGATCCATGTACCTGTAGAGTATAGGGTTTAGGGTTTAGGGTTTAGGGTTTAGGGTTTGGGGTTTAGGGTTTAGGGTTTGGGGTTTCGGGTTTTGGGTTTGGGGTTTAGGTTTAGGTTTGGGTTTGGGGTTTGGGTTTCGGGCTTATATACACTTGGGCTTGAAAGGGGTTCTTAAAAAGTAGCTGTAGGGCCCCAGCATATATTGTATAGGTACACGGTTTTGTTATATGTATATATATATATGAATATATATATATATATATATGTATAGGGATGATTTCTCCATGCTACTGGCGTCCCAGAGACCCCGCTGTCCAGAACTCGGGGAATGTTCTAATACTGGGATCTCGCTGACAGTTGAAGGCGCATGCCCTGAGCAAAAAGGGGCGTTGGGGTCTCTGGCTTTTGGTGGCGAGCTGAAGGTTTTCAGAGGGCTTTGGGTGTTTTTTGAGGGTTTTCTGTTGGGCTTTTTAGGGCGGATCGACTGCTCTCAGATTGTCCGCTGTGTGCCCGCCCCCCCCCCCCCGCCCCAGGCCTTGCTGAAGAACCGGCTCAGCGATCAACAGGGCCCACCACTGGAGGTGACGATTTAGGGTTTGGGGGGTCAGATTTTAGGGTATAGGGTTTAGGAGGCAACTTCAGAGAGTTCCCAGGCGGATACCTTGCAACAAGGGTTCTATAACAAGGCTCCTAGAAGAAGGCATACCTCAGGGGTGTAGTGGGGAGACTACCCTGAACTGGCCCAAGAGAGTTCCCCCAAAGCCCAAAGCCCAAAACCCTAAGACCCTAAGTCTAGGGCCCGGAGGCCTCAGTAGGCTTCGCCTCCTGAAGAAGCAAGGGGCGCAAAGTTAGGATTTGGGGTTCTGTGATTCGAGCCTCGAAATCCGAGCCTCCCTAAACCCTAAACCCTAAACCCTAAACCCTAAACCCTAAACCCTAAACCCTAAACCCTAAACCCTAAACCCTAAACCCTAAACCCTAAACCCTAAACCCTAAACCCTAAACCCTAACTGAAGCACCAAGTGATAGGGTTTTGGGTTTTGGGTTTACGGATCGTGGACCCCAAAGCCCACCGCCTAACTTCAAAGGGAGCCTGGAGTTTGTTCAAGGGGATGAAGTGCACATGGCCGGTTCCGAAACTGTTTGTCTCTTTTAATTTTTGTTGGGGGGGGGGGTTCGGTTTTTAGCGCTCTTCGCGTGTGGTAGTTGGGATGTCCCTTCCGTACACTAACAGTCCTTTATAGGGATTCTATAGTACCCCCCTAGGTACAATCAATCCCCATAAAATCCCCCATAAACCCCCATAAAGGTCCCCTGCGAGTATAAGAGGGGGTGTTCTTGGGAGAGCACCACCTCTCTCCCAAGAAGCTGTGAGTGGGCGAGCACCCTGCGCAGAGCATCCCCAGCCCTTGCTCGATGTTGTGAGAGAACCCATATTGAAGCTTAGTTGCAGAGCAGGTAACCGTTAACCTTTTTGGGGTACTAGAATCTCCTTAGTAATCCCGAAGGTTAACCTTGAGTCCCCAAGGATACTGGACAACTATTGAAGCTGGAAGCTCTCCAGCACCCACACGCTGTGAAGACATCACAGGCAAACCCCCGAAACCCCTGAGACCCTAAACCACCAAACCCCTAACCCCAAACCACCCAAACCACCTGCTAGGGTTTAGGGCTGTGCCCCGCTCTCACACCAAACCCTAACCCCTAAACCCCACCCGCAAGTTCAGAACCGAAAGAGTAGTCAGCCAAGTTGGAGCGACATCGGGTGGGGGCGGGGCGGGTTAGTCTCAAAGATGCCAAAGTTCAGGGTTTCGGGCTTGCTTGCAGGGTTTAGGGTCTAGGGTCTAGTGTTTAAGCCCATGGGTAGTTCAGTTCTAAGTAGGGTTTTCAGTCCGTACCTGCAATATGGTTATACGTGAGCACCTGTCACTACCCATATGCAGGGACCCCCGAGGGAGCTTGAAGGCATTGGGTGTTTACCGGGCCCTTGCTGCTTATAATTCTTCATTCTTGTCATATTAAATAATTCCCAATAAGGAATAAAAAATGATCATCTTCAATAGAACCCCAACAAGGAAGTAGTGTAATTACTACTATTCTTCCCAAGAAGGAAAAAAGTCATCATCTTTAATATAACCCGAACAAGGAAGCTTTTTTCAGCGGCTTTCCAGCTGCCAGGACTTCCTCCACCAGCGCGTCTCACGAAGTCGGGCCGCAGGGGAGCTGCTCTGGAGGCCGCTGCCTCTCCGAAAAGATCTGAGGGCCCTAAACCCTAAACCCGCTAAACCCTAAACCCCCTAAACCCTAAACTCTCTTTTGGCTTTCGGGCTTCGAGAATGAGGATCTCCGAGGGCTTAAGGGCAAAACTGGAAGCCTAAACTAAGCCCCATGAGGAAATTGGGAGTTGCAAGTTCATTCGATGGCTAAGGCGTTTTGCCATGTTCCGAGCTCAAGCGCTCTCAAGTTCACACAGATACTCTAGGATGGCTATTTCCAACAGCAAAGGGGGTTTATGTACCCAAGAAACGACAGTCGCCTTACAGGAAACGCAACGTTGGAAGCCCCCCACGTGACGCCTCGAGGCTCCCAAACGATCTGTAGAGAGCCATCAAGTACCCGTAAAGCCCTTACAGCCCCAAAACCGAAATCCCTACAGCCCTGAAGCCATCAAAAACCCTTCAGCCCGAACCCCAAACTCCTAAAGCTCTATAAGGCTTATATAAGCAGGAAACCCTGTCATGCGAGTTCAAGTTGTCCAGGCACCGGGCGCGGCAGGGGCGGCTGCAAGAAGCCTCGGAGGCAGAAGCGGAGGAGGGTTTGTCACGACTCCCCATCCAGATCACTCTGCTGAGGTTTAGGGTTTAGGGTTTAGGGGTTAGGCGTTTAGGGTTTAGGGTGCTGAAAGGGGTCGTAAAGTAGACCCCGAATCCCTTGAGATGTTTTCCTCCTCAGCGCCCACATGTGAGAATCACACGTCATTCTTTCGGGGTGCTGCACACGAGGGCATTTCTGCAGTGTGGAGCACAGGGTTTTCTCCCAAACGTGGTTTTCCCTGTGCCCCCAGTTTCATGAAGGAATCAACCCTAAGCATGACATCGCCTACACTGCATCTGCCCCGTGTGTAGGATAATTCTTTCTGCTTCCGCGACTTGAGAGGGGTTAGCCCAGGACGAAAGGAAGTTTCATGGTCCGCAAGGGGCTGGACTCGCCATTAGACCCCCCGTGGAAGTTTTCAATTCACAGAAGCAGGTATTGCTCCTCATCGCGGAGTCCAAGAACGAGTGCTCACTTGAGGAGCGCGTCGGGGACTTAAGAGCCATCTTACGAGTCTCCAGCAGGCTCCGCAGGCTTGTGCAAGTTGGGTGCCCAAGTTCTTTTTGGGGCCTCGGAGAGATGCAGATGCAAGGAATCTACACAGACTTGCTGCGCACAAATGACGTCAAGCTTGTAACTGATGGCCATGCAAGTCGGTATTTCTGGGTTCATCGTGCGTCAACAACAGGCGCAACTACCCCCTCCAAAAAAGGGCTGGGCACGAAACAGGCTCAACAAAAAAGAGCGCTGACAGAAGTTGAGCAAAGGTGCGCTAGAAGCATTTTGTCATCCCAGGTCCGCTACTTGGACCAAGCGCGACAGGCACCGGGTTGCGCCAGCATGCCTGTCTCCTACTTGGGGGATGACATAATACCCATCCTTTTTGAGGTTCCACCTTATACTAGCAGTCCTTAACAGGGATTAAAATAGATAGGGGGTACTAGAATCCCTACGCAGGACTGTTAATATAAGGGAGAACATCCCAACCCGTAATACCCGACCGACAGCAGTTGCAAACTTGCAACCTTCAACCCTAAGGCCACAACGCCCTGAACTTCCCTCAGACACCACAAGCCTGAAACCCTGGCATGCACCCCCCCCCTTGCTTTCCTGTCCGCGAGCTTCTGGCTTCGAGCTCTGCTGGGGCGTAGGGTTTCTAAAATTTGTAGGGTTTCTAGGGCTTCTAGTGGTTCATCTGCATTGGGGACCTCTTGTGGTACCCCAAACGATAAGGGATCCACGAAATGTTTCCGGCAGCAGCGAGCTGAATATGCATCGGCCCCCCATAACTTTAGGTTTGGCCCCCAAGTTCAGAGGCGAGAGCTGCACCCGGAAAGAAGTAGAGCCACAAGACGCCAAGCAAGTGCCGGTTCGGGGCCAACTCGGCATGGCTTGCCGACGCCTGGCCCGAAGAGCAGGGGGCCTCAGAGGAAGCCTGCTTTCGGTATTCCTGAGGCACTCTTCTTGCCTGCAGGTTTAGATGGGTGATACCTACAAATGAAGGGTAGTTACTAGTAAACTGTAGGGAAACAGAGTCCCAGGTTGGGTTTTGAGTGCTTTCATTTCTGGGTGGCTCTGATCCTTCTTCAGGCTCTTGCCTGTTACCCTCAGGCTCCTTTACCGTCAGCTTTCTCTTGGCAATCTCTCGGAAGAAAGCTTCTGCTTCGCAAGAGGTCGCTTGTGTACAGCATGTGCCGCTTGCAGCCGCGGATGGAGAACCGAACTCGAGCTGCAAAGCATCGTGAGCCCCAGGCGTTCCTCACGGCCGGGTGCACCTGCGCCGCCCTGCAGGCTGATTGTGTTTCGTGAGCCCATGGTTGAATGCATGGCCATAGAGGGACCTCTTTCAAGTAGAATGGGTCTTTGATTGAATATTGGGATTTTGCAAATTAGGGACCAGGATAATAATGGTGGCGCCAAACCGCCACCAAAAAGCCGGGGTTTTTGCCTTCCGCGGCACAGACATGTCGTCTGTGCAGAGCTCTGCACGTTAAGGCGTAAAAAGCTACCCCAAATTACTATTTGCTTAAGAACCCCGCCAGAGAAGTAATCCCTATATTGCCCTTATAAGGAAGAATTGTGCAGATTCTTTGGGGATTCTTAAACGAATGGTAGCAAAGGACCCTTGTCTAAAGTCTGGAAGCCGCCACCGACACAACAACCGAACGGCACCGTCGGAATCTAAGTTTTGAGCTCTGCTTGGTGTACCAGTATTTAGTGCGGTTCCCATTAAAAATGCCACCAAGGAAAACCCCCCCATACTTCGATCAGTCCGACATTCCGCATCGTTACATCAGGAGGCAAAGACGATGCGATATCATGCCACTGACCGAGAACCAGAAAACTGGAGAATCAATTCAGAGCTTGCTTTCTGCTGGTATACTCTGAGATGAGCCCTCGTGCTTTTTGCAACTCTGAACCCGAGGTTCTCTAAACACTTGAGAAGCCTAGACCTTACAGTAAAGCCTAAACCCTAAACCTGGCTTGCTCCTACTTCTACCAGCAGTCTCCAGCTAGGCGGGCTTGAGGGCCCCGATGATCCTTACCAAGCACTTGCTAGGGATACTGCTGCCCCTAAACCCTATACCCTAAACCCTAAACCCCTGAAGCAGGCCAGCCGAAGCACATGCCGGGCGTTTGCAGCAGGACCTCCAACATCGAAAGCCCGAAGGTTTAGGGTTTAGGGTTTCGGGTTTAGGGTTTAGGGTTTGAACCCTGCAGCCAAGAACCTGAGCAAATTCCAAGACCCTGGAGCCCTCCGAGCCCACAACCACAAACAGAGAAAACCGATTTTGGGATTATTTGGTTTCTGTTTGGGGGGACAGGAGGAGAGTTCGAAAATACCTCTTCATGGCTCAGAGGGAGGGGGGTGCGGCGGGATCCCTCAAATAAGGATTACAGTTCTCTCCTAAGGGGCACGCCTTGTTTCGGAAGAAAGAACCATGACGAACAGAGCATTCAAAACTTAAACTCCTGAGCTAGCGTCCTGATCACAAAACTTGAACAAGCCTTGAACCCGAAATCACAGCCACGGTATCCTAAACCCATTTTCACCCACGACCCATGGCAGTATGTGCAGAAGATCCAGGAGCTGCAGCACCACACATACAAACGCCGCTGATCTACTCCGAGGCAGGCCATCGAAGGAAAGTGCAGCTTTCTGGAGTACGCAATGGGCAGTGCAAGTCCCATTGCTTGACATGGCCGCTCCATCTTTCTTAAACTCTACATACCCACACCACCATGGCACAACGATCAGTTGAGATGTATCTACTTTTACTGATCTTGTTGTCCGAGAGTGTCAGACTCTTCAGGCTTTCTCCAAGCGATTGGGTGCCGAGGTGTTTCTGCCCCTCGGCGGCCCTAGAACCCTACACCGGGCACCTGCACCTGGACATGTTCTAGAACGCAGCACCAACCCCAAGACCCCGAGGGTCCAAAAGCTCTTTCTTTGGCTCGAGCTGGTGGTGTAATGGATATTTTATCTTCAAAATCTACGGAGGTAATCAGGGGATACACTGGTACTCACAGAAGCTCCTGTATTGTCCCATACACACCCTAAACCCTAAACCCCAAACCCCTGAACCCTAAACCCTGAACCCTAAACCCGAAACTAAACCCCCTTCTCATCCCCGCAGAGGAAGTTGGACTTACTCCAGCCCTCGGGGTCATTCAAGTTGCGGGGCATTGGCGAGACCGTGCTCGAGGCGCTGGGTTTTAGGGTTAAACTACGATTTGCTTAAGAATCCCTCCCTATATTACCCTTAATAAGGAAGAATATCTTGTGTTGTTTCGGGGTTCTGAAGCAATTAGTAGGTTGAAGGGTTGCAAGGGTGTAAGGCTTTCAGGGTTAAGGGTTTTTAAGGGTTAGAGGCTTAGAGGGTTAGAGGTTAGGATGTTCCCCCTAGATTCTACTACGTCATGAATAGGGACCATTCTAGGGGGTACTATAATCCCGAGTAAGGGCTGTTAGTAGCAGGGGGAACATCCCAAGTTCGAGCCTTAGAGGGCTTAGCGCTCAGGGTTGAAGAGGATCAGAGGTGACATGCCGGCCGCTTTACTTGCAGGTTGCGTTGATGTTAAGAACTTTTGTTGCGATCCCTTGCAGTTTAGGTTCAAATTCAGTTGGTTTTAGAGTTTAGGGCTTCACCTCTTCAGCCCAGGACTTTCGAAGTTTAGACTCAACAGTCCCCTTCAGGCTGCTCGCTGTGGCCTCCTACTGTGGACCGGGGGGGGGGGGCCCCATACATGGTGTTCTACGTAGGGCGCCTTTAATGCGCAGTGGGAGTTACCATGTACCTCAAGAGGCAAATATTCCAAACAATCAAAGAAAACCAGTACCTTCTCTGACACTCTGAGGCATTTTAGCCTACTCTTAGTCCTTGCTTGAAGGGTTGATCTGATTTCGGCTTTTTGCCCCTCAACCCTGAAGCTCTTCGCAGGCCAAGCGCAATGGTGCCTCATGCATCGTGTCCTCCAGCGGAGGGAACGCCCCCTGGGTTGCAAGTCGGACTTAGTTAGTCCCCTTGAACTCCCAGTGACAAGCCGCTAGAAGGCCATGCATGCAGAAAAGTTGGGTTTAATTGAGTTGTCTTGTGGACCAAGGCAGTAAACAACAATAGTACTAACACCCTAAAACCCTAAAACCCCAAAACCCCAAAACCCCAAAGCCCCAAAAACCCAAACCCAAAACCCCAAAACCAATCTTGAGAGCCAGACAGAGGCCGGCTTGGCAGCGGCCTTCGCAGCGCGTGCTTGCGGGCTGCCCTGCACGGCACAGGGCTCAGAGGGTTTAGGGTCTCGGGTTTGGGGTTTAAGTTTTAGGGTTTGGGGTTTAGGTTTAGGGTTTGGGGTTTAGGTTTAGGATTTAAAGGTTTAGGCTTTATAGTTTTTGGGGAGGAGTTGGGGGGGGGGGGGGGGGGGGGGGGGGGGGGGGGGGGGGGATTCCCAGCTTTAGAGTTTGAGGGGTTGGGCATGTTTGGGGTGCTGTCTCCTGTTGAATGGTTGGTTTAGGGTTTAGGGTTTAGGGTTTAGGGTTGAGGTTCCGATCCAATGCAGGCATGCTGGTCTTGCTGGTAGTCGTGACATATTGATACGTTTCTTTGTCCACACGGCCCTTCTCTGAGAGCAGCTCGGAACACAGGGCATTGCTCTTCGGTTTAGCAGCACAAAAACACCCGACTAAGGCCCCTCTAAAAGTCGGCTCCCCTTCGTGAGGTCGTGCTTCCCAGCTCCACCCCAGCGCTCATCCGTGACCGGTTGGCGGGCTACGGCGCTGAGGTCGGGACCCAAGCGGTTAAGAGGTCCTCTTGCAATGCATGGACCTCCTTGAGAGTATAGGGGGTAAGGGGGGCCGTCTCGGGGTAAGAGCCCTTAGAGGGCCGGGGGTGGGGGATTATCGGGACGTACATGCGACGGCTATGACTCAACTCGCTTCGGAAAGCAACCCAGCTGCTGCCATCCTTGACCGAATCCTGAACCCTGCCTTAAATCCAACAAGAAGCTGCCTCGAAAGGCCCTGACTACCTAGCTCTTCCGCCTTCGGCAGATGGTTCCAAGAATCTGGCAGTTTCTGCTTTGGGAGGCCTCTCTTGAGCCTTCTGAAAGCTGAGCAAAATCCTCCCCTGCTTCTTCTTCTTCTTGGGCGGTGGCTTGTTTGGAGTGTGCAGCCCTAAAGCCCTCAACTCTAAGCCCCCGGCGCCTCCCCCCCCTCCATTGCGCATTTCCCAGAGCTCTCAAAGTCTGATTTCAGACAGGTTCTGGTGCACGGAAGCGTTTGGGACGAGGCGCCCACGCTGCAAGAAAACCCTGGGAGGAGGGGATCGTCAGCAGATAGGCTCTCTGTTCCAGCGCATGCGCCGTCGTGAGGGTTTTGGGTCTGGGCTTCAAGGTGTCGGTCTTGTTGTTGTTGAGGCCATCTTCCAGGGATCCGCAGAATTGCTGTAGGGTCTGTGGGATGTTGTACTTGGAGGTTCATGGGTAGTTATAAGTAAGGTTATAGGTATCCCTCATAGGGTTATAAGTATAGTTCCCACATTTATAACCCTACTTAGACCTCCAAGCAGGGTTCAGGGGTAGCGCGCGCAGGCGGACCAGCACGCCCGGAAAGTGGTGGAAGAGCAGCGCGGCGCCTACGTGCATCCCTTCGACCAGGCTCGTTTCTAGCAGACTCGTAGGGTTTAAGGCTTAGGGTTTAGGGTTTAGGGCTAAGGGTTTCGGGTTTAGGGTTGAGGGTTCAGTAGTAGCCGACCATGATACGAAGTAAAGGGTGTTTTGTTGAAGGTTTCCTTGGACGCACTTTATGGGAGGGCCCCTTGAGCGGTTCCTCGTCGGTAGTGCCTTTTGAGGGTTTAGGGTACATACCGCCCCCAAGCATTGCCGTAGTTCTCTAAACCCTAAACCCTGCACGCAAGCAATATCTGACTAGCGTCCTCAAACCTTAAGCCCAAAAGCCAAATAGCAATTGTGCTTGACTTGATTTATTTTACTTATATGCAGACATTTTTTTGTTTTCATCCATGGTAGAAGTGCATAAATGCAAACCATGCAACGCCACTCATGTGTTGGGTTACTGCGAGCTCCCCACCCACCCACCCCCTCACCCTAAGTGGGGTTAAGCTCGGGAAGTGTGCCTGATTAAGCCCTAAACCCCAAACCCAAAACCCTGAACCTAAACCCTCAACCCTAAACCCTCAACCCTAAACCCCAAACCCTAAACCCTAAACGCTAAACCCTACTCTGAACCTGCGGTGAGGGGATCTGCTTAACTGCACCCCCTGGAGGAGTCCACATGGCGCGGCCACTCGACCATCGTCCAGGCAAAGGGCACCCCAGAATGTTTCCTAAGAGTTAGGGTTTAGCGTTTAGGGGTTAGGGTTTAGGGTTTCGGTTTTCGGGTTTAGGGTTTAGGGTTCAGGGTTTAGGTTTAGGGTTCTAGTGCTTAGCTGGAGCCAGGTGCGAGTTCATCGCGTCGCATGCAGACCTTAGGGTACAAGCAATGTGGGGTTCAGGGTTGGGATGTTCCCCTTTATACTAACAACAGTCCTTAGTAGGCATTATAGCACCCCTGATTAGAATCCCTATAAGGGAGAACGTCCCAAGGTGGCAGGGCTTGAATTTTCAGACAACTTAAACCCTCTGCTCGACAGGGATGTTCCCCAGATGTCCAGAAGCCCGAAGCTGGATTTTATTGCTACCAGAATGTAGGTTGGTCCCGAAGCCCTACAACCCTGGAAACTCCCTTTAAAAACTCGTAACAAGCCACAAGAGCCTAACACCCCCCGGAACCCCCCCTGAACCCTCCCGAAGCCCCCCCCTTTAGGGTTTGGGGTTTGGGGTTTGGGGTATGGGGTTTGGGGTCTGTGTGTCAGGAACTGCAGTCACAGCTGCCCGCGCCGCCCGACGCCATCGTGACTTGCGTGGGTGCGGGCCTTCTTCCAGGAAGTAGGGGAGTTAGAATGTGGTTGAAGGTTTAGGTTTTAGGTGGGGGGTTTCCGGAAATAAGGGACCCCTATTATAGTGCCCAGGGGTTTATTGTGTAGGGTTTAGGGTTTAGGGTTACCTACACAGGGGGTCTCCCCTAAAAAAGATCCGCAAATCGTAAGATCCCGGAAAGTAAGGACCCCAATCAGGTGCCCCTAGTTTCGGAAACACCCATGTAGCACACAAATCTGTGATCTCATTTGACATGAATGTGATATTTTGTTGAGATTCGAAGATGTAAACACATCATATTAGGGTTTGGGGTTAGTTTTTTTTTGGGGGGGGAGTTTTGGGGTTGTGAGTGGAGGGCGGTGGTTGCAGCTCGCTCGCACAACTCGCGGACCGAAGTATCAGGGGCTTGGGGGGCTTGGGTTTGGGTTTTGGGTTTAGCGTTTAGGGTTTAGGGTTAAGGGTTAAGGGTTCAGGACAATTGGACTTCAGGGTTCTCAGGGGGTTCCGGAACTTTTGTCAATCCCTCTGCGCGTGCCAGAGTTTAAGAAGGCCACCAGCGAAGTGAAAGGGTCTCGCACCCTAAACCCTAAACCCTAAACCCGGGTGGTCTCCAAGGACCCCAGAAAGTCCCAGAGGGCCAGAGGGGAAGGGCTGGGAAGGAAAAAGACCAGATCCTAAACCCTAAGCCCTAAACCCTAAGCCCCTGTCTGCTGCTTCAAATGGCAGGGCCGACGAGAACTAGCCATGTCTTTGCCTCTACCCTTAAAACTCTAAACTTAGTGATGCTTTTTGCTAGGGTGCCAAGTTCAGGCTGGTAAGCCACACTTGAATCTGAATCTTAACTTACTGTTGGTTAGTAGGGACTGAGGTACCCTATTTAATCCCTGAAAGGGTATATGTATATATATATATAGGGGGGGGAAAAGGGTACCTCATTCCCTCATTCTCGACCAACAAACAGTAAGTTAAAGCCCAAGCCGTGAGTTGAGGTGGTGGCGGCCTACTCATGGGCATCCTGCAGGGAGTGGAGGCCATTCCCTGCGTGGGGTCCAAACCATAAACTCCGACTGAATATGTGGTGTGCTCTTTTCTTTGGGGGGTCGCTGTTTTTTCGTATATCCCAAAAGTTGAAGACGGAAAACTCATGTCTAAGCATGTCCTTCGAGCCTGTGACTAACAAGATGCGAAGGGTTGCCGGCACTCTTGTCCCGGCGGATTGCAACTTTGCAGGCCGCCGGATGGCCACAGCCTCAGAGAAAGGGTTTAGGGTTTAGGGTCTAGGGTCTAGGGTTTAGGGTTTAGTTAGGGTTTAGGGTTTAGGGTTTAGGAATGGTAACTTCTTCTACGTTTCTTGACAGTCTCCCAGTCACATGTGCCTCAGTTGCTCTGTGTGCGGTACCTACCACAACAGAAGCTAAAGCTCCTCCCCTCCTCCCCCCACAAAAAAATACTCAATGCAAAGGCCCTAGGCCTTAAACCTTTTGAAGATTCCAGATTCGTTCCGTTTCCCCTCAGTACCCGCCACCTCCCCTCCCCCCCCTCCCCCCCCCCCACATACAAAGCGCTGCCACGCAAAGCGGACGAGGTCGGACACGCGCGTCGTGGCCTGTGAGACCCAGGGAGCCTCCTGCTTGGCCCAGCGCCAGGGCCAAGCTTAGGGTTTAGCGTTTAGGGTTTAGGGTTTAGCCCAAGACCCTTCAAGTAAGGGACATATCTTGAACCATGTATAGAGCCTGCTTCTCAAGAGACCTTGATTCAGGGGTATTGGCCTCCCTGCAAAAAAGTTGGTTAAGTGTTACTTGGAGGTTCAGGGTACTTGTAACCCCAAATCCAACTGCACTGATAAGCCCCTAAGTCCCCCAAGTCCTCTAAATAGGTTATAAGTAGACATATAGTTGGGGGTATACTTTCTAAGGCCAGGGCAATGCGGCATCGTTAAATTGCTTGTCAAGATTCCCGTGCTACCGATCACGCGGCTGAAGCCTGGAACCGCTTTCGCGGTTTAGGGTTTAGGGTTTAGGGTTTTAGGGTTTAGGGTTTAGGGTTTAGGGTTCCTCTTTTTCGGACACCCTCAAGCCTCCACACACCCCCTAGGCCCTAGAGATCTGAAGCCCCAAACGCAGCCCTGGGTCACCCTAAACCCTAGACCCTCAACCCTTAAACCCTAAACCCCAAACCCCAAACCCTAAACCCTAAACCATAAGCTCAGGAGCCTGGCGAAGGATGAGCTGGTCACGTTGCCTGCCATCACCTCGCCGCTTCGCCGGGTTTTGGGTTTAGGGTTTCGGGTTTGGGTTTAGGGTTTAGGGTTTAGGGTTTAGGGTTTAGGGTTTAGGGTTTAGGGAGTTACTAAAGCCGTAAAGGGCAACCACAGACAAAAAAGATGGAGCTCGCATCAGTTGGAGCAGGGGGGGTGGGAGGGTATACATTGACCTAGAATGGGTTTAGGGCTTGAGATTTCCTTTTTGGCATAGTCCATCTCAGATCACATTTCCACGGCCCGCACCGCAAGCGAACCTTTGCGTTTCTGATCTTGCGGTCCCAAAGCCAGGGTGCATCTACGGGATACAGGAGTCACAGGAATGTAGGGTATATAAAGGTATATCAGGGGTCCGCTTTTCAGGGCCCTGAACCCGAAACCCGAAACTCCAAACCCCAAACCCCCAAACCCCCAAACCCTAAACCCTAAACCCTAAACCCTAAACCCTAATTTGTAGGACCCTGTAACCACCCTGAGACTTCTCTCAGGGTTGCCAAGTCGCTCGGTGCGCTTCGCCCGAGTGAGGCCGCCGGGCTGCAGTGCGAGGGGTTTGGGGGTTTTGGGGGTCTTTAGGGGGTGGTTGAGTAGGGTTTGGGGTTTAGGGTTTAGGGTTTAGGGTTTAGGGTTCTGTGGATTAGGTTTTGGGGTTTTAGGGGGTGGTTTTGGGATTTAGGGTCGGTTCTGCTCACCTGAGGTTGCCATAGCTTTCGGCATCATGCTCGACTTGTCCCCAACCCAAAAATGCTGGGGGGGTGGGGGGTCCCAAAGGACATGCATAAAGCACAAGAACGGGCAGCTGATACATGGGGGTTTCCGAGATTCGGGGTACCTTATTGGGCTCTTTAAGGGAATCCTACTATTTGGGGACTGTATTAGGGGTCCCATGGGGTCCCCTATCTCGTAAACCCCCACATGCTGCAGATGTACAGTTCCTACATAAACCTCCACTCGATGCCCTTGCCGAAGCCCCAGTTTCAATCGTCTCTTGCACGCCTACTGTTGGAGGTTCTGGGTAGCTATAAGTAAGATTCTAAGTACCCTAAATAGGGTTATAAGTAGTGTTACCATAATTATACGCCGACTTATGACTACCCCATGAACTTCCAAGTGGGTGGGTTTATGGTGTTTAGGCCTCTGAGGGTTGGTTTGCTGCCCTACTGTGTAGCTGCAGGCAGTCTTTGAGCGATGCCGCCAACTTCCACGCGCACGCTTTGCCTCGAAAGTGTTCAGCGATGCCCAGGCCGAAGGTTTAGGGTTTAGGGTTGAGGGTTGAGGGTTTAGGGTTTACGGTTTAGGGTAGGGGAACAAAACCAGCTTCCTTGGAATGCGCCGCTGTATCCATGGAATCTCAGAACCAGATCTCAGAATCCTAAGCCCTCGCTTATGAACATCTGCGCACCCCACCGTTAGCTGGGGCAACCTAACCCTGTCAGGCTTAATCCCCTGCTTGTGAACCCTGAGAAGAGACTTTCTACTGTTTGCTTAAGAACCCCGAAAAAAATTAAAATAAAGAAAATAGTAGTCCCTTTATTACCCTTATGAGGAAGAATATTTTGGGGGGGGTTCTAAAGCAAAGAGGAGCTTTAAGTCACCCTTCTTTGGGGGTCCCTGCCACGCTAGGCCCTGGCAGCCTGCGTGAGGCCGGGGGGAAGCTTCGGTCTTGAGAGGGTTGAAAACGGCTTAGGGCCTTAGAGGGTTTAGGGGTTTAGGGTTTAGGGTTTAGGGGTTTAGGGGTTTAGGGGTTTAGGGTTTAGGGTTTAGGGTGGGCTCAGAAGCCCCAGACTGAAAGCTCTTTGAGCCCTGCAGACTGGCAGGTTGATTCTACAGTCGCTGTCCTCCAGGTAAGACATTCGAACACACAAGGTTTTTGTGTAGCTCGAAGCCTAGCTAGCATGCCTGGCGCAGGGGCCCTCTGCCGAGAAGCACAGTATTCAAGCCCTGCGTCAACCCAGACAAAACTTCTGGGGTAGCTTCATGTTTTTTTGGGGGGTTTCAACCTTGAGAAGTCCGCATCGCGTCTTGCAAACAAGGCCCTTCACCCTAAACCAACCCTAAACCCTAAACCCTAAACCCTAAACCCTAAACCCTAAACCGCTATGCCCTATAGGCTTTGGCCTGCGCTCGTGGGGTCCTTATTTTGCGCAGATCAAGGAACCTGGAGTCCAACCTGCACCTGGCAGTATCCCGCCAAGAAGCCTCTAAGACTCTAAACCCTTAACCCTTTACCCCTAAACCCTAAATCCTAAACCCTAAACCCTAAACCCTGAACCCTCTAGGGGTGTAGAGGGTCTAGGCTTCCTGCTGCAAGGCTGGCCGATGAGCATCGCCTCGTCGTGGAGCCTGCATGCGGGGCCGTGAGGGGCCTACGAAGTGGTGAGAACTGTTTTTGTTGGGACGCTCCCCCCTTATGCAAGCAGTCCTTAATCGGGATTCGAATTAGGGGGGCACGATAATCCCTATTAACGACTGTCACTCGCACCCTAAACCCTAAACCCTAAACCCTAAACCCTAAACCCTAAACCCTAAACCCTAAACCCTAAACCCTAAACCCTAAACCCTAAACCCTAAACCCTAAACCCTAAACCCAAGGAGCCCCCAACACAGCACCATGCCTTGCCCCAGGCGCTTGCGGCGGTCACCGAGAGGTGCGAGTCCCTGAAAGGCACAGCAGACTAAGGAGGGATCCTAGAAGGGACCCTTAATCTTATTCCCCTATATTTAACCCTTTTATATATATATATACATATATATTTTATGTATATATATATATTATGTATGTATATATATATATATTTACCTTCAGAAGTAGGAAGGTCGAGGGGTTTTCGAGTTCGCAGTCAACTCATTACGGGGCCCATTGCGCCCTCCCACCCTCCCATTGCGCAGCTCGAAAGTCACAAGGGAATCGAGACGCTCGCGACCCGCAGATTCTGAGTCTTGAGTGCACAACGTCGCTACCTTGGGCCTTAGAGCGCCCGAAGCGCCCTAAACTTTCCCTAAACGCCTGCGCAGCCCCCCACTTCAGCCACCCCTGCGCAGCCCCTGAAGAGGCCTGCAGAAGGTCGTGGTGGAGATCTGCGGCGGTGTAGCCTGGCGAAAAACAGAATCCTTGCTACAAGGGGGCTTAGGGTTTTGAGGGCATGCTGTTGAGTGAAGTGGAGAGATACCTGAGTCCACGTACTTGGAGGTTCATGGGTAGTTATTAAGCAGGGTTATGGTATCCATACTTACAGCCCATTTAGGGTACTTAGAACCTTACTTATAAGCTACCCATGAACCTCCAAGTAAGGCTTGAAGGCTTCGAGGCTTCACGGAATGATTGCGAATAGTATTCCCTTATGGCCCATTTTGGTAATTGTACTATAATAAACCCCCCCCAAAAAAAAAACCTATTCTGAGTATTAAGCCTATGTGAACCTTCAGGGCTGGACTTGCACGGAGAAGGCCAAACAAGGTTTCCAGGAGATTAGCTTTAGGCTCCAGCCTAACCTGGGAGCCTATTTGCTTACTGTTGTAAGGGTTATACCTACTCAATAGGGGTATACTTACTACGAATCTGTAGGTAAGTAGGGTCCCAGCTATAAGGCATGACAACGGCCCCTGCTCAGAATTTCAGGCCGTTGTCGACGCTGCGCAACTCGGCGACTGGGCCAAGCAAGTGCAGACTGAAGCGAGCTAGCGCCGCCGCTCACCGAAAAACGGGCCTGCCTTGCTGCGAATGCCTTGCTTTGCTCTTTAGCAGGGTCGTTGTGGGGGCAAACCCTATAAACACTTCAGAGCATATAAGCCCCATAAAACCCTGCAAAGCCTAGAAGCCCTGTAAGCCCTAGAACAACCCTAAAGGCACTGCAAGCCCGGACTATTTCTAGCAAAGACTTGGCGAGAGGCGGCGCAGCGCGGTCTGCCAGGGAGCAAGGCTCGCCCTCCAAAAGGGCTTGTTGCTCATCGCGTTAGATCAGGGTTTTTTCGAAGGGGCCTTCTATGGGGTTTTGAAGGGTTTCTTATTTTGGAGCGTTAGATCAGGGTTTTTCGAAGGGGCTTCTATGGGGCTTTGAAGGGTTTCTTATTCTATTGGGCTTGTTGGAGGGGCTCCTGATATGTACGGAGGCTGTGACTGCAACCTTTGCTGCCTGATGCTTGGCTTCCGCCGAAGACTTCCCCGAAACCCAAGACACAATACACCCTATAGTGGGAACCCCTAAACCCCTAAACCCCTAAACCCCTAAACCCAAAAACCCCTGAACCCTAAACCCCTAAACCCCTTAGCCCCTAAACCCTAAAACCCCCCAAACCCGAAATCCCAAAGCTTGAGCCAGCCGCATGCCAGGAACTCTTGGACCAGTCGGTGGTCGGAACCTCAGAGCGTTGCCGCGTTGCCACAGAGTCACCTCTTCATGCCTGGTTCTTCGTTGGGAATGAGGGAATTAGGGCCTTATACCCGTTAAGGGACTATATAGGGTACCTCATTCCCTCAGTCCCTACCAAGAACCAGCCAGTCTTTACAGTCACCTTTGCTGTGGGCGACGTCTGGGCATCACGGCTCCAGGCGCGACTGGACACAGCCGCCCGTGTGCAGCAGCGGCCTCGGAGAGAAGCTTCCTAGTTCGTGATTGCGTAGGTCATATGGGTGGTTGTTGAAATTATGGTCCCTTTTCGGATCCCTATTAAAATACGGCGCATAATGTTTAGGGTACCCCAAAAGGGATCATAATTTTGACGACCACCCATATGTCCTTCCCCCCCAGAAACTAAGCCAATCCCAAGAAATGGAGAAGTATTTCGGCCGTTAGTCGTGACTGCGATTGGGGCTATGTGGTTTGATGCTGGAAGACCTAGGCGTTGACTTAGATCGGCGTCAGGAATGTTCGGTTTATTTGCAGTTGACGGTCTTGAGTTTGGGGCGTGAGGGTTTCAGGGAAATTCAAATCAAAGGATGTTTGAACATGCCTGCTGGCTTGCATACCAGAAACCTTCCCCCAAGCCCGCAGGGCAGCAACTTCTCAAACCCTGAACATCCGATAGCCCCAAGCCCTCGAAACTTCACCTCTACATACAACACACCCCCCTCCCCCCTCCCCAACAAGAAAAACCTACCCCACACCCTAAACCCTGCAAAAATCCCCAGGCCTCGAACCTTCACCTCTAAGCCTCTACAACCCCCCACACCACTACCCTACACCCTAGACCCTGAACAAATCCCCAAAGCCTGGTGGAAATTCTCGGAACATGTCGAGGCTGCCCCTGCAGCGGGAGATGGACCTCCTGATCCTCGACAAGCCGGGGCCTTGAAGAGATTCCCTAAACCCTAAACCCTAAACCCTAATTTCAGAGCTTCGCAGCTTTGGGCTTGTTTATCGGGCTTGGGGTGTTTAAGGGATTTTGGGTTTTGGGTTGTTATGAGGCTTTTAGGGGGGGGTTTAGGTCTGGGGGCTTTGCTCTCGAGGGGCTTAAGTTGGTTGCACTGGAAGGGGGCATGAGGCCCATGTGTCATATGCACATGTGCACACGCATATTAGCACCTCGTTCTGCTGCGCAGCTGATGTGTCTTTCGTGTCACAGTGACATTGCAAACAGGCGGGTGTCAGAGCGATGGCGGGCCAGCGCGCGGCAGAAGAGGTCCGCGGGAGTTTTATTGCGACAGGCGATATGATCGGCATGCCAGCTGGAGAGGGTGCTGGACACGTTTAGCAAGGCTCTGCATATGCCTGATGCAGCGCAGAAAGGACCAAGTATAAACTGGTTCATTCACACGAAAAGCCCAGATTAGAAACGAGACGCGCGTGCAGAAAGTAAGGTTTTTTCCGCAAGGCTGGCTAGATTGGCTTCTGGACCTAGGCAGCCCATTGAAGAATCACTCTGAAGCAGGCAGTCTCTCGAGGATGGCATCTGGAAGCTGCAGGAGACACGGCGGTCTCGTCTGTGTAATATAGGGGCCTAACTAATTCGAATAGGTTTTTGGGGATCATTGTGGTGTACTTGTGTTGGGACCAGAAGGGGATACTATTAGTAATTATTCCGACCCCTATATCAGTCCCTCTGCACGTAAGCAGCCGATCCTTCCCGAGCCTTCCGAGCATAGCACCAAGGGTGACCATAACCTTAAGCCCCAAGCCCCAAACCCCAAAAACATATGGGAAGTTCTCTGAATCAGGGTGTTTGTTTTTCATGTGGGTGCCGTATTTAATAAGGATTTCAAAAGGGATCCTTATTCAGAAAAACTGCCCACATGCTTTGCGCTGCCAGGATCTGTACCAGCTGGCAGTGGACTTCAGCTTCTACCACCTGGTCCTCATCATTGCGGACAGTCGATTGGCAGAGCTTCCCAACAAGTAGCGGATCTTCTGACAGTTCGCTGGGATGGCCAGTACTGCACATGTCATATGGTACAAGAGCCCAAGTAATTGCCAGTACTCTCCCCATATCATGGCAATACAAACTGCCCAACATGCCCAGTATTGAATAGGCCCCTGGATGAACGCCATGCAGCCCTCTATCAAAGCGACTTGGAGCTGGAACCGCCAGCACGTGCTTACTAAGGAGCTCCAAACATCTGACCCCCCTACATACCCTTCAATCCAGTAGAACTATGGGGACCCCCAAAATGTCTCTGAGCTCTCAACCCTGAACTCTAGCTTTCGGAGGCCCAACTGCTGAAGGGCTTTTGCCCTAAACCTTTAAACCCCCTCAAAAACATCCCCCCTAAACCCTAAACCCTAAACCCTAAACCCCCCAAAGCCTCCTAAAATCCTCAGCAGGACCTGTCCTCCACGATCCAGGAGCGCGAGGAAGGCCATCCTAAGGGCTGAGAGGGCTTGGGGTTCATGGTGCCGATAGGCCCGTAGAGACTGCATGTTTCACCTTTATTATTATTATTACTATTATTATTATTACTATTATTATTACTATTATTATTTTTATTATACTTTTTGGTTTTTTTTTTTTGGGGTGGGGGGGTTGGGGGTTGGGAGGGTTACATGTAGGAATACGGCTCGGACGGTTTCAAGGGGCCGACTTCACTTCTTCGGGCCTTCTCTCAAGGGAGCATATGGCGTGCCGACAAGCTACCCTTTAGGGTTTAGGGTTTAGGGTTTAGGGTTTAGGGTTTAGGGTTTAGGGGTTTAGGGTTTGGGGGTGAAGGGTTTAGGGTTTAGGCTACCCCTTAATGCTGACCGAATCAGAGGATGGCATGGGTTGCACCATGCTGGCCCCGAATCTGTAGCCCTTTTCACAAGAAGGTGGTGTAGAAGTCGTGGTTTTAATCTTCCGGAAACTCCGCCTTTGGGAGTGAGCTTTTCTCTTGTCTATCGTGCTGACAAGCGTTTTCCCAAAAAAAACCGAAAACCCTGAACCCCTAGACCCTCAACCACGAAACCCCTCCAACCCCTGAACCCTAAACCCCAAACCCTAAACCCCCCTGCCAGGATTCTCTGCCTGGCTGCAGAGCTTCCTACCGTCTCAGGCGATGCCTCGGCTGAGATCTTCTGAAGTAGGGTTTAGGGTTTAGGGTTATGGGAGGGATCAGAGGGTTTCGGGTTTCGGGGTCTTGGGAGGGTTCAGAGGGTTTCGGGTTTAGGGTTTTGGGAGGGTTCAGAGGGGTTTGGGGTCCCATTCTTGTCCGACAAGAAGAAAGCAAGTACCCTCAACCCTTTGGCCCTAAACCCTGCAGTATTCCCGTACGAAGCTACAGGTAACTAAAGGAAACGCAGGCTCCAGTTGCCCCGAGGTGGCAATGCAACTGTAGACTCGCGGACCGGGCACTCCCACCTCCTGCGCTGGAACTTCCCTCAGCCCTAGGGGTCTGCAAGGGTATATTCGGGTTTTTTATCGTGATAATACTAACAGGGGTACACAATAAATAAATAAATATCTATATAGATAGATAGATAGATAGATAGGAGCTGACTGCCATATACAGGGATCCAACCCTAAGCTGTAAACCCTCCTAAACATCTCGAAAAGCCCTCCCCCCCCCCCCCAAAAAAAAAGCACCCCCTAAAACCTTAAATAAAGCGACGCCCTAAACAAAGAGAGCCAACCCTAAACCCTAAACCCTAAACCCTAAACCCTAAACCCTAAACCCTAAACCCTCTGAAAAGAGGCAACGCCCTACAGCATCGGGGAGCTGCACGGTGCTGTGCAAGCCACGCCGCACCTGCGCGAGTTCTTCCCGTGAGCCGCCGCAGGGATCCTGAAGCCACACATCCCCGGGTTTAGCGTTTAGGGTTTAGGGTTTAGGGTTTAGAGTTCAGGGTTTAGGGTTCAGGGTTCAGGGTTCAGGCCCTGTCCCATAAGCCCTGTAGCTCACAAGGCAAAAAGCACTACCAAAAAAAGGCCTAAACCTAAACTCCATACAGCCTTGTGAGCCCCTGTAAGACCCGCTCTATAGACACTCCAAACCCCCCTAACACCCGCAAAGGCCCAAGAAGCCGCTAAGACCTGACACCCACGTAATCGATTGTTTGGAGAGGACCGAACTCCCGGCTTCCAGGTTTGCAGGATCTCTTGAGCTCGGGATTTTAGTGCTGTAGAATCATGGTGGACGAACGTATGCGCAGGTTTAGGGTTTAGGGTTTAGGGTTTATAGGGTTTATAGGGTTTATAGGGTTTATAGGGTTTATAGGGTTTATAGGATAGGGTTTATAGGGTTTAGGGTTTAGGGTTTAGGGTTTAGGGTTTAGCAACGTACTCGACACCCTCCCCTGAACTAAGTTCTAAAGACATACAAAAGGAGGGCCGAAGCTCCTTAGCAGGCTCATGGGTAGCTCGAGGCAGAGTTGCCATACTTAGAACCCTACTAATCTACAGCCCCTTAGGAAATATTTTGTATTTTCTCTGGTATTCAAACCAAGGGAATACTGAAAATGCTATTGTTTGTTAAGGTTCTAAGGGGAGTAAAGTACTAGCTGCGCACTGAGCCTCCAAGAAAGCCTTCTGCAGCTGCTCATGACGAAGTCAACCCCAAACCCTAATCATCAAACCCTGAACCCTGAACCCTAAACCCTAAACCCTAAACCCTAAACCCTAAACCCTAAACCCTAAACCCTAAACCCTAAACCCTAAACCCTAAACCCTAAACCCTAGCACGTTTGCCAGGGCCCATGGCCTCTTCCCGCTGCTCATGGCACGCGGCCCCGGGAATGGCAAAGCATGAAATGGCCTGAAGTTGCTGAAGTTGGGAGGTTGGGGTTTAGGGGTTTTGGGGTTTTGGGGTTTTGGGGTTTTAGGGTTTGGGGTTTGGGGTTTAGGGGTTTAGGGTCAGGGGTTTGGGGGCTTTGGGGTTTTGGGGTTTTGGGGGTTTGGGTTTGTTTTGGGGCAGGGCTCGGGCTGTCTGCCGGGTTTCAAGTTCAAGTCCGTGCAGCCACAGACCGCAGACGTCTGAATGCTAAGGGACGGCTCATCAACAAGAGACCCAAAAACTCTCCACTCTGTTTGACGGACCCTACGGCCCCAGTCCCCTAGTTACCTTATACTCTGAACCCAAAACGCCCTAGCAACCCTTCCCTCAACTCTTAAGTACCCTAAGCCCGAACTACCCTGTCTGAAGCTGCGATTCTTTCAAGGTGCGCAGGTCTGGGAACTTCTTCCTCCAATCGAGCCCGTGCAGCGCTCGATGATGGAGCAACACTTTGTTTTACTGCGCACCCTGGGATTGGGGATTAGTTTGAGGCTAAACCGTCGAAACTTAAATCCTAAACCCTGAACGTTCAGCGTTAAGAGGTGTGTGTGGGTGCGGTGTTTGTTATGCTGGGTGTTCGACCTGTGCTGGAGCTAGTGACAGCTAGTGTCATCCCTTGCAGCTCTGCCTAACGTGCTCCTTCATTTTGCATGCTTGAAAGCTGCGGCCATCGAGTTGTGTCGCGGAACTTCGCTGTGGTGCTCGGCATGTGCATTTGCTGCTGCAAATCCACTGAGAGCTCTGAAATCTCCTTACCTTGGCGGATTCTGGAATGACGTATGCAAGCAGCATAGTACTCCTACCCGTTAACCTTCATGCGCGTGTGACTAACACTGAGGTCCTCAATAAGCGCCTATAGGCTCCCAGGAGGGCACCCTCCGGCTGGCCCCTTAGAAGCCCTTAGAAATCTGTGAGAAACCTTTCAGAACCCCCCGAAGAGCCCTGAGAGCCCTACTAAAAGGATCGGGGGACTTAGTTTTAGTAGGGTTTTCATTAGGGCAACTAACTAGAGTTACAAAATACTTATGAACCCCCCCATCACGGTGCTTCTAACCCTACTGACTAGGTCCCATGATCCTCCAAGTAGGCCCTTGCAGCCATGTGAGCTACAGGTCACAACTACTACCGCCAGCAGACACGGCCAAGCCCGAGGACATCAGCTGCTCCAGGGTTTAGTGTTTAGGGTGTAGGGTTTAGGGTTTAGGGTGTAGGGGTTAGGATTGCAAACTTCCTGTAGTGATGAATTGGCGTGGTGTGTGGGAGTTAAAATGAGGATTGTAAGCAGGGCCCCTGAGGCAGAACTGAACCTACCCTACGTTTGAGCCCAGTCGCAACTACCCATGAACCTTCATTCAAAGACTACTATAGCGTCCTTGAATATTTTCCGCGAGATTGAAAAAAGAAACCAGGGGAAGTGTTCAACATGATTGTTTCATTATGTTTCTAAGGTGCGGTGCAAAGTGGTCGGGTTCCAAACCATCCCAGAGCCGCTCGTGAGGACTTCCAGCTCCGTGTTTGGCCCTCGGAAGCCAGGGTGGGTCCTCTCTCCGTAGCTCTCTGAGGAAAAGGAGGGAAAGCCTCTGCCATTTCGCAGCCACTGCGATACCTTTGACCCGCCAGGTTCGCGTTCTTGGCCCAAAATCCCAAACCCGAAACCCCCAAAAACCCTAGAACCAGAACAAAGGCCCCAAAGCCCCCCCCCCCCCCAAAGCCCCCCTCAAAAAAAAGAACAACTTGCGCCTATAGCCCTGTATAACCCTGAAAACCCTTATAGCGCCATTACCCTATAAACCTATAACCCTTTGTGAATATGACCCTATAAACCTATAACCCTACAAGCCTATAGCCCCCCCATAACCCTACAACCCCTATACAGCCTTATTTTGACCTCTCTCATTTCTTTACAAGGTCACGCGGCTCCTGGCCGAGCTGTCTGAGGCCTGCAAAGTTTGCAAGCAAGTTGCGCTCGAATTCTCTGAGCCCTAAACCCCAAGCCCTAAGTTTTCCTAAACCCTAATCCCTACCCCCCCCCCCCAAAAAAAAAATATATATATATATACATATATATATATATGTAAATATACATAACATGAAAATACATAACTAAATGCACCCATTTGAAAAGTTCACAAATTATTGCTAAGTTTTCGAACCCTGTTCATAGATCGTTTTGGGGATTGTTGAAAAGGTCCTAAACGCCTAAGCCCTAAGCCCCAAATTACGTCCGTCCCGGATCCTCGGTTTCGGGTTTAGGGTTCGCGGGGTTGGGCCAGGGCTGGCTATGTGTCCATTCACTGTGTCTAAACCCTAAACCCTAAACTGCTTTAGCCCCAAATCGGCGCCCCACGCGCCATCAGCCTAGCTTGGCCAGGCTCTGAAGGCTGGAAGCCCCCTCTGGGAGATTGGCAGCGCCGCTGGGCACATTTGGGGCGCTCCTAGACACCTAAGACCCTTCGAGCCCTTTTTGCCCAAATTGTCGGGGTTGAGGGTTTAGGGAACACCCCAAACCCTAAACCCTAAACCCTAACCCCTAAACCCTACTGTTCCCCAGAAGTCTGGGAGGCTCTGAAGAAAGTAGAATCCTAGGGTCCAGGCACCTTGCACCTGGTCAGCCTCAAGGCCACACGCCTGCAACAAGTAAACTCGGCCGGTTGTATCATGCATTCTGCATTCTGGCAGAAAGCTTTGGAGATCATCATATCTAGGCCTTAGGCGTATTTTCAGAGGCGCTAGAGGGCCAACCTAGCAAGAGAAGAATTGCTGACGGATGGGAGTCTTGCAACCGCTGGGCAGAAGTAGACTCTACTGGCAAGTCCTCATTGGCACCCGTTTCGGGCAATTCAAATTGCAGGAGAGCTTCCGCAATCTGATGATGGAGTTTGTCCTAAACCCCTAAACCCCAACCCTAAACCCTAAACCCTAAACCCATAACCCATAACCCTTAACCCAACACCCTAACCCCTAACCCCATATTGGCCATGGTAGGGCTGGAGCCTGTCGGACACTTGCTCAAGATGTCACTAATAGTGGCTGATCAGCATAGTATGCTGATCAGCATCTGGCCTTCCAAGTCCTCAACCTCTATTTAGAGGTTCATGGAGATTTTTTTGCGGGGGAAGTATCCCGAATTTGGCTCTAGCTGTTTAGGGCAGTGGTGGTTGCACACTTCCTCTACATCGTGTTCCAGCTCCCGCAAAGCCTCGAGCGGCAGTTAGGTGGTCACTCTCCTGGAGTACTGCAGCTGCGTCTGGCGCAAGGCTGCGGTGCGAGGGCTGCATAAGATGAATCTAAGCATGGAATGTGAGAAAGCAGCCCCCACAACCCAATCTAAAAAGACACCAGACCTGCACGTTGAAGCAAGCCACCTTCGGGGAATCACCCTTTTGAGCCCTACAACGATAGAGAGGGCTGAACAAAGCAAGATGGGGAAGATGCAACAAAAAGTTCGATGCTCTTTGGTGTGTCGTGGACTGGCCAAATCAAGTGGTTTTCCTTACACAGAACCCACGCACCCCAAGCCCTCAATCCGAAGCCCTCATCTCAGCAGATCCCCCCCCTGTGGGCAAGGCGCTGAAGCAAGCTCCGGGGAGCCCCAGCGAGGAGAAATGCTGGGTCCCGCTGCAGGCCACCAAAATCCCCACAAGCTGAGCTCATCTCAGGGGTACAGGGAAGTTGGGGGCTCAGGGAGGTTTGGGGGGGGAGGGGGGGGCGGGGGGTTTAGGGGAGGTTCAGGGGGGTTGAGGGGATTTGGGGGCTTGAGGGGGTTTTGGGATCGCCCCCCCCTAAGCCCATGAGAAGCATGCTCGAATCGAGGCGCCCCAAAAACGGGCTGTTGACATCCTGAGCGCTAAGCTGTCCGGTTAACCTACGCCCTAAACCCTAAACCCATAGCACAACTTTTAACATAGCGCATGTAAGGCGTGTACAACTCCTAATGTCTCTTTCTATAGAAACACACTTTATTGCGTGCACCTGAGCCCCTTTGTGCACCCCCCCCCTCCCCCGCTTGTAGAAGGGGGCTTTTTCGAAGAGAGATATACCGGAGACCGGCTTCTTGCCAGGTATTGGCCCGAAAGCCTTTCCAGATGCCCATGACCGGCCGATCTCTGAGCTGTTTGCTTGATTGTGGGATCCAGTGGGGCGAGCTGAATATCTGTTGATGGGCCCGTACCCCCAAATAGTCCCTCAATGTGGAGGGTGACCTGACTGTAAAGCCAAGTAGCGAGTGCAGGGTGCTCTTGTTTCTGGTTGAGGGTCTAGGGCTTAGGCTTCAGAAGCATCCTGAATCCGCGTACACATGTGCAGAACCTGCAAAAGCCCAACTTCCCCCAGCTGGGTCATCCCCCCCACCCACGGGAAGAAGAGCTTTAAAGAAACCTAAACATAGATGGCTCCTCAGGAGTTAGTTAAGGGCGCGGATGGGTCGCACAAGGTAAGGTAGGGGTCTGCGTGGAGGGGGAATCCTATGCCCTACATCCCACGGGTGATCGTCGAGAATCAGAATCCCGCTTCAACACCTAGGCCGACACTTGAAGGGGTATCTACCACATTTCCCTGGGTTTCGGAGCATCTTAGGATTTGGTCGGGATTATTAGCCTTGAAGTCCCCGAAGAGGGTTAGGGAATGGGTTGGTGGATGGGGTAGACTTATCTAATTTGCACTCCTGCACCTGCGTCGTATTTATTGTGACTTATCTAATTAGGATATTTTCCCCTTGTTGGGATCAAGAGGATCAATATGCTTAGGAATGTTTTCAGCGGGTTCTAAGGGCCATCCTAGCTATCCGTGGGCGTAGTACCCATGACTGCCAATGCCAGGGCTCCTTAAGCTCTACGCGGCCGTGCTGAGCAACCTTCCCACCTGGGCTGCAGACCTCCGGCGGCGGCCGGGGCGAGGGTTTAGGGTTTAGGGTTTAGGGTTTAGGGTTTAGGGTTTAGGGTTTAGGGTTTAGGGTTTAGGGTTTAGGGTTTAGGGTTTAGGGTTTAGGGTTTAATGGGTTCAGAGGAGTCTACCCGAGAAGGCTGCAAAAATGGAGCCCCCTTAGTAGAGTAGTGCACGAACTTCCCTTAAGCATTGTCAAGAGAGACAACAGTTGAGCTTTCGAGAGGATTTTTCAATTCAGGAAGTTGTCCACTTTGTGGCTGGCATCACTCACCCTAGAGAAGCCCCTGAAGCAACAAAAAAAAACATCTGCGGCTGAGAACTTCTTCGGAGTTCGAGTCCGTCAAAACCGGCCCTCCACTCAAAAACCCTCAGCACCTCTGAAGTATGGTTTAGGGTTTAGGGTTTAGGGTTTAGGGTTTAGGGTTTAGGGTTTAGGGTTTAGGGTTTAGGGTTTAGGGTTTAGGGTTTAGGGTTTAGGGTTTAGGGTTTAGGGTTTAGGGTTTATAGCCCCGAAAAGCCCCAAAACGGCAAACTCTCAAACAGCAAAAAAAAAAAAGCGCCCCGAAAAAGCCCTCTGACGTCAGGCTGAAGGCCGACGGGGCAATCCCCGGCGTGAAGGACCATGAGCTCTACCTCCACCTGGCGGAGGCTTTTGCAGGGTTTAGGGTTTAGGGTTTAGAGGCCCCTACAAAGGGCCTTTTTCTTTGTTTTTTTATTTTGTTTTTGTCGTTTCGGGGGGGGGGGGGGGGGGTTGGGTTACTTAGGGTTTAGGGTTTAGGGCTTGGGGGTGGCTTTGGAGGGCGCTTTTCGGGGTTCAGCGTTTTGGGGTCTCAGATCAACAGGGTCTCAGGGGGAGCGGCTGTAGGGTTGCCGGGTTTTAGGGTTTTAGGTTTAGGGTTTAGGGTTTAGGGTTTAGGGAGGGTTTAGGGTGCAGGGTTTAGGGTTTCGGGTTTTTGGGGTGTCTTGGAGGCCTCGCGGTCGTAGCTTTGCTGTTGTATAGGAATTTACGACCCTTGGAAGATCAGATAGAGGTCGCAAAAAGGGCCCCCCAATTGGGAGATCACGGGGTGGGGGAGGGGATGCCAATCAAAAAAACTTTTTTCCAGTCAAAAAAACTTTTTCCAATCAAAAAAGCTTTTCTCCAATCAAAAAAAAACTTTCCTTTTCAGATAGGAGGACAAGAGGGAAGGGAGGAGGAAGGGAGGGACGGAAGGCAGGAAGGCAGGAAGGAAGGAAGGAAGGAAGGAGGGAGGGCAAGAAGGAAGGAAGGAAGGAAGGAAGGAGGGAGGGCAAGAAGGAAGGAAGGAAGGAAGGAAGCAATCTGAGGCCCCTGAACTAACTTAAAGTTGCTACGTTTCTTGAAGCTCCTAAACCTCCCTGAAGTCTCTAGGCGTTTTGAGGCCCCTAAACGTCCTGGAAGTCTCTAATAAGTGTTTTGAGGCCCCTAAATTTCCGGAGAACCCTAGTCTCTAAGCGTTTTGAGGCCCCTAAACTTCCGTAAAGTCTCGAAGTGTTTTGACGCCCCTGAACCCTCTTGAAGTTTCTCAGTTTCTTAAGGCCCCTAAACTCCCTTAACGTCTCTGAGCAATTTGAGGCCCCTAAACTCCCGTAAAGTTTCCAAGCGTTTTGAGGCCCCTAAACCCCCTTAAAGTTTCCAAGTTTCTTGAGGCCCCTAAACTCCTTAAAGTCTCCAAGCGTTTTGATGCCCCTAAACCCCCTTAAAGTTTCTCAGTTTCTTGAGGCCCTTAAACTCCCTTAACATCTCTAACCATTTTGAGGCCCCTAAACTCAGGTAAAGTGTCCAAGTTCATTGAAGCCCCTAAACTCCCGTAAAGTCTCTAAGCCTTTTGAGGCCCCTAAACTACCTTAAAGTTTCCAAGTTTCTTGAGGCCCCTAAACTCCCTTAAAGCCTCAAAGCGTTTCATTGCGGGCGCGAACGGTGGCCAGAAAGACGCCCGCACCGCCCGCGCCGCCCGCACCGCCCCTCGCCACCCCGCGCAGGGCTTTAGTGTTTCGGGTTTGGAGCCTTTTCTGGGGGTTGGCAGGAAACTCCTCAAAGCAATAAAGAGCCGATTGACTCTTATCTAGACGTAGTTCGGGTTCTAAGCCAAGCAACTTACATTAGCGCAGTCAAGGGAAGCATAGGTGTTCTGAGTCAACTCACAGATCCTTGAGTCATGCGGCAGCACATACCTTGCAAATGTTTATGCTTCGTGTGCTGGCTCTTGACCGGCTGCGGGAACATACAGTCATGTGGAGACCTTGTTGTCAGGGCTTGTTGAGAGAACACATGCCACGGCACTTAGTGAGAAAATGCATGCCGGGTCATGTAGTTATGTATGCAGCTGCTTGTTTTTTTGAGCTCGCGCTTGTCTTGTCGTCATGACGAAGACGGCCAAGACAAAGACAGCCGACATGGCTCCCGTCAAAAACATAGCAACTGGTGCAAAGCTGAAATGGTGGCCAGAGAAGACCCTCAGCAGCAAGAAAACTATACTAACTATACCGCGGCTTCTTTTTTTTGGTACGTGGCGCAGTGCATGTCACGATACGCGTGCACAATGGATGCCAGGACCCGGAAGCAGCATTTTATATGCCGCCGCCATGCATCGACACTTTGTCGAGCAGCTTCTTTTGAAGGCGTCTCACAGGACCAGGTGCCTTATTTT
>CAJNDS010000503.1:0-123780 GCA_905221605.1 Symbiodinium natans
AGAGAGAGAGAGAGAGAGTGAGTGAGAGGATGCAAGAGAGGCAGAGAGAGAGAGTGAGACGGTGCATGGGAAAGGTGGCCCCCGCCAATGCCAAGCGCCTCCGTCGGCGCAAGAGGAAGGCATGGCTGGTGGTGCGTGCGTAAGTGCGTGCGTAAGTGCGGTTACCCTTGGGTCTAGATATTCTTCTGAAGGTCGTTATTGTTTCTGCTTCAAAAGTGTTGCTTGTTTGTTAAAATCGCCTCCGGGCATCGAGCGAGGAAATCAGCTTCTTGCGGAAAGAAACCTAAACACTACACCCCTAAAGCCGAAACCCTACACCCCTACACCCCTAAACCCCTAAACCCTACACCCCTAAACCTTAAACCCTAAACCCGAAGCCCTAAGCCCTAAGCCCTAGGCCCTAGGCCCTAAGCCCTAAGCCCTAAGCCCTAAGCCCTAAGCCCTAAGCCCTAAGCCCTAAGCCCTAAGCCAAGATCCCTTTGCTGACCCATAGTAGCTTAAGGCCAAAATGGGGTACAGTAGTAGAGTAGGTAACCTTTAACCCTTTTGGGGTAAACCCTAAACCCTAAACCCTAAACCCTAAAACCCTAGGTGCTGGACAACTAAGTGGGTATAGGGTTTCGAAACCCCAAAGAGCCTTCGGGCCGCTTTGAAGTGTTCGGAAAGTAGCACTCTGTTCAGACACATCGTGTTTAGGGTTTAGGGTTTAGGGTTTAGGGTTTAGGGTTTAGGGTTTAGGGTTTAGGGTACCCTTATTCCCTCTGTTTTGTTTAGGTCTTCGGATCCCATGCACTTCAGGTTTAGGGTTGCTGCATAATCTAGCTTCCAACTCCAGTCGTCCTCGGACGTTCCTATGCAGGTAGGGTTTGGGGTGTGGGGTTTGGGGCTTGGGGCTTGGGGCTCGGTGTTTAGGCATCGTGGTCAGCTTATGTAATGTTTCTGCAATCCGAGGGTGAAAGCCTTCATTGCAATTGTCAAAACCCCCTTTTTACAAGATTCTAAGAGGCAACCGACCGCAACAAGGTTTTGGGATCTTGAAGTGAACCCTAAGCCCCCCTTTGCGCCCAAACCTGAAAACCATAAACCCTAAAACCCTACACCCTAAAACCCAAAACCCTAAAACCCTACCCCCTAAACCCCAAACTCGTTTTACCCGAACTTCGGCCTATCTCCAAGGACGAAGTGGCGCCTGTCGCCCATGGAGGAAGCAGCCGTCAAGCTCGTGCGCCCAGAGGAGTTGCCGCTCCCGGTTCTTAGGTTGGTTGGTCCCTAAACCCTAAACCATGAACCCTAAACCCTAAACCCTGAACCCTAAACCCTAAACCCTAAACCCTAAACCCTACTGTAAACCCTAACCCAAAGTCCTTAACCCTGAACCCTGAACCCTAAACCCTTAGAGTTTCGGGTTCATTCTGTGCAGGGAGGCCCCGGTCTTACGTAGCTTTAGGCCGCAGTCTGGTCTACCCTTACGAACCTAAGGCCTATAAACCCTAAGCCCTCTATTGCCTTTAAATGGTTCATGTAGAGTCCTATGCAGGAAGGGGTTTCGCAGCGCCTGGGTGCAGGGTCTAGGGTTCAGGGCTGTCCGGCTTAGGGCGGAGACTTCGGGGTCTTGAACTCAGGGTCTGGTTTGCCTTCAGTCATGGGTCTCCCCTACTACCCCCCTCTATACTGACTCCCCGCTAGGTTCCCCCCTCCCCCCCCCTCCCCCCCTCCCCCCACCCCCCTCCCATAATGAAGGCTATTTAGACCTGCGAGTGTGGCTGACACTGCGCATGAGCAGATGCTTCTCGTGGTGGCGTAAAGAGACTTGATTCTCGAAAACCTCAAGGTCAGGATCCGGAGGACGCCGACGCTTGGATGCGCGAGCGCCGCCAGCATGGAACATCGTCGTCCAGGCCGAAGAGGATGCTGCACCACCCTAAACCCTAAACCCTAAACCCTAAACCCCAAACGGGCGGACAGATGGCCATTAATGAACTCGATGGGTCCATGTACCTCGAAATCCTAGTACACTTGGTTGGGGTCCCTTAGGGGGAAATGTCCTCCAAGATGTTTGCGGCAAAGCGTTGTGAATCTCAACCCTTGGCTGGTGTTGCTTATCTGGTTGAAGCCAACCTTGTCCCAAGGCACCTGGCTTGGAAACCCTACAAGCCCCTAAGGCCTAATTACTTCTAGACCCTAAGCCCTACAAGCCCCTTAACCCTAAACCCTACGAAGCCTTGCAAGCCCTCGTCCACCACTCCTTCCAGCCAAACCTTAATCCTAACACTGGCACCCTAATCCCGAAACCCTACGCCCCAAACCCTGAAACCTAAACCCTAAACCCTAAACCCTAAACCCTAAACCCTAAACCCTAAACCCTAAACCCTAAACCCTAAACCCTAAACCCTAAACCCTAAACCCTAAACCCTAAACCCTAGCCCTAAACTCTAAACCCCCAAACCCCCGAAGCACCGAGGCGCCTTCAAGACCTTGGCTTTGATCGGCCCACGGCCTTCAAGGCCTTTGGGGCGTGGGGGAGCAACGGGGGAAAGCCTCTACAAGGAGTTTAGGGTTTAGGGTTTAGGGTTTAGGGTTTAGGGTTTAGGGCTAGGGTTTAGTGTTTAGGGTGTTTAGTGTTCAGGGTTCAGGGTTTACGTTCTAGGGTTTAGGGCTTAACCTCTTGGGACAAGGGGTTTGGGGGTTTAGGGTTCAGGGTGTAGTGCAGGTTAGTAGGGTCTAAAGGTTTTGGGTTTTGGCACTTGTGGTTGGGATTTAGGCGCTGAGTGTTCAGGGTGTGCCATGCAAGGACGCGCCCGCACGCTGGGAATGGTGCTTTAGGCTTTCTGGATTTAAGTGTTCTCTTTTTGGGTTTAGAGTTTATGGTTTAAGGTTTAGGGTTTTGGGTTTAGGGACGGGGGGGTATATATATGTAGTGTTTTGGGGCCTAAGGTGTTGTGTGTGGAGGTCGTAGGAGGGGTGCAATCAGGGCGTAAGAGCCGCCATATGGCGGGTTTCTCTGTGTCGGGCTCGTGTTGAGGCCTGAGGCGCGAGTTTCTATGAATTGCTTAAGAACCCCCCAAACATACATCAACAATCCTCCTTATAAGGGCAATATAGGAATAGAACTGTTTTTTTTTTTTGGGGGGGGGGTTTCTAAAGCAAATAGTAGGTTAACACCTCAGGGTTTCGGGTTGGGGTCAAGTTTAGACCCATGAGGTTGGGGGCATTTTTTTCTGGCGGTTTAGGGTTTAGGGTTTTTTGGGTTCAGGGGATAGGGTTTAGGGTTCAGGGTTTAGGATTTAGGGTTTAGGGTTAGGGTTTAGGCTCCTGCCGGAAGAAATGGTCGTCTAGTGTATACAGTAACCTTATAAACTGGGTTTGGGAGAATACTTTACTTCAATACTTTTTTGGTTCTGGGTTCCTACTATTGCTGCTTACACCTAGAAAGTATATATTTTTCCAAGGGTCTATTCCGAAGCAGGGTCAAGCCCGAAACTTGACTTGAGCCCCAGGGTTTGGGGCGTATAGGGTTTTAAGTTCAAGGAAGAAGAGTCGTGAGTGGTGCTTTACTGTAACTTTACATCTTTAGCCTTTTTGGGTTTATTGGGTTTCTTAAGAAGGCAGCTAAAAATTAAGTTTATAGCTACCCTGCTAAGAGCAGCCAAGATTCGTGAGTGGTTCGGGGCATATGGTTTTGGGGATGAAGGGTTGATGTCGGGGCCATGTGCGGATGGCTTCAGGCCCGAAACCCCAAGCCCTAAACCCTAACCCCTAAACCCTAATTGTAGGCCCAGACTGCCCGGCAACTTAGCACATCCCAGTGCCCGCTGCAGGCATTCTGGCACTGCTTCTCGGATGCAGAAAATATAGGGGGTTTAGGGTTTAGGTCTTAGGGCTCAGGGTTTAGGGTTTAGGGTTCAGGGTTTAGGGTTTAGGGAATAATTTCTAATGGTATTCCCTGATGGTCCCTTTATAAGTCTACTACACCAACCCCCAAAACCCTATTCTAATGATTCAGGCCCCGATATTTCGCCCTTGAATCTAGGATGCTTAGAAGGTAGGTGAAGCATCCATAGAGACTCTTGCAGGAGGGCACAATAAACCCGAGACTCCTGAACCCTAAACCCGAAACCCTAAACCCTTGTGCATGATCCGCTGTGCGACCTGAGTGTTCCGACAAGACACCCTGCACCCTAAACCCTAAACCCTGAACCCTAAACCCTGAACCCTAAACCCTAAACCGTAAGATGTCCTACACGTTTAGGGTGTGGCTTTTTGAGCAGAGCTAGGACCCGGAGTAGGCCCTCATCCCTCTTTATAGGGGTCAGGTTCCCTTATCATCCCCTCTTCGGTCTAGATAATACTAAATCCCCCCCCTCCCTCCCCCCCCCCCCTAAATCTGAAATTCGCCTGGGCCCGAAAAATATTTAACATGGGGGGGGGGGGGGGGCCTAAATCCTAAAACCTGACTTCCGGAGCCTAATGAAACCCCAAGCCCTGAATTCTAATCCTGTCAGCCTTCAGCCCTAAACCCTGAATCCCTACTGGCTCAACTCAAGGGCGAAGGCCCTGAACCCCTCCCCCCCCTAATTCTGAAACAGGTTTAGTATTGGGCTGGGTGCCGGCAGGGTCCGGGAAAAATAATATTTAAAATTAGGGGGCGGGGGTTTAGTATTAGGGGGAGGGGATTAATCTAGATAAATCCTTGAACCCTAAACCACAGAGTGCACAACCCTAAACCCTAACCCCAAACCCTAAACCCTAAACCCTAAACCCTAAACCCTAAACCCTAAACCCTAAACCCTAAACCCTAAACCCTAAACCCTAAACCCTAAACCCTAAACCCTAAGCCCAGGCCACAAGGATGAGGAGGCAGCAGGAAATCGGCTGCTCCACTAGGGCTTTTAGGGCTTGGTAGCCCAGAGGTACCCTTTTGTCTTGGTTCTACGTTTTTTGTGGGTTTAGGGTTTAGGGTTTAGGGTTTAGGGTTTAGGGTTGAGGGTTGAGGGTTTAGGGTTTAGGGTTTAGTGAGTAGCCGACAACACAAAGGATACCCTCATTATGACGAGGTTGCTGGGCTACGATCGAGGGAGTCTGGTTAGGGCTCTTAGTACAGGCCCTTGCTCGGCTTACCTCCCCCCCAAATCGGGGGGGTGCGTGGGTGGGCTTGCCACCCTCGCCCTTTCCCCCCTTCCCCCCCCCCCCCCCCCCAAGCTTGGAGGTTCAGTGTACTTAGTAATCCATTAGAAGTGTAGTTATAACCCACATATAAGCCCCTTAAGTACCCTGATAGGGTGATATTTGGGTTATAGAAGTACAGTCATGATTGGGTTGCTAAATACCCTGAACCTCCAAGTGCCGCCCTGCGTTCCAACTCTGAACTTTCTGAAAGCTCGAAATTGCTAAGCCCTGAAAGCCTCGGGTTTAGGATTTAGGGTTTAGCCTATCCCAATGAGAAAACCTTCCCCCCCCCCCAAACCAGGTCGCCTAGCATGGGCTAGATTTTTTTTACAGGCACTCCCAAAAGCTCAAAAACCAAGTCCTGTACGTAGTAAAGTGGCTAGACCCTAAACCCCGAAACCCCAAACCCCGAACCCTAAACCCTAAACCCTAAACCTTAAACCTTAAACCCTAAACCCTAAACCCCGTAAGTAGGTTGTCCTTGGGCTCAAAGCGCCCAAAACACCCCAGTTGGCTCCCCAAGGGGTGGCTTCAAGAACTGCCCCCGGGTGGAGTGCTTAGACTCAGACACCCTAAGGGTCCATGTGCCTAAACGAACCATGGGGGTTTAGGGTTTGTAGGGTTTAGGGTTTAAGGTTTAGGTCTTCAACGTGGTTCCTACAGAATACGTATGTATAGGTACACGGACCCTCAGGGATACTCTTGGCTCGCGATAACAAAGGTGGCTCCTTCGCCTGTGGCGTGCGGGTGTGTAGGTTTCAGGGTTTGAGCTTAGAGCTTACGAGCGTATAGGGCTTCCTCTGCCAGGAAGTAGGAATTCCCCCTAGGAAAACCGAATATCTACTTTCCCAGCTGAGAACGAGACACTCAGGGTTTGGAGCTTTACGGTTCGCAGAAGTATGGCGGCCGTACTCAGTGCCTAACATTATAAGGGTCCATGAACCTAATTATGTCATGTATACTTGGGACGTAAAAGGGGTTCTCATATAGTATGCTTCTCCAAACCCTAAACCCCATACCCTAGTCCCTAAACCCTATACCCTAAACCCTAAACCCTAAACCCTAAACCCTAAACCAACCCCAAACCCTAAACACTAAACCCTAAAACCCTCAGCCTTGTTCAGCTTAGGGCTGACATCGTTTGCGTTTCGATTTCAGAGTTCGCTTCCAGCCGCTTCCACTACTTCATATGAAGTTTAGGGCTTAGGGTTTAGGGTTTAGGGTTTAGGGTTTAGGGTTTAGGGTTTAGGGTTTAGGGTTAGGCTTCATTGAACCAAGCGAGCACTTGAAGGGCGAGAAGGGCCCATACCCTTGCAGGGATTCTAGTAGGAACCCTAAACCCGAAACCCTAAACCTTAAACCCTGAGCTTTTTGAGGGTTGATCACTGCTGCCCCCCCCCCCCCCCCCAATGCGCTGTTCAAGTGTGCAGTAGACGACCGGTACATCCTGAAAACAGTAGTCTGCCGCAGACGTTTCAGAGACCCAACATCAGCAAGCCAGCAAGAATAGGACCACAGATACGTGAGTAGTGACTTTTGGTGTTCTTGCAGCCTTGCAACCGCGCCGGTGCTGAGTATGTCCTTGGACAAGATGCCAGATCTGGGCACGAAGCGCCTGCCTCAGAAGCTTTCTGAGAACGCCCCGTCCAGGAAGATTAGGCTCCAGGGTTCAGGGTTTAGGGTTTGGGGTTTCGGGTCTAGGGTTTTGTTGGTTTGGGGTTTCGGGTTTAGGGTTTGGGAGGGTTTGGGGTTTAGGGTTTACGCTTCTAAACCCTAAACTCTGGGCCCTTTCCCCAAAACCCTAAATCCTAGACCCTAAACCCTTTGTCCTGAATCAGGGGTGTTGATACTAACAGTGCTTCATAGAGATTAGAGTACCCCATATTCTAGTCCCTATGAAGGACTGTTAGTCTAAGGGGGAAAATCCCAACTTAGGGTTTAAGATTTGGGGTAAACCCTAAACCCTAAGCCCTAAGCCCTAAACCCTAAACCCTAAACCCTAAACCCTAAACCCTAACTGGAAAGGCCTGTCTCCCTCACCGTGAAGCTGCCGGCGCAGAAGCGCGACGCCCAGGGTTGGGTTCAGGTTTAGGGTTTAGGGTTTCAGGCTTAGGGTTTAGGGTTTAGGGTTTAGGGTTTAGGGTTGCGGGTTTGGGGTTTAGGGTTAGGGTTGAGGAACCCTAAACCCTAAACCCTAAAAGAAGTTCGGTACAGCATGGATGTGCCAGCTACATGTTTGTGAACTCGCGAAGTCTTAAAAATTAGGTGTGTTTGAAAAAGCTCTCGCGCGTGAGGGAACAAGAGCAGGCAAGGTTTCGCTGTTTATTCTTCTTCTGATTTTTATTACCAGTATTGATGTTTTTATTATTACAATTATATTATTATTGGTATTATTATTATTGTTGTTGTTGTTATTATGTTCTTCTTCTGTGTTAATATTTCTATGATTATTACTATGTTTATTACTCGTATTGTTACAAGTAATATTATTAATATTTTTGGTTACAAAACCTCAGCCGTTCAGTTCTTCGCCGGCCCCAGGGTGAGATGTGGATCCTTTTCTTTCCAAACCCTGGTTAGGGTTTAGGGTTTAGGGTTGAGGGTTTAGGGTTCAGGGTTTAGGGTTTAGGGTTTAGGGTTTAGGGTTTAGGGTCTAGCGTCTAGGGTCTAGGGTTTAGGGTTTAGGGTGTAGCGTGTGCTTTTGCCGGGGGTTGGGGTTCCAAGTTGAACGGCATGTTGAGGCACCCTAAATCTTCAACCCTAAACCCCAAAACCCAAACGTTTGGGTTTAGGGGTCAGGGTCAAGATGGGGAGTCCTTTCAGGGAGAGGGCTTCAGGACGGGGTGAGGGAGGGTTGGGTCACCCAAATGTTCCATGTGTCGAGTATTGCAGTGGAAAGTGTGTCTGTTGGTATTGATTGAGCTGTAAGTAAGACGGTATCTCAATCCTAAACCCTAAACCCTAAACCCTAAACCCCCGGGCCATAGGTGCGGCTCAAGCTACAAGTTCAACGTCTAGATTTAAGGGTGTTGGGGATGCTTCGGGCATAGGTTTCGGGGGAGGGGGGGGGGTGTAGGCTATGCGGTGGTAGGTTGCTGTTGTCGTTTCCTTCGCAATCAAGCTACACAACAACTTTCCGTGTGTTTTGTTCACGTCTTCTTCTCTTGATCTGGAATCGGAAGCCCTGTGGCGTCACATCGGGTAAAGGTGTCGATCCGGTTTGAGAGGGACTGCTTCAGTGTATTGGGGTGTCCCTCTGCCATGGCAATTTCGGTTGAGGTGCATCTGCTCAGCGGCAAGAGGGCTTCTCTCGAGATTCAGGAAGATGCACCTGTGGAAGAATTGAACCAACGTGCCCAGAGCGCTCTGTCAGCTGGCAAGGGGCGGCTGTTGAGTGCGGATGGTCGCGTATTGGATGGAGCAGAGACAGTCAAGCAGGCAGGTATACGGAACGGTGAGGAGCTATACCTGCAAGTACGGCTGCCGCAGGTCACAGAAACGTCGTGGTCGGATGAATGGGCTCCTGCCTTTGCCACGATTCTCGGTGATGGTTCTGTCGGAACCTCGGGCGATGCTAGTGCTGGGGGCGACAGCAGTTCGGTGCAAGCTCAGCTGAAAGGCGTGCAGCACATCCAAGCTTCTGCAAGTGCATTTGCCGCAATCCTGCTTGACGGATCTGTCGTGACCTGGGGCAATGAGTTTGGTGGAGGCGACAACAGTTCCGTGCAAGCTCAGCTGAAGCAGGTGCAGCACGTCCAGGCTTCTGCAAATGCTTTTGCCGCAATCCTGCTGAGTGGATCAGTCGTGTCCTGGGGCGATAAGGGCTCTGGGGGTGACAGCAGTTCCGTGCAATCTCAGCTGAAAGGCGTGCAGCACATCCAAGCTTCTGCAGGTGCTTTTGCCGCGATCCTGCTTGACGGATCTGTCGTTACCTGGGGTGATGAGGATTGCGGCGGTGACAGCAGTTCCGTGCAGGCTCAGCTGCAAGGTGTGCAGAGAATCCAAGCTTCTATGAGGGCTTTTGCTGCGATCTTGCTCGACGGGTCTGTCGTGACGTGGGGCGATAAGGATTGTGGAGGTGACAGCAGTTCCGTGCAAGCTCAGCTGAAAGGCGTGCAGCACATCCAAGCTTCTGCAATTGCTTTTGCAGCAATCCTGCTCGACGGATTTGTCGTGTCCTGGGGCCATAAGGATTTTGGCGGTGACAGCCGTTCCGTGCAAGCTCTGCTGAAAGGCGTGCAGCACGTCCAAGCTTCTCAAAATGCTTTTGCCGCGATCCTCGGTGATGGATCCGTCGTGACCTGGGGTGATGAGTTTGGTGGAGGCGACAGCAGTTCTGTGCAAGCTCAGCTGACAGGCGTGCAGCACGTCCAAGCTTCTCAACATGCTTTTGCCGCAATCCTGCTGGATGGATCAGTCGTGTCCTGGGGCGATAACGGTTCTGGGGGTGACAGCCGTTCCGTGCAAGCTCAGCTGAAAGGCGTGCAGCACGTCCAAGCTTTTAAAAGGGCCTTTGTCGCGATGCTGCTTGACGGATCTGTCGTGATGTGGGGCGATGAGGATTGTGGCAGTGACAGCGGTGCCATGCAAGCTCACCTGCGGGGTGCGGCATCACATGAAGCTGCGATCCGTGGTTGATTCCTGTTGATCCGGCCACACAAAAGTACAGTGCAGAGTGGGTTCTGAGCTTGTGACGTGCTGCAAACTTTGCAGACTGTGTTAGGCTCCCGAAGACAAAGCCTGCCTATGATTACATGTAGTTGCCTTCCCCCCCCGGAAGCCCCCACCCTCAGGGACGTACGCTTAATCCGAACCCCTAACCACCAAGACCCCAAACCCTCCACCCTTCACACACTAAACTCTACTTGGACGTTCATGGTAGACATGGGGGTTTACGAAAATAGGGGACCCCTTAATATAGACCCCCAAATAGTAGGATCCCACTTATAATGAGGACCCCAATAAGCTACACGGCTAGTTTCGGAACCCCCCCCCATGTGATTGTCCCAGGCCATTTAAAGTGCCCTAAAACCCTAAACCCTCAAATTCCAAACCGCTTCAGAGGACTCCTATACACTAACCCACTTCAGAGGACTCCGTATAGAAGTCAACCCTGGAAGCCCCCTGTACTTGGAGGTTATAAGTATGGGGAAACCGCTGCGGAGGACTCCACCCTAAACCCTATAAACCCTATAAACCGTAACCCCTAAACCCTAAACCCTAAACTCTAACCCTAAACCCTAAACCCTAACTCCAAAATTCTAAACCCTACACCCTAACCCCTGAACCCTAAACCTAAATGGATGTGGAGCTTGATTTCACGCAGACCTCCCCAGGGCCTTCCCGCAAGGCTCCCGAAGGCTTCCGATAATGGGGCCCCCTTACACGGTTTAGGGTTTAGGGTTTAGGGTTTAGGGTTTATAGGGTTTAGGGTTTAGGGTTTAGGGTTTAGGGTTTAGGGAGTCCCCTTGAGTCATGAGGCGCACTTAACGTGGTTCAGGCTTTAGGAGGTAGGGTTTAGGGTTTAAAGTTTGTAGGATTTACGGTTTCGGGTTTCGGGCGCAGGGTTCGTAGCCAGGTTTTTGCCACACTTACCCTAGGTAGAATCCCAGTTCTAACTACCCATGAACCTCGGGTTAGCCGTGAATCCGAGGTCCCAAGAACCCAAGCTAGCCCTATATAACCCGAAAAGGTAAGCCCTGTTGACCCTCGTACTAACCCCCATAAGCCCAATGTACAGGTTTGTTGTAAACCCTAACCCCGAAACCCTAAGCCCTAAACCCTAAACCCTAAACCGGGGGGGGGGGGGGGGGGCGCCGTGCCGGAAGGCATGAAACCTAAGAGTATCAAAGAAGAAGATTCCGTTAGAGGCAGTAGTCTTTCGGGGTATAGGGTTTAGGGTTTAGGGTTTAGGGTTTAGGTTTATCCCAGGCCAGACCCTAAACCCGAAGCCCTAAACCCTAAACCCTAAACACTACACCTGAAGGGCCTGTTTCCCTCACCGTGAAGCTTCCGGCGCAGAAGAGCGACGCCCAGGGTTGGGTTCAGGTTTAGGGTTCAGGGTTTAGGGTTTAGGGTTTAGGGTTTAGGGCTTAGGAACCCTAAACCCTAAAAACTCTCACCCCCATCCCCCACCCCCGGATTTCTAAACAGAGTTCTCGAGGGAGTTCGGTATAGCCTGGATGTGCCAGCTAAATGTTTGTGACCTCGCGAAGTTTTAAGTTAGTTGGGTTTGAAAAACTCTCTCGCGTGTGAGGAGGAGCAGATCAGGGTTCGGTGTTATTTGTACTATCTATATTATGATTATTTTGATATTATGACTATTATTATTGTTACAAGTAATGTTATAAATGTTCCTTGTTGTGTTGAAATCTTCCTAGTTTGTAAAAACCCTTCAGCCGTTCAATTCTTCGCCGGTTGAACGGCATGTTTAGGCACGCTAAACCCTAAACCCTAAACCCCAAACCTTTGGGTTTAGAGGTCAGGGTCGAGATGGGGAGTCCTTTCAAGGAGGGGGCTTCAGGACGGGGTGAGGGAGGGTTAGGTCACCCAATGTTCCATAATGTGTCGAGTATTGCGGTGGAAAGTGTTGTTTGTTAGTATTGATTGAGATGTAAGTAAGATGGTATATCAACCCCCAAAGCCTAAAGCCCAAACACGAAAGCCTAAACGCTCCTGGGCCATAGGTGCGGCTCAAGCTACAAGTTCAACGTCTAGATTTAAGGGTGGTGGGGATGCTTTGGGCATAGCTTTTTTTTTTTGGGGGGGGGGGGGGGTCTAGGGTTTACGCGGTTTAGGTTTTAGGGATGTTTAGGGTCTAGGGCCTAGGGTTTCGGGTTTGGGGTTTAGGGTTTAGGGCTAAGGGTGGTTTAGGGTTTAGGGCCTAGGGTTTAGGGTTTAGCGTTCATGGGATGCTTGGGGGTTTGTCTTGCGAATGCCAAACACTATGCGGCGGTAGGTTGCTGCTGTCGTTTCCTCTTGCACTCAAGCTACACAACAACTTTCCTGTGTTTTGTTCACGTCTTCTTCTCTTAGATCTGGAATCGGAAGCCCTGGGGCTTCACATGGGGTAAAGGTGTCGATCCGGTTTGAGAGGGGCTGCTTCAGTGTATTGGGGTGTCCCTCGGCCATGGCAATTTCGGTTGAGGTGCATCTGCTCAGCGGCAAGAGGGCTTCTCTCGAGATTCAGGAAGATGCACCTGTGGAAGAATTGAACCAACGTGCCCAGAGCGCTCTGTCAGCTGGCAAGGGGCGGCTGTTGAGTGCGGATGGTCGCGTATTGGATGGAGCAGAGACAGTCAAGCAGGCAGGTATACGGAACGGTGAGGAGCTATACCTGCAAGTACGGCTGCCGCAAGTCACAGCTACGTGGTGGTCGGATGAATGGGCTCCTGCCTTTGCCACGATTCTCGGTGATGGTTCTGTCGTAACCTCGGGCGATGCTAGTGCTGGGGGCGACAGCAGTTCCGTGCAAGCTCAGCTGAAAGGCGTGCAGCACGTCCAAGCTTCTCGACATGCTTTTGCCGCGATCCTCGGTGATGGATCCGTCGTGACCTGGGGTGATGAGGACCGTGGTGGCGACAGTAGTTCTGTGCAAGCTCAGCTGAAGCGGGTGCAGCACATCCAGTCTTCTTCAGCTGCATTTGCCGCGATCCTTGCTGATGGATCCGTCGTGACCTGGGGAGATGAGGAACTTGGCGGTGACAGCAGTTCCGTGCAAGCTCAGCTGAAAGGCGTGCAGCACATCCAAGCTTCTGCAGGTGCTTTTGCTGCGATCCTCGGTGACGGATCTGTCGTTACCTGGGGTGCTGCTTATTTTGGTGGTGACAGCAGTTCCGTGCAAGCTCAGCTGCAAGGTGTGCAGAGCATCCAAGCTTCTATAAGGGCTTTTGCCGCAATCTTGCTCGACGGGTCTGTCGTGACTTGGGGCGACCATCCTTGGTGGAGGCGACAGCAGTCCCGTGCAAGCTCAGCTGAAAGGCGTGCAGCACATCCAAGCTTCTAAAATGGCCTTTGCCGCAATCCTGCTCGACGGATCTGTCGTGACCTGGGGCGATGAGGATTTTGGAGGTGACAGCAGTTCCGTGCAAGCTCAGCTGAAAGGCGTGCAGCACGTCCAAGCTTCTAGAAAGGCTTTTGCCGCGATCCTGCTTGACGGATCTGTCGTGTCCTGGGGCGATGAGGATTGTGGTGGTGACAGCTGGTCCGTGCAGTCTCAGCTGAACCAGGTGCAGCACGTCCAAGCTTCTGCAAGTGCTTTTGCCGCAATCCTGCTGGATGGATCAGTCGTGTCCTGGGGCGCGAAGCATTCTGGAGGTGACAGCAGTTCCGTGCAAGCTCAGCTGAAAGGCGTGCAGCACGTCCAAGCTTCTAGAAGGGCTTTTGCCGCGATCCTGCTTGACGGATCTGTCGTCTCCTGGGGCAATGAGGATTGTGGTGGTGACAATAGTGCCGTGCAGGCTCAGCTGTGGGGTGCGGCATCACACGAAGCTGCGATCCGTGATTGATTCCTGTTCTTCCGGCCACACAAAATTCAGTCCAAAGTGGGTTCTGAGCTTGTGGCGTGCTGCAAACTTTGCAGACTGTGTTAGGCTCCCGAAGACAAAGCCTGCCTATGATTACGTAGTTGCCTTCCCCCCCCGGAACCCCCACCCTAAGCGACCTACGCTTAATCCGAACCCCTAACCACCAAGACCCCAAACCCTCCACCCTTCACACACTAAACTCTACTTGGACGTTCATGGTAGATATGGGGGTTTACGAAAATAGGGGGACCCCCTAATATAGACCCCCAAATAGTAGGATCCCACTTATAATCAGGACCAATAAGCCACCGCTAATTTCGGAAGCCCCCCCCCCCCATGTGATTGTCCCAGGCCATTTAATGTGCCCTAAAACCCTAAACCCCAAACTCTAAACCATTTCAGAGGACTCCGTATAGAAGTCAACCCTGGAAGCCCCCTGTACTTGGAGGTTATTTTTGCGGGGAAACCGCTGCGGAGGACTCCACCCTAAGTTCTAAACCCTATAAACCGTAACCCCTAAACCCTAAACGTAAACTCTAACTACCCATGAACCTCGGGTTAGCCGTGAATCCGAGGTCCCAAGAACCCGAGCTACCCCTGTATAACCCGAAAAGGTAAGCCCCATTGACCCTATGAACGTACCAACCCCCATAAGCCCAATGTACAGGTTTGTTGTAAACCCTAACCCCTAAACCCCTAAGAGCATCAAGGAGAAGAATTTCGTTAGAGGCAGTAGTGGTTTAGGGTTTAGGGTTTAGGGGTTTAGGGTTTAGGGTTTAGGGGGGGTATAGCTTAAGAAACCAAAACCCATTTTTTTGTAGGCTCTTGTTATAACACCCCTTAGAGTATAGGATTAAACCCTGGGCGTCGCGCTTCTGCGCCGGGCAGCTTCACGGTGAGGGAAACAGGCCCTTCATGTTTAGGGTTTAGGGTTTAGGGTTTAGGGTTTAGGGTTTAGGGCTAGGGTTTAGGGTTTAGGGTTTAGGGTTTAGGGTTTAGGGTTTAGGGTTTAGGGTTAGAGAACCGGTGGCTTGAGCCCAGGGGGGGGGGGGGGGCCGGGTGGAAGGCTTCTTCAGTTCTTGGACCCTTTAAGACCCTTTGTAGGGTTTAGGGTGTAGGGTTTAGGGTTTAGGGTGTACGGGATGCTTATAGGGTTTCAAATTTCGTTTCTTTTTTGGGATGCCTATAGGGTCTCCCTTGAGAATGCCAAACGCTTTGCAATGGTTGCGGTTGTAGTTTCCTTGTTCAGTTGCAGCTTCCTGGTTCTGAAATTCTATAATCTCAGCTAAGCTGCACAAAAGCAGTGGTGTGGGGTTCTTAGGGTCTACGGCATTCGAATTTGATGACATCTCGTTCTCTTGATCTGGAGTCGGAAGCCCTGTGGCGTCGCATGGGGTAAAGGTGTCGATCCGGTTTGAGAGGGAGTGCTTTAATTTAGTGTTTGGGGTTTCCTTCGGCCATGGCAGTGTCGGTTGAAGTGCACCTGCTCAGCGGCAAGAGGGTTTCTCTCGAGATTCGGGAAGACGCACCTGTGGAAGAATTGAACCAACGTGCGCAGAGCGCTCTGTCAGTTGGCAAGGGGCGGCTGTCGAGTGCGGATGGTCGCGTACTGGACGCAGCACAGACAGTCAAACAGGCAGGGATACAAAACGGTAAGGAGCTATACATGCAAATACAGCTGCCGCAAGTCAAAGCTACGTCGTGGTCGGACACAGAGAGGCCTGCCTTTGCCACGATTCTCGGTGATGGGTCTGTCGAAACCTCGGGCCCTGCTAGTGCTGGGGGCGACAGCAGTTCCGTGCAAGCTCAGCTGACAGGCGTGCAGCACGTCCAAGCTTCTCGACATGCTTTTGCCGCAATCCTTGGTGACGGATCTGTCGTTACCTGGGGCGCTGAGAATTGTGGAGGTGACAGCAGTTCCGTGCAAGCTCAGCTGACAGGCGTGCAGCACATCCAAGCTTCTCAAGCTGCTTTTGCCGCAACCTCGCTGATGGATCCGTTGTTACCTGGGGCAATGTGGCCTTTGGAGGTGACAGCAGTTCCGTGCAACCTCAGCTGAAGCAGGTGCAGCACGTCCAAGCTTCTGCAAGGGCTTTTGCTGCAATCCTGCTTGACGGATCAGTCGTGTCCTGGGGCGATAAGGGTTCTGGGGGTGACAGCAGTTCCGTGCAAGCTCAGCTGAAAGGCGTGCAGCACATTCAAGCTTCTGCAGGTGCTTTTGCCGCGATCCTCAGTGACGGATCTGTCGTTACCTGGGGTGATGAGGATTTTGGCAGTAACAGCAGTTCCGTACAAGCTCAGCTGATAGGCGTGCAGCACGTCCAAGCTTCTCGACATGCTTTTGCCGCAATCCTTGTTGACGGATCTGTCGTTACCTGGGGCGCTAGGAATTGTGGAGGTGACAGCAGTTCCGTACAAGCTCAGCTGATAGGCGTGCAGCACGTCCAAGCTTCTCGACATGCTTTTGCCGGAATCCTTGGTGACGGATCTGTCGTTACCTGGGGCGCGGAGAATTGTGGAGGTGACAGCAGTTCCGTGCAAGCTCAGCTGACAGGCGTGCAGCACATCCAAGCAACTCAAGCCGCATTTGCCGCAATCCTCGGTGATGGATCCGTCGTCACTTGGGGTCTTGTGGCCTATGGAGGCAACAGCAGTTCCGTGCAAGCTCAGCTGAAGTTGGTGCAGCACGTACAAGCTTCTCAACATGCATTTGCCGCAATCCTGCTGGATGGATCAGTCGTGTCCTGGGGCTTGAAGCATGCTGGAGGTGACAGCAGTTCCGTGCAAGCTCAGCTGAAAGGCGTGCAGCACATCTCAGGTTCTCAAGGTGCTTTTGCCGCGATCCTCGGTGATGGATCCGTCGTTACCTGGAATTAATACCTCTGGAGGCTACAGCAGTTCCGTGCAAGCGCAGCTATTGGCTATAAAGCAAATGCAGCACATCTGATTTTGCCGCATTCCTCGGTGACTGATCTGCTTTGACCTGGGGCGATGAGTGATTTTGAGCAGTTCCGTGCAAGCTGACCTGGAGCGCATTATCACAGTCACCATAACAGCGCAGCTGTTGCATATACTGTATCTGAATTTGCGAACCATGATTGATTTCTGCCATCGGGCCACCAAGAAATGATCTCCAACCTTCAACGCTATTCTAAACTTAACTCTCTCCCCCCTAGGCCCTAAAACCCCCTTTTAACCCGGGCCCTACACCCCAACCCCCCCCTCCCTGCCCCTTCTCCCTCCTGCTCCTCCCTGCCCCCTCCACCATGTTGAGCGCGAATGGCCGCGTGCTGGACGCTGCACAGACAGTCAAACAGGCAGGGACACCAAACCGTGAGGAGCTTTACATGCAAATACGGCTGCCGCAAGCCGTAAGTACGTCGTGGTGGGAAGAATGGGCTCCTGCATGTGCGACGATTCTCGGTGATGGCTTGAGGACCGTGCAGGCTCACCTGAAGCAGGTGCAGCACATCCAGTCTTCTGTAGCTGCATTTGCCGCAATCCTGCTGGACGGATCAGTCGTGTCCTGGGGCGACAAGCATTCTGGAGGTGACAGCAGTTCCGTGCAAGCTCAGCTGCAGCAGTTGCAGCACATCCCAGCGTCTGCAGATGCTTTTGCCGCAGTCCTCGGTGACGGATCTGTCGTTACCTGGGGCCATGAGGAAGCTGGCGGTGACAGCGATTCCATGCAAGATCAACTGCAAGGCGTGCAGCACGTCCAAGCTGCTGAGAGGGCTTTTGCCGCGATCCTGCTTGACGGCTCAGTCGTGAGCTGGGGAGATGAGGACCTTGGCGGTGACAGCAGTTCTGTGCAAGCTCAGCTGAAGGGCGTGCAGCACGTCGAAGCTTCACGACATGCTTTTGCCGCGATCCTCGGTGACGGATCCGTCGTGACCTGGGGTGATGAGGACTGTGGTGGTGACAGTAGTTCCGCACAAGCTCAGCTGCAGCAGGTGCAGCACATCCAAGCTTCTCGACATGCTTTTGCCGCCATCCTCGGTGACGGATCTGTCGTTACCTGGGCTGATGAGGCAGTTGGTGGTGACAGCGATTCCGTGCAAGATCAGCTGCAAGCCGTGCAGCACGTCCGAGGTTCCGAAATGGTAAAACCTAAACCCTAAACCCTGGCCCTAAACCCTAAACCCTAAACCCTAAACCCTAAACCCTAAACCCTAAACCCTAAACCCTAAACCCTAAACCCTAAACCCCAAACCCTAAACCCTAAACCCTAAACCCTAAACCCTAAACCCTAAACCCTAGCCCTAAACCCTCAACGCTCCATCTCCAAAGGATCCCCTTCATTAAACCCTGCCTAATCCTAAAAAACCCTAAGCCCCTAAACGCCTAAAAGCTTCAACCCTGCACAAGACAGGGCCAGGATGAATGAAAGTTGTATGTGATTCACTAAGAACTTGTAATTTCGAGGGGCTACAGTAGTTAATCCTTCCTTGAACCCAAAGCGCCAAAAGGCTTCAAGAGAACAGCACCCGCAGCCCCACAAGGGCTCCAACATCTTCAATCAAAAGCAAAAAACAAAACCAAAAACCACCCCGCCCCCCCCCCCCCCCCCTTCGCCCCCCCAACCCCCCCCCCCCCCCCTTCGCCCCCCCCAACCCCCCCCCCCCCCCCACCCCCCCCCCTCCTGCCCCGTCGCCCGGCTTCAGGGTTAGTCCCTGAACAAGGGGAACCTCGCAGACCCGAGATGTCAACTGCTTGCGCTCTTCAAACGCCCGTGCCCAGGCCACAAGGATGAGGACAGCAAGAAACCCGGCTGCTCCTGTATACTTGGAGGTTCAGGGTACTCAGTAGCCGTGAGAAGTACCCTATCGGGTTTTAGTAATTACAGGTATAACTGGGTTACAAAATACCATGAACCTCCAAGTAGTATTGGCAGGATCCCCCCCGAAATAGGGGTGTGCGTGTCGGCAGCCCCCTTTCCCGGCCCCTTCCCTGGCACTGCGTTCCCACCCTGAACCCCGGAGCTTTCAACACCCAAGCCTGCCTGCAATACCTCCCAGAAGACCCCTTTTCAGACAGGGAAGAACGATATAGTGATACGATTTGTTCATTACTTATGCGTTGATCCCTGTAAATTATCTTAGGACCCCTGGTGTCCATTGAGTACCTAAACCCTTAAGCCCTAACCCTGAGCCTTGTATGAAGCTCAGACCCCTCCCTTCAGCGTGGCTTCAAGAACTACCCCCCCCTTTCCCTGGAGTGCACAGACTCAGATACCCTAAGGGTCCGTGTGCCTATAGTGGGGTTCTAGAGTCTATAGTTTAGCGTCTCGGTCTTCAAAGTGGTTCTCTAAATTATACATAAATGTACATACATGCATGCATGCATACATACATACCTACATACCTGCATACCTGCATACATACATACATAGATATATATATATATGCACACACATATATATATATATATATATGTATCTATACATCTTTGATTTCCATGTTATGTATGGTGCGTTGGGGGGCCCAAGCGCATGCGCGATGCAGGGACATGAACCCTTAGGGATTCTCTTGGCTCGCGACGAAACAAGCGTGACTCCTTCGCTAGGGAGTTTAGGGTTTGTGAGGGCTTGATGCTAACCCTAAACCCTAAACCCTAAACCCTAAACCCTAAACCCTAAACCCTAAACCCTAAACCCTAAACCCTAAACCCTAAACCCTAAACCCTAAACCCTAAACCCATAGCGCGGCGCCTTGTGTACCCATGTCTAGGGCTTCGGGGACCGAACCCCCCCCACTTCTCAGCTGAAAACGAAGGTCAAATTGCGGCCGCAGTCAGTGTCTACGATCTTTCAGGGCCCATGGGCTAAGGGTTTAGGGTTTAGGGGTTTAGGGGTTTAGGGTTTAGGGAGTTTTTTGCTAGTACATACTTGGGACTTAAAGAAGTTCCCATATAGTAGCTTTGGGGGCCTCCAGAAGCCCTAAACCCTGTAAACCCCTGAGCCCTATTCGGCTTTGGGGCTTGCAGACCCAAAGGGTCCTAAGTACATATATAGGGTTTAGGGTTTAGGGTTTAGGGTTTAGGGTTTAGGGTTTAGGGTTTAGGGTCATATGTGTGGGACACTTACCCAAGCCATAGTAGCAATTCCTATCATAGAAACCCTAGTGTCTACATACCATACAGGCACCCTTGGCCCTACACCCTATGCCCTAAACCCTTTGGGCACTCTGCAGGTACTTAGTACCCTTTGGGAGAGGCTTACGGCGAATTCCTTAGGGGCGACTGCTTTGTTCTGATAGAAGATGAGCCCGGTGGGCTCCATGCAAGCACGTACCCAAAGAGCCCAATACCCCTGAATTAAGGAATATACTATAATTTATATAGGGATCCTTAGTATGATTTAAGGTTTATTCCTTAATTCAGAGGTGTTGGGCTCTTTGGGTAAGGGCCTAGAGCCGCAGGGCCCAGAAGGGTCCATGTGTACCCCAAAAACCCCTATTCAGTATGGTTTCTGGGTACCCAGTTCCAGAATAGTACTACAAATGGACCTTCTGGGGCGGGCATATGATCACGACTATTTATAAGGATCACACCTGCCTGCCCCCATGCACTGTTCAAGAGCGCAGTAGACGACCGGTACATCCTGAAACGGAAAGCTGACGCAGACGTTTCCGAGAGCCAACTTGGCCCAACATCAGCAAGCCAGCATGTGGGACGACATATTCAGGGTTTAGGGCTTAGGGTTTAGGATTTAGGATTCAGGGTTTAGGGTTTAGGGTTTAGGACGACCGACAGGCACGTGAGTCGTGACTTTTGGTTACCTTGCAACCGCGCCGGTGCTGGGGATGTCCTTGGACAAGATGCCGGATCTGGGCACGAAGCGCCTGCCTCAGGAGCTTTCTGAGGAAGGTTTGAAGGGAGCCGTTCGACAAGGTTTAGGGTTTGGGGTTTGGGGTTTAGGGTTTAGGGTTTAGGGTTTAGGGTTTAGGGTTTAGGGTTTAGGGTTTGGGGTTTAGGCTTTTAAGGTTCACAGGTTTCGGGGGCGCGCGGCGTTGAGGGTTTCTGAATTTCGCGGCCTGAGATGACGCTTCAAGAGTTCACGAGGAGGCAGCTCCCGGTACGGGATTCGATTCTTCCCTTAGGGTTTAGGGCTTTCAGGGTTTAGGGTTTAGGGTTTAGGGTTTAGGGTTTAGGGTTTAGGGTTTAGGGTTTAGGGTTTAGGGTTTAGGGTTTAGGGTCTCCCTTACCCCACACACTTCCAGTCAAGGAAAATCTTATTTGTGCCCAAAACCGGCGGAACAGTCCAAAGAGACCTCAAGAAAGGGTAGCCCCCTCCCCCCCCCCCCCTCCCTGTTTTCGGAGAGCCCAACGTATGGGATTCCTCGCGATGAAGTAAGAATTCGATCCCGAAACCCTAAACCCTAAACCCTAAAGCCTAAACCCTAAACCCTAAACCCTAAACCCTAGTTGGATATATATGTCACCTACATGGAGTTTAGGGGACCTACTTGGAGGTTGAACCCCAAACCCTAAACCTAAACCCTAAACCCGAAACCCTAAGAACCCTAAACCCTACACCGTCTGGTTTAGGGTTTAGGGTAGGGGAGTCGATACCATCCCTCCCCCCCACCTGCTATGTTGCTCTTCGGGGCTTCGAGCTACGAAGTTGTTACGCCCGGGGAAGTCGAAAGCACACAGGTTTAACTGCACCCCCTGAAACCCTAAACCCTAAAATCAGGCCACATACCAAGGCCCCATCGCTGAGATCAGCGGAGATTCGGATCCGTAAGCCCTAAACCCTAAGCCCTAAACCCCTAAACCCTTAGCCCCTAAACCCGAGTCGAAAAACCTGGCGGGGGGGGGGGGGGGGATATCTACGGCTTCCATGTGGGGCGTTTGGACTCTCAGCCCCGTACACACCCCCAGTTTAGGGTTTAGGGTTTAGGGTTTAGGGTTTAGGGTTTCTGGCGAACCATGTATAAACCCCAATCTCATAGACCGACCCCAAACCTTAAAACCCCCAAGGCCCCAAACCGGAAGAACAGCTGAAAGGGACCGAGAAAGGGTTTAGGGTTAAACCCTAAACCCTAAACCCTAAACCCTAAACCCTAAACCCTAAACCCTAAACCCCCCACGAGTGGTCCTCAGAGGCTGATCCCGGTTTTAGAGTTTGTGTAGGGTGCCAGAGATTCGGGGTTAGGGTTTAGGGTTTAGGGGTCTAGGCGTGTACAGTTGGGGGCTTAGGGCTTAGGGTGTAGAGTCTGGGGTTTAGGATTTAGGTTTTTTTTTTGTTGTCTTTTTTTTTTTTTTGGGGGGGGGGGGTGGGCCACAAACCCTAAACCCCAAACCGCAAACCCCAAGCCCTAAACCCCAAACCCCAAACCCTAAACCCCAAGCCCCAAACCCTTCAGAAGGGGTCGACTGGGTGGCCCCCTCCATGCTCTGAAGGCCTGTTTCCCTGACAGTGAAGCTGCCGGCGCAGAAGCGCGACGCCCAGGTTTGAGCTCAGGGGTCCTAAACCCTAAACCCTAAACCCTAAACCCTAAACCCTAAACCCTAAACCCTAAACCCTAAACCCTAAACCCTAAACCCTAAACCCTAAACCCTAAACCCTAAACCCTAAACCTACAGGGTTTAGGGTTGCAGCGCTCTGGGGTTTCAGGACTAGAGTTTAGGGAGGGTTTAGGGCCGCAAAGGACCATGGAGGGAGCTCCGGGAGTGGGCAGGAAAGGGGCTTAGGGTGTAGGGTGTGGGGTTTAGGGTTTAGGGTTTAGGCTTTAGGGTTTAGGGTTTAGGGTTTAGGGTGTAGGGTGTAGGGTGTAGGGTGTGTGTGGGGTGTGGGGTGTATAGGGTGTAGGGTGTAAGGTGTGGGGTTTAGAGTTTAGGCCTTAAGGGTTACGGTTTAGGGCTTAGGGCTTTGGGTTTGGGGTTTTTTGGGTTTAGGGTGAGTAAGCTCTAAACACTAACCTGGGTTTCACGCTTCTGCTCAGGTTTCGGTACAGATCACAGGCCGTGTGCTACCGGAATAGGTCCCGGGTAACCTGGGTGACGATGTATTCCTTGATCAACCCCACCATAACCCCCTAAGCCCTAAACCCTAAACCCTAATTTCTAAACCCTAAACCCTAAACCCGAAACCCTAAACCCCTAAACCCCTAAACCCTAAACCCTAAAGCCTTGTCCTGATTTTTTTTTTGGGGCGGGGGGGGGGGGGGGGGGCTTAGGGTTTAGGGTTTAGGGTTTAGGGTTTAGGGTTTAGGGTTTAGGGTTTAGGGTTTAGGGTTATGCGGCCCGCCCTGCTCCCTCAAAGCCCATGTGCCTGTATAGCTAGTATACACTTGGGCCGGCCTTAAAGGGGTTTAGGGTTTCAGGGTTAATTAACTTAGGGTTTACGGCGCTCCCATATGGTAGCTTGAGGGCCCAAGTATATACCAAACAGACGTGGTGAGAATTGAGGCGAAAAAGCACTCCACCCGGACCGCCCCGTCCCCCTCCCCTTTAGCTCAAGCCACGGGTTCTCTGGTTTCCTGCGATTTTGGGCATTAGCTTATGACTTACGTAGGGTTTAGGGTTTGAGGTTTAGGGTTTAGGGCTTACTTGAGGTCTGTCTTGAGAATGCCAAACGCTGTGCAGTGGTAGGTTGCTGTTGTCGTTTGCTTGTTTGCAACTTTTTTCTTAGTCAAGATAGTCAAGCTACACAACAACTTTCGTGCGTTTTGCTCACATCTTCTTCTCTTGATCTGGAATCGGAAGCCCTGGGGAGTCGCATGGAGTAAAGGCGGTAAAGGTGTCGATCCGGTTTGAGAGGGACTGCTTCAGTGTTTCGGGGTTTCCTTCGGCCATGGCAATTTCGGTTGAGGTGCATCTGCTCAGCGGCAAGAGGGCTTCTCTCGAGATTCAGGAAGATGCACCTGTGGAAGAATTGTATCAACGTGCGCAGAGCGCTCTGTCAGTTGGCAAGGGGCGGCTGTCGAGTGCGGATGGTCGCGTACTGGACGCAGCACAGACAGTCAAACAGGCAGGGATGCAAAACGGTGAGGAGCTATACCTGCAAATACGGCTGCCGCAAGTCGCAAGTACGGCGTCGTGGGAAGAATGGTGCCCTTCTTTTGCCGCGATCCTCGGTGATGGCTCTGTCGTAGCCTGGGGCCATGAGGACTGTGGTGGCGACAGTAGTTCCGCGCAAGCTCAGCTGAAGCAGGTGCAGCACATCCAGTCTTCTGTAGCTGCATTTGCCGCGATCCTGCTGGACGGATCAGTCGTGTCCTGGGGCGATAAGCATTCTGGGAGTGACAGCAGTGCTGTGCAAGATCAGCTGAAAGGCGTGCAGCACGTCCAAGCGTCTCGACATGCTTTTGCCGCGATCCTCCGTGATGGATCCGTCGTGACTTGGGGTTCCGAGACCTCTGGAGGTGACAGCAGTTCCGTGCAAGCTCAGCTGCAGCAGGTGCAGCACATCCAAGCGTCTACAGATGCTTTTGCCGCAGTCCTCCGTGACGGATCTGTCGTGACCTGGGGCCATGAGGAAGCTGGCGGTGACAGCGATTCAGTGCAAGATCAGCTGCAAGGTGTGCAGCACGTCCAAGCAACTAACATGGCCTTTGCCGCGATCCTGCTTGACGGCTCAGTCGTGACCTGGGGCGACGAGTATAGTGGAGGTGACAGCAGCTCCGTGCAAGCTGAGCTGAAGGGCGTGCAGCGCGTCCAAGCTTCTCGACATGCTTTTGCCGCGATCCTCGGTGATGGATCCGTCGTGACCTGGGGTGATGAGGACCGTGGTGGCGACAGTAGTTCTGTGCAAGCTCAGCTGAAGCGGGTGCAGCACATCCAGTCTTCTTCAGCTGCATTTGCCGCGATCCTTGCTGATGGATCCGTCGTGACCTGGGGAGATGAGGAACTTGGCGGTGACAGCAGTTCCGTGCAAGCTCAGCTGAAAGGCGTGCAGCACGTCCAAGCTTCTGCGAATGCTTTTGCCGCGATCCTTGATGATGGATCCGTCGTGACCTGGGGTGAAGAGAACTCTGGCGGTGACAGCAGCTCCGTGCAAGCTCAGCTGCAGGGCGTGCAGCACGTCCAAGCTTCTACAGCTGCTTTTGCAGCGGTCCTCCGTGACGGATCTGTCGTTACCTGGGGCGATGAGGAAACTGGCGGTGACTGCGATTCAGTGCAAGTTCAGCTGCAAGGCGTGCAGCACATCCAAGCTTCCGAAATGGCTTTTGCCGCGATCCTGCTTGACGGCTCTGTCGTGACCTGGGGCGCTGAGGATTGTGGAGGTGACAGTAGTGCCATACAAGCTCAGCTGGGGCGCGCAGCATCATATGAAGTTGCGAGCCCTGATTGATTTCTGCTATCCCCGCCACCCAAAAACACTGTCCAAAGTTCATGTTGAGCTTACGACGCTCTTGAATTAATGCTAAGCCCTAAACCACACGGACTCCATCATAATCCCTAAACCCCAAACCCTGTTGAAAACTTCGGCCTTTCGCAAGGCTCCTACAGGCCTGGCATTATCATTATGGGGTCCCCTGATATTCACGGAGTCGCCCGGAGGCTCCCCTGAATGTAAGTACGTATAGGGGTCGCAACAACACACATGATAGCGCACGCTGCTCTGGAGCTCATGCACTGCACAATCCTCTGGCCACATCAAATCAGGTACAGGAAGATTCCACCCTAAACCCTAAACCCTAAACCCTAAACCCTAATAGGGAGGCCCAGCCTTCTCTCTAGGAGGGTGCGTGCGCTACGCGTGCATGCTCGTGTCATGGACGGATCGCTGCTGGCCTGTTACCAGAGTTTAGGGGTTTAGGGTTTAGGGTTAGGGCTTAGGGTTAGGGTTTAGGGTAGGCTATAAAGCCCTCCCCCCACCCAGTCAGCCTCACGACCTGTAACATGGGGGTCGGAATATTTTCTCATATTTTTACCTTATGGTCCCTTTAAAAATGTACTATAAGAACCCCCAAAACCCTATTCTAATTTCTAATATCAACGAATATTATTCCCTTATGGTCACTTTATATAAGAACCCCCCAAAAACCCTATTCTAATGACTCATACTAAAGAAGGTTATTCCCTTATGCAAAACCCTATTACTCATATTGACGAATGTGATTCCCTTATGGCCCCTTTGTAATTATACAATAAGAGCCCCAAAACCTTATTCTAATTACTCATATTATTCCCTTATGGTCCCTTTGTACTTATACTATAAGAACCCCCAAAACCCTATTCTAATTCTTAAGGCCCTATCCCTCAGGGTCCATGTGCCTATAGAGTATATACCTGGGCATAAAAGGGCTTCCCGTATGGTAGCTCTAGGGCCCAAGCATATACTATATGGCTACATGGACCCTTACTTGGAGGTTCATGGTACTTATTAACCCCCCTTACTTGGAGGTTCATGGTACTTATTAACCAATTAGAACTGTACTTATAACCCACTTATCAGCCCCTTGAGTGCCCTGAGATGGTTAAAGTACAGTTATAAGTACAGTTGTAATCAGTTCCTAAGTACCATGAACCTCCAAGTAGGGAACCCTAAACCCTAAACCCTAAGCCCTAAACCCTAAACCCTAAACCCTGTAAGCCCGGCACCCCACCACCGACATGCATCGACTGAAGAAGAGCTTGGAAAACCAAGTCTATGATTTTTTTGCGCTTTAGGGCGAATAGGGTTTAGGGTTTAGGGTTCAGGGTTTAGGGTTTAGGGCGAATAGGGTTTAGGCTTTAGGGCGAATAGGGTTTAGGGTGTAGGGTTTCGGGTTTAGGGCGAAGAGGGTTTAGGGTGTTAGGGTGTTAGGGTTTTAGGCTTTTAGGCTTTTAGGGTTTTGGGGTTTTAGGGGTTTTAGGGTGTTAGGGTTTTAGAGTTTTAAGGGTTTTAGGGTTTTATCGTTTTAGGATGCTGCTTTTGACATTCAGGTTGCAGGCCTTGTGAAGTGTGCAGAAGCCTCCCTAGCAGTGTTCACGGGCATGGGGCTGGCGTCTCATATGTTACACTGAGAGGCACCCATGTTCTTCGAGTTTGGGGTTTAGGGTTTGGGGTTTGGGGTTTAGGCACGTGCACTCAAGCAGATAACCCTAAACCCTAAACCCTAAACCCTAAACCCCAAACCCTAAACCCTAAACCCTAAACCCAAAAACCTCCAAGTAGAGCATCCTTTCAGCGAGCCCAGGCATTCCAAGGTGGACCGGCTAGCCGAAGGCTCATGCCTTAGGGTTTAGGGTTTAGGGTTTAGGGTTTAGGGATACTTGGAGGTTCATGGTACTTATGAACCAATGATAACTGTATTTATAACTGTACATATTATAAGCGTATTAGGACACCTAAAGGGACTTGCAAGTGGGTTAAAAGTACTGGTATAGTTGGTCAATAAGTGCCATGAACCTCCAAGTGCTGCTGGGAGGGGTCTTTGTTTCGGGTGCTTGTAAAGCTTTGGCTTCAGGAATGCAAGAGACCTGCCGTTCTTTTGTGCTTATCTGAGGGGATTCGGAGATACTTGTCTACAAATAGGGGGGGAGACCCTCAATTTCACTAGGTTTTGGGTTTAGGGTTTAGGGTTTAGGGTTGCAGGGCTGTTGCGTGCATGGTGTTTGGGGCTGAAAAGAGCTCTGCATGATGGCATGACCGGTAGAGCCAAGAAAGGTAAACCGCAAAAACTGCAAGCAGCCAGTGCGTGCCAATCCCAAACCCTGAACCCTAATCCCAGTACCTGTCAGAAAACTAAGGCGCAAGCACCTGCCAGGAGAGTAAGACGCAAGCAGCCCTTGCATGCCAATCCTAAAACCCTACGACCTAAACCCTATAAACCCGAATCCCAGTACCTGTCAGCAAAGCAAAACGCAAGCAGCCATTACATGCCAATCCTAAAACCCTCCCCGAGCCCTAAACCCTGGACCCTAAACCCCAAACCCGCAACCCTCAACCCTAAACCCTAGCCCTAAACCCGAAACCCTAAACCCTAAACCCGAAACCCTAGCCCTAAACCCTAAACCCTAAACCCGAAACCCGAAACCCTAAACCTAATCCTTAAACCCTAGCCCTAAACCCTAAACCCTAAACCCTAAACCCAGCACCTTAAACTCTAGCCGACTCTAGCTCTTACACACCCTCAACAAGTTCCTGCCCTAAACCTAAACTACATAGCCTCTAACCCTAAACCCTAAACCCTCTAACCCTAAACCCCAAACCCTGAATTTCTAAAGCCCCCCCCCCCTCCCAAAAAAAAAAAAGATGGATCAAGACACGAACTAAAGGCTCCATCTCCAAAGTACCCCTTCAATTAAACCCTGAACCCGAAACCCTAAACCCCAAAACCCTGAAACACTGAAACCCTACAGCCTTAAAGCTCTCAACCCCTCAACCCTAAAACCGTAAACCCTAAAACCCTAACACCCTAAAACCCTAGCAGCCTAAGACCCCAAAATCCTAACACGCTAACACCCTAACACCCTATCACCCTAAACCCTCAAACCCTAATCCCTAAACCCCAAAATTCGAGAACCCCTAAACCCTAGAACCCCTAAACCCTAAACCCTTAACCTTAAGTGTTCTCGGCTCCTTCCCGCACGCGTGGGAAGGCTTGAGAGAGCTCTACAAGTTCCTTGCCCTGGCTTTCCTAGGGTTTCGGGTTTAGGGTTCAGGGTTTAGGGGCGTAGGGTTTCGGGTTTAGGGTTTAGGGTTTAGGGCTACTCTACACCCCCCTCCCCCTTCAAACCCCATACGCCTACATGAACTCCATGAGGCCTATCAGCCCTCTGAGGTTCAGGGTTCAGGGTTTAGGGTTCAGGGCGTAGGGTTTCGGGTTTAGGGTTCAGGGTCTAGGGTTGCATTTGCCGAGTCCCTACCCCCCAAAAAACTAAAAGCAGGGCTCATGTTTGCGTACGCATTTAGGGGAAACTCGTTGGATTTGACATTAGGGCTCAGGGCGTAGAGTCTGGAGCCTGCAGGCGACGGGTTCGAGCTGGTAGGACACTTTACAGGCATGTGAGGGTCCATGCAAGCCTGCGGCCCTCAGACCAAACCCTTAGAGAGCTTAGGGTTTAGGGTCTAGGGTTTAGGGTTTAGGGTTTAGGGTTTAGGGTTTAGGGGTGAATTACATAGGGTACCTAATTGTTTCATTCCCTACCAAGAACAAGTAGGATAACTCTTCAGCAGTGTTTCAGGGACTTTAGGCCACGGCCGCCACAGCCTGGCAAGTACATGCCCTACTAAAGTGGATCTCCCGAGACAAGAATACCCTAAACCCTAAACCCTAAACCCTAACCCCGAAACCCTTGCTTTTCCTTGATGCCCAAATGAACCCCGAACCCTGTCCATACCCTAAACCGTGATATCCCGAAAGCAAAAAGCCAAGAAACGAACAACAAACTAAGCACAAACCCGCTGGAAGCCCCCAACAACTTGGAAAGCCCTACGCCCCAAACCCTTGCTCGAAGGCTTTTGGGTCGTGTTGGGTGGCGATATGAGAAGAGCAACTAGAACTATCTGATGGCCTTGTTGGGATCACATTTTCGTACGTGCTTATATGACCCAGGAACCAAGAAGCACTTCCTGCAAAGGCCCCAAACGCGAAACTGCTACACCCTAAACCCTAGGCCCTAAACCCCCAAACCCTAAACCCCCAAACCCCAAAACCCCAAACCCTAAACCTTAATCCATAAACTCCGACGCCGGACGGTCCCTCCCCCCTGAGGCGTGGGGAGTTCACCGACGTGGCGTTGGCCCTGCCGACGTCACCTTAAAAGCCGGGTTTTGGAGTACTTTTACCGTTAGTACTTGTTTAGGGTTTAGGGTTAGGGTTTAGGGTTTAGGGTTTAGGGTTTAGGGTTTAGGGTTTAACTGGGTTTTGGAGTACTTGTTGCGTTAATACTCGTTTTGGTTCTAGGTTCCCATTAGAGCTGCTTGTACCTGGGGAGTATATACCTTTTTTTGTTCAGGGTCTACTTGAAAGTAGGGTTTAGGGCTTAGGGTTTAGGGTTTAGGGTTTAGGGTTCAGGGTCTACTTGAAAGTAGGGTAACTTAAGTCGGCATCCATCGGTTTAGGGTTTCGGGTCTTTCGGGGTTTGGAGGGTTTAGGGTTTAGGATTTAGGGTTTGGGGTTTAGACGTTTTTGTTGGCAGAGCCCACCACTGAACTCGGAACACTAAATCTCTGAATATGACCTGAAGCTCTGTTTGGCTCACTGAGGGGGTTTGGTGTTTAGGGTTGAGGGTTTAGGGTTTGCACAAGGACTGGAACCCCACCCTGTAAACCACAAACCCTACAGACCCCGTAACGGCCTGAACTATGACAGCTTCACTTTCGCGGTTGGTTAGGGTGTCGGGTTTAGGGTTTTAGGGGTTAGGGCTTAGGGGTTTAGGGATTTAGGGGTTAATTGGGGGTTTAGGAGCTTGGGGATTAGGGGTTCAGGGGTTTAGGGATTAAGGGGTTTAGGGCTTAGGGTTTTGGGTTTTAGGAGTTTTGCGGCTTTGGGGCTTAGGGGCTTCGGCGTTTAGGGTTCAAAAGCCTCCCCACAGAGCAGCCCCCGATCAGAGGTGGAAGGGGTTGTTGCCGGGGCCATTTACCCGAAAACCGTACACCCTCAATCCCAAACCCTAAACCCTTAGCCCTAAACCCTAAACCCTGTACCCTAAACCCTAAACCTAAGATAGGTTTCCTTCGAACATCCGTGGCTCTAAAGACACTCGCTTTCAGGATGCCCCCTAATCGTGACAACCTCTTTCTTTGGGTTTACCTAAGGGCTCCTATGTAGTTCCTTTTTGGGCTAGTATACTAGAACCTCCTATAAGTAACCCAAAAAGGAAATACATTAGAGCCTCCAGGTATGGTTTAGAGTCACCCTAGACCTTGTTCCCCTCTGCCATGGCCGCTGGCGACGCCGGAGCCAAAGAGAATGTGGAAATCCACATGCCCCTTGCCTTGCCAAACCACTAAAAGCCCTACACCCCTAAGCCCGACAACCTTTCAAGCCCCTAGCAACCCTGAACCCCTAGAAGCCCTAAACCCTCCTAAACCCTAAACCCTAAACCCTAAACCCTAAACCCTAAACCCTAAACCCTAAACCCTAAACCAAGCCCTAAAGCCCAGAAAGCCTTAAACCCCCTACAGACCCGCACGCCCCCAACCCTAAAGCCCCTTCAAGCACCAAAGACCCTAAAGACCCTGAAGACCCAGAAAAGCCCTGAAGCCCTGAAAGCCCTAAAGTTTAGGGTTTAGGGTTTAGGGCTTAGGGCTTAGGGCTTAGGGCTTAGGGGTTTAGGGCCTAAACCCTTAAAGAAACCCCTAAAAGCCCAAAGGACCCCAAACGCCCTCAAGGCCCGGTTGATGGTCCAGGGGCGGCCTAGGCTTGAAGTTTTTAGACCCCCAGCCTTAAACCTACTGGCCTGCTGGTCCTTAGGGTGTAGGGTTTAAGGTCTAGTTTTAGGGGAAGGAGGGAATGAGGTAGCTCTTATTATTTCTTGAATAGGGTACATGTTGGGGGATTTAGGGCACTTAACTCCACTGAGAACCGGTAGGTAAAGCCTAAACTTAAACCCTAAACCCTGAATGGACCCCGTTAACCACAAAACGGGCTGAGGGTTGAAGGTCGATGGCTTGCTCTGTCGTGCTTAAGACGTTTCCCCTCATTGAGTTTGGGAGGATCTTCTTATTGGGGATTATGGGTTGGCTAGTGTTCAGTGTCTAGGGTTTAGGCATTTAGGGTTGAGGTTATCTCCCACAAAACTTGCAGGCCTTAGCATTCAGGTGCCCGTAGCCTATAGTATACCCCAAGAGCATTGTACTGCTCACCATTGCCCCCCCCCCCCCCCCAAAAAAAAAAAAAAAAAAAAAGAAAAAGAGAGAGAGAGAGAGAGAGCAAATCCCCAGGGCTTGACTTAAGGGTTCAGGCCTTGAGGTTGATGATTTACAGTTGTTTCGGCTTCAGGGGTTCAGGGTTTGGGCCAAAACCTGAATCCCTGGGCCCCGTACCCCATGCGGCCCCACATCCCCGAGTTTCTGAACTGGCCGGTCGGATCTCTAAATGCCCAGTTCTCGGATGCTATTGGTAGCCCAGTGGTGCCCTTTTCCCTTTTTTTTGTTATGGCTCCGCTTTTAAAGTCACCAACCCCAAAAAGGGTGCCCTTGTTATCATATGGTTGCTGGGCTACCAAGTGCTCCAAACCGTCTCAAGTCTACAAACACTCTTGGTGGCGGCTTTCGGACGAAAGTTGCTATCGGGTTTGTTGGAAGGGGGGTTTAGGATTTAGGGTTTATAGGGTCTATGGCGTTTATAGGGTTTAGGGTTTGGGGTTTAAGCGTCCTTTGGCCTACAGCCGGACACCTCTCAGCAGGTTTCGGCCGAACCTGGACAGCCTGCCGGACGTCCAGACCCCTCCGGGCTTTTCGCTGCGGCAGGCGGGTTTCGGCAGGTTTGCTTAAAATCCTAGACCCCACAAATCCTAAACTCCTACACCCTAAATCCCTAAAATCCTAAACCCATAGACCCTAAAGCCTAAACCCTTGAAGCCCTAACCCTAAATACCTGGGCCCCTGATCCCCTATATCCCACAACTCACGCAGCACGAGGGCTGCGAAGCACTAAAACAGCCATGTTGTCCAAAGACTTGACCTGCAGTTCGCACTCTGCACCCTCAATATCTGGTTAGGGTTTAGGGTTTAGGAGGGTTTAGGGTTTAGGGTTTACCCTGAACCCTCAATATCTTGAATATCTACCCTCAGTACCTTAAATACCCTGAAATACCCTAACAAGTCCCTGAAATACCCTAAAATGCCCCAGGTTTACGGTTTAGGGTTGGGGTTTAGGGTTTAGGGTTTAGGGTTTAGGGTTTAGGGTTTAGGGTTTAGGGTTTAGGGTTTAGGGTTTAGGGTTTAGGGTTTAGGGTTTAGGGTTTAGGGTTTAGGGCTTCGGCGTGAACGGAAAGATCGAAGCAAGGGGCCCGATCCAGCTGCCTGGGTGGCCATCCAGTTCCTCGGCCGGAACTTGGCGGGTTTAGGGTTTCGGGTTTAGGTTTTAGGGTTTAGGGTTTAGGATTTGGGGTTTGGTGTTTGGGGTTTAGGATGGCCCCTAGTTCAGGTACATTCCCTAAACCCGAAGCCCCAAACCCCAGGAAAGTAACTATCCTGCCCAGGGTGCAGAGCCTCCTGGCTATCGGCCTTGAGGAGTTAGGGTGTGCGGGTTTCACTCCTTTTTCGGGTTTGAGTCAGTAAACCTCAGAGTTTTAGGGTTTAGGGTTTAGGGTTTCCGATTAGAGTTTCAGGGTTTGGGTTTTGCACAGGGGCATCGGGTTCTTTAAGCGCTTTAGGGCTTGCACGGTTTTACGGTCTTAGTGTGTGAGGCTTTAGTGTTTAGGGTTTAGGTTTAGGGCCTGGTCTCCTAATGAATCCTTGCTGTGCTCCTGTTTTATGCTTATTTTGTGGTGGCGGGGGGGGGGGGGGGGGGGGGGGGTGTAGTGAAGGTGTAACATCCCTCAGCCATATATATATATATATCCTAAACCCTAAACTCTGAAAGGGAGCCTGGCCTAATAATCCGTGTCCTAGAGAAGCTCGTGCAATCACAAGACGTCGTTGGCTTTGATCCCCGGTATGCCCCGAAAATCAAGCATTCTGCATGTCTTCCATGCTAGTATCAAATCGTTGAACATTAGGCTTTTATAAGGGTTTCAGGGTTTAGGGTTTAGGAACCCTGAACCCTAAACCCTAAACCCTGACCCTAAACCCTAAACCCTAAACCCTAAACCCTAAACCCTAAACCCTAAACCCTAAACCCTAAACCCTAAACCCTAAACCCTAAACCCTAAACCCTAAACCCTAGGCAGGCTGCCGAGCCATTCTTGAACATCAGCTTGGATGGGACGCAGGACAAGCCTCTTCATTTCTGGGGATGAGGGTTTCGTTTAGGGTTTAGGGTTTAGGGTTTAGGGTTCAGGGTTCAGGGTTTAGGGTTTAGGGTTTAGGGTTTAGGGACCTCAGGATAGCACTCCAACAGCCTCGAGCCCGAACACCCTAACGTCTCAAGCCCGACGCGACAAACGCTCTGTTCCATGGCCCGGCGTCCTCACGTCACCGAGTCTTACCTGGGTTCTTCCGGGCTTGGTGTTTCATACTTGTAGATTTAACATATTCCCCTAAGGGTCCATGTACCCATATAGTATATAGTTGGGCCCTAAAGCTACTTTATGGGAACCCCTTTAAGGCCCAAGTATATACTATATATGTACATGGACCCTTAGGGTTCCAAAATCATCAAGCACATTGAACGTCTTATAGTTTTGGAGGTCCTTGGGACAGTGTGGATTTCGTGAGCCGTGGCGCGACGGCACCGATAGCGAGCTGTGAGGAACGATTGCAAGCCCGTAGCGTGTCCGTGGACCTTTATAGCGTATATTTGGGCCCTTTGGCTTTTTAGGGTTTAGGGTTTAGGGTTTAGGGTTTAGGGTTTAGGGTTTAGGGTTTAGGGCAGAGGGTTTAGCGTGTAGGGGAACCCTTTGAAGGCTGAAGTATATACTAACAAGGTACATGGGACCCTTAGGGATGTAGACAGCTGTTTCCGCTGGGCTTTTTTTCCCCACGATCTCTAGCTACCTGAGTACGCATATATAAGGGAGGGCCTATGGGCTAGGCAAATGGCAGACAACTCCTAAACCCCAAACCCTGAACCCTGAACCCTGAACCCTGAGCCCTGAGCCCTGAACCCTGAACCCTACCGATAGCCCAAAACCCTTAAAACCTTAGTTCCTAGAAACCCTCCCTGTCAGGAGGGCGCTTGGCAACACGAGTTCATTCCCGGCGAGGGAAACTTGCGTCTTGCCGACTGTCGGGATGACTTCAGGTGAGGTTGAGGGCCTAGGGGTTTAGGGTCTAGGGTTTAGGGTTTAGGGTTTAGGGTTTAGGGTTTAGGGTTTAGGGTTAGGAGTTGGGGTTGGGTTTAGGTTTTGGGCGGCTCTAGGGAGCAGCTGGCCCTATGGTTATATATATGCACATAAACTTAAAGGTGTATTGCTCCCATCTCACCTTAAGGGCACTGGCACATATTCCTGAGTCCTCAACCTTAAACCATGGTTTAGGGTTTAGGGTTTGGGGTTTAGGGTTTAGGGTTTAGGGCTAGACCCTAAAAAAATTGTACTCGACTTTGGGCGGATGGGGGGTGGCGACGATGTCGGCATCCAGCGTTGGCATGGAGGGTTTTACCAGCCTGTCTCAGGGCTCAGGGCTGCTTCTAATCAAACAGGGTTTCGGGTTTAGGGTTCAGGGTTTGGGGTTTAGGGTTTAGAGTTCAGGGTTTGGGTTTAGTGTTCAGGGCTTAGGGTTTTTGTTGGGTTTTCTTGGTCTAGGAGTTAGGGGATGGCGCTGAACGATGGAGGGCGCTTTTCACCTGGCCAGGCCAGGGCAGTCACGATTGGCCAATTGCTTGAAACCCTAAAACTCTGAACTCTGAACTCCGAACCCTAGCCAAGGCCCCTTTGCGGAGAAGATGGGAAGCCGATTTCTTTGGAGGATGCTTTGAGACTCTTGCCGAAGGCGATTCGGAGCATTTTCCCCTAAACCCTAAACCCTAAACCCTAAACCCTAAACCCTAAACGCTTGTGATGTTCTTGCGGCCTATGCGGCTTGAACCCCGAAACTTAACTAGAAAGAAGCACTACGTCTGATCTCCCCTACTTGGAGGTCCGGCGTACTTGTAACATACTGACCACTGGTTTAGGGTTTAGGGTTTAGGGTTTAGGGTTTAGGGTTTAGCGGTTGATGACTTCAGTTACTGGCCCCACTTCATTGTAAGTCCCTGAAGTACCGTCACCTAGGCAATACCTGGGGTGACAAGTCAAGTTATATGTACCTCGGGCCTCCAAGGCGGATACCTGCACCCTCAACCCCCGTCCCCCCACTCCCCTCTCAAAAAAACAAGAAACAAACAACAAAAAGGTTTGGGATTTAGGGGTTGGGGTTTAGGGTTTAGGGTAAGCCCTAAACCCTAAACCCTAAACCCTAAACCCTAAACCCTAAACCCTAAACCCTAAACCCTATAAAGGGGGGGAGCCCAGAAGACCTACCATTCCTGAGGACATCAGTTCTTCATCGTCGAGGAGTCCACGGGACGAGCCGTCGGAACGGCCACGGCGTGGCTGACAAAGCATCATGCGGCCACGCGGGCTGGTGAAGCTGTGGACTCTCCAGGGTTTAGGGTTTAGGGTTTAGGGTTTAGGGTTTAGGGTCCTAACCCCTGAAACCCCAATATGCCCGCCAAGCCCCGCAACCCCTCTAGCTCCCCTCAACTCCCTTGCAGCTGACCTCCCGAAATGTTCAGCCCTCAGTTTTACCCCAGGACTCTGCACTTTTGTGAGTCTAAAGCACCTTAGAGGCTTCTTAGGTAAACTACAAACCCTAAACCCTGAACCCAAAACCCTAAAACCCTAAAACCCTAAAACCCTAAAACCTAAACCCTAAACCCTAACCCCTAAACCTTCAGGCAAGGATTAGGGGTTCTTCAGGGTGCATGCCCAATTTGTCCTTGGCGATTGCCAAATCCAAGCATATACCATATACCCTATAGACCCTGTTAACCCTATGAACCCTACAAACTCTATACACCCTACAAACCGTACAAACCCCCCAAACCCAAAAATCCTAAACCCTAAACCGATTTGCACTCTATGGGGTTGAGGGGGCCCTGGGGGGTAAGCTGAGGCATACACCGACATGCTGACAACAAGCCGCTACTGGGCTGCGTCGCTGACCTCACCGGACCGCTCTTCGAAGACCTAAACCCTACCCGGGGAATTGTCGAGTCTGATTTTCTTGAGGGTCTTAGGGTTTAGGGTTTAGGGTTTAGGATATAGGGTTTAGGGTTTAGGGTTTAGGGTTTGCTTGGGGATGCAAAGGGTCCAAATCCCCCTGCCGCTGTTGTTTTTTTATGCTTAAGGATGCCTACAGTCTGTCGACCTTGAGGTTCAGGGTTTAGGGTTTAGGGTTTAGGGTTTAGGGTTATGCAGCTGTATCTCATGATTCGAATTCCCTACTCCATTTTGTAGTCAAGCTACACAAATACATAATGTGGTTTTGGGCTCTTGCGATCGACCCTACGATTTTTTTGAAATCCTGAATCCCAAGCCCCACCCTATTCCTAGCCACAGCATCTTCCGTGATTAATGAGAGCTTCTTTCCCTTGATCTGGAACTGGAAGCCATGGGGTAGGGGCTTCGATTCAGCAGGGTTTGGAGTTAGGGTATAGGGTTTAGGGTTGTTTAGGGTTTAGGGTTTAGGGTTCAGGGTCTCTGGCTTTAAGTTCAGGACCTTCCTCAGGCCATGGCAATTTCGGTCGATGTGCATCTGCTCAGTGGCAAGAGAGTTTCTCTCGAGACTCAGGAAGATGCACTGGTGGAAGAGTTGAAACAACACGCTCAGACTGTTCTGGCTAAGGGGCGGCTGGGCCAGCTCTTGAGTGCTGATGGCCAGGTACTGGATGCAGCACAGACTGTTAAGCGGGCAAGGATACAGACTGGTGATGAGCTATGCTTGCAAATACAGCTGCCAAAAGTCGCAGCTTCGTCGTGCTGGGAAGAATGGGCTGCTGCTTGTGCTGCGATTCTCGGTGATGGTTCTGTCGTAACCTGGGGCCATGCTGGTTCTGGTGGCGATAGCAGCTCAGTGCAAGCTCAGCTCAAGGGCGTGCTGCACATTCAAGCTTCTGAAAGTGCTTTTGCTGCTATCCGGCTTGACGGATCTGTGGTGACCTGGGGAGACAGAAGGCAAAGCGCCGGCATGCAAGATCAGCTGCAGCGCGTGCAGCACATCCAAGCTTCTCGATACGCCTTTGCCGCGATCCTCGGTGATGGATCGGTCGTGACCTGGGGCGATACTTTGTCTGGTGGCAACAGCAGTTCAGTGCAAGCTCAGCTGAGGGGCGTGCAGCACATTCAAGCTTCTGAACGTGCATTTGCCGCGATCCTCGGTGATGGATCGGTCGTGACCTGGGGCAATGCTGGTTGCGGTGGCCACAGCAATTCAGTGCAAGCTCAGCTGAAGGGCGTGCAGCACATCCAAGCTTCTAGATATGCTTTTGCTGCGATCCTCGGTGATGGGTCGGTCGTGACTTGGGGTGGAGCTTCTTCTGGTGGCGACAGCAGTTCAGTGCAAGCTCAGCTGAGGGGCGTGCAGCACATTCAAGCTTCTGAACGTGCATTTGCCGCGATCCTTGGTGATGGATCGGTCGTGACCTGGGGCCATGCTGGTTGCGGTGGCCACAGCAATTCAGTGCAAGCTCAGCTGAGGGGCGTGCAGCACATCCAAGCTTCTAGATATGCCTTTGCCGCGATCCTCGGTGATGGATCGGTCGTGACCTGGGGCGATACTTTGTCTGGTGGCGACAGCAGTTCAGTGCAAGCTCAGCTGAGGGGCGTGCAGCACATTCAAGCTTCTGAACGTGCATTTGCCGCGATCCTCGGTGATGGATCGGTCGTGACCTGGGGCAATGCTGGTTGCGGTGGCCACAGCAATTCAGTGCAAGCTCAGCTGAGGGGCGTGCAGCGCATTCACGCTTCTGAACACGCTTTTGCTGCGATCCTCGGTGATGGATCGGTCGTGACCTGGGGCAATGCTGGTTGCGGTGGCCACAGCAATTCAGTGCAAGCTCAGCTGAGGGGCGTGCAGCACATTCAAGCTTCTGAACGCGCTTTTGCTGCGATCCTCGGTGATGGGTCGGTCGTGACCTGGGGCGGAGCTTCTTCTGGTGGCGACATCAGTTCTGTGCAAGCTCAGCTGAGGGGCGTGCATCACGTTCAGCATAACGTCACAGCTGCTGCATCTGATGTTTGCGAACCAGGATCAGTTTGTGTTGTCCGTTCTAAAACCCTGAAACCGGGGACTCTGCACCTCCTAAACCCTAAAGCCCAAACCCCAAACCCCAAAGCTTGAGCGGGCCCAGGACTTGGGATTTGATAGGGTTTAGGGTTTAGGGTTTAGGGTTTAGGGTTTAGGGTTTAGGGCTAGGGTTTAGGGTTTAGGGTTTAGGGTTTAGGGTTTAGGGTTTAGGGTTTAGGGTTTAGGGTTTAGGGTTTCTTTCTTAACCACCTCCACCTTGGCTTTAGGTGGGTTTACCATTTAGGGAAGAGGCTTTCGGGTATAGGGTTTGGGGCTTAGGCCTGTGATGATGCATAACAGGGAGGATCTTAGCTGTGAGGTTTCACCCTAAACCGCAAACCCGAACCCCTAAACCCTAAAACCTAAACCCTAAACCCTAAACCCTAAACCCTAAACCCTAAACCCTAAACCCTAAACCCTAAACCCTAAACCCTAAACCCTAAACCCTAAACCCTAAACCCTAAACCCTAGCCCTAAACCGCGGATTGGGGGGGGGTGGGGGATGCCTCCCTTATGGCAACGGTCTCACCATGAAGCCCTTTATGTTAGGGTTTGCCACTAAACCCTAGTAAACCCTAAACCCTAACCCTAAACCGGAAAACCCTAAAAACTCAGCAGCAAATCGGCAGAGGAGGGCGAGGCGGGTCCCCGGCAAGTGGATCTCAACGCCGACGGCCTGGTGCCTAGAGCCTGTTTTAGGGTTTAGGGTTCAGAGTTTAGGGTTTTGGGTTTAGGAACAACCCTGAACCCTAAACCCTAAACCCAAGCTTTTGTCGACTATTCAACCGTAAGGTACCATGAAAACCATGGTCTTCCACCGGGGTCCTCGAGAAGTTGCAATTTGTATCCTTGACCCCTAAATCCTAAACCCTAAACCCTAAACCCTAAACGCCACACCCGAAACCCAAACCGATGCCCACAACCCTCCTAGCCCGAAACCCCGAGCGCTCCGAGCCCTCCTCGCCCTCCTTGCCCTAGCCCTAAACCCTAAACCCTAAACCCTAAACCCTAAACCCTAAACCCTAAACCCTAAACCCTAAGCCCTATAACCCTAAACCCTAAACCCCCCCCCCCCACACCCCAAGCCCTCCCCCAAGATACGGTGCAGGTGCATTGGGTCGCCGTGCATCCGGAGTATCAAGGCTCGGGCTCGGGGGGTTTTTCTGGCATAGCAAGGGTTTCGGAAGTAGGGTTTAGGGTTTAGGGTTTCGGGTTGAGGGCTTAGGGTTTAGGGCAGAGCCACCAATGCTTGCAGGGTCCATGCGAAAAGCAAAGTTTGCCCCAAAACTTTCGCCCAAAAACCCGCTCAAAGCTCCGGACACGAACCCTGGGCCCTAAACCCCCTACAGCCCTAAACACCCTTGAGCAACACTAAACAACACTAGAACCCTAAACCCTAACCCCAAAGCCCAAACCCAAAACCCCAAAACCCCATACAAACCCTAAACCCCGGGAGCCTCTTTACCTCGTCAGAAGCCCAGTCGGCCTGGACAACACGGAGAAAGCCACAAAATCAGCAACCAGACAGCAAACGGAACAGCAAATTGCGCAAAAGGTCGAACCTCAGGGTACTTCGGGTTTCGGTTCTAGGGTTTAGGGTTTAGGGCTACTTGGAGGTTCAGTGTACTTAGAAACCCACTTGTAGCTGTACTTATAGCCATACCCCTATTAGTACGGCTGTGCGAGGCATCCCTATAGTGCCCTCTTTCAGTACACCAAGCAGTGCCCATGCTCACAATGAGAACATAAGTGCGTTGCAGTGCTCAGAGAGCAGTCATATGACCTTGCAAATACAAAGCAGTCTAGGACGCCACGGCCCTAACCCCCCAACCGGAACCCTAAACTCTAAACCGAAAATTTTAGGCCCTAAACTATAATCCTAAACCCAAAGCCCTAAACCCTAAACCCTAAACCCTATACCCCAAACCCTAAACCTTAAGCCCTAAACCCTATACACCAAACACCAAACCCTAAACCGTAAACCCCAATCCCTAATCCCTAAACCCGAAACCCTAAACCCTAAACCCTAAACCCTAAACCCTACGCTCCCTAAAGCAGGCCGCGGCCTCTCCAAGCCCCTCCTGGCCGCGGTCCTCCAGGGCCTGGGCTCCGCCGGCCGGCGCCAGGGCGCGGGTTTTGGTGTTAGGGGTTCAGGGTTTAGGGTTTAGGGTTTAGGGTTTAGGGTTTAGGGTTTGGGGTTTGGGGTTCAGGGTTTATATGGTTTAGGGTTTAGGGCTTAGGGTCAGCGTTTCGAGTCATATTTCGGAGGTTCATGGCCTAGTGTGTTAGGGTTTACGGAGGGCTCAAGCCCAAACTTCCGCACGCCTCAACTCGCGTGGTTTAGGGTTTAGGGTTCAGGGTTTAGGGTTTAGGGTTTAGCGTTTAGGGTTTAGGGTTTAGGGTTTAAGGTTTACAATTAGGGTTTAGGGTTTGTGATTTAGGTTCATGTGGGGCTTTCTGAAATGAGGGGTACCTTATTGCAGTCCTTATTCTGACGGGAATCTTTCTATTTGGGTGGTCCATTTTAAGGGTCCCTGATGCTCGTAAGCTCCCATATAGAGCATGTAGAGTAGGATGCATGAATAGACATGCAAGAAACCCTGAACAATAAACCTTAAACCCAAACCGTTGGATGCCTGAACCCTAAACCACTAGGGATTATCGGGCTTAGAGTCTATAGACTTTTGGTTGGGGGTGTAGGTTTCAGGGTTTAGGGTTTAGGGTTTAGGGTTTAGGACCACCCCAAAAGCACAGAACCGCTGCCGAGGTGCTGTAAGACCGCCACGCTGGGAACAGGCTGCCGAGCCTGAATGCTGGTTCGGGTTTAGGTTTAGGGTTTAGGGTTTAGGGTTTAGGGTTTAGGGTTTAGGGTTTAGGGTTTAGGGTTTAGGGTTTAGGGTTTAGGGTTTAGGGTTTAGGGTTTAGGGTTTAGGGTGGGGTTCTCCACTAAACCCCAAAACCCCTCAAAACCTCAGCGCTCGAAGTTCGGAAGCCCGAAGCTCTAAACTCTTAAACTTTGTAACTTTGAACCCAAACCCTAAACCCTAAACCCTAAACCCTAAACCCTAAACCCTAAACCCTAAACCCTAAACCCTAAACCCTAAACCCTAAACCCTAAACCCTTTCGAGCGCTGAACCTCAAGTTGCTGTGGCGCCTGAAGCCCTGAACGTCTCTTCGATTCAAAGCGCTAGGCCTTCAAGCCTAAACTCCTCTCACTACTTCCAGACACCTCCCTCCTCCAAATCATAGCCGTTGAATCTATATCTGTATCTATATCTGTATCTATATCTGTATCTGTACCTGTATCTGTATCTTTATATATATATATATATGGGTATTTATTTATGCATATACATATACTTGCGTATACTCACATATAATAAAATATATACACCTTTCTACCATATGTATGTATATGTATACATGTTTCTATACCTTTCTGAAAAGATCCGCAAAACAAACCAAAGACCAAACTTCCCGAAGCCCTACCCCGCCCCCAGACAATTTGACAGCTCAGGCAGTGGTCGGCCCCAGGCGATCCCCTTGTACCTGTCCTTTGGCTTCGAGCCCATGGTCTTCGGCGCGGAGGCAAGGGTTGTTAGGAGGGTTTAGGGTTTAGGGTGCAGGGTTTGGGGTTTTTATGAGGGTTTTGAGTTCAGGCCGGAGGGGTACGTGTGCGGGTAGTTTGAGACACCGTACCGAAGGCCCAAACCGCAATCGTGGTTCTTTGGTAGGACCCAAGTCCACAACCTTGAGCCCTGAACCGTACCCATAAGCCCGACCTGTTACTTACGTGCGTTGGGCATCTGACTTTCCCTGTATACCCTTTAAGGAATGATGTCGGGTGCCCATTGCTCCTACTAAGACCCCTGGGAGGATCTAAAAAGTAGACCCTGTCAAGGGTTCCTAACGATGACCCAATAGTGTAGGGTACTATTTTGGGGGGTTCTACTTTTGGATCCTCCCAAGGAAAATTCATTAAAAACAAAAATATTTGGGATCCCTATATTATCCTTTTAACTTAAGCTACATTCCTGAATTAAGGGGCATTGGCAGCATTGGGCTCCTTGACTACTAAGACCAGTACTGAAATGAGCGGCAGTGGCTCGCAGCCAAGAGCATCCGGGTTTCGGGTTCATGGGCGTTTAGGGCTTACAAGGTTTACAGGGTTTAGGCTTTAGGGTTTAGGGTGTACAGGATTTAGGATTCAGGATCTGTGGCTCAGAGTTTGAAAAAGTGCTTTCTGATTTAGGGGTTATAGCTCGGACTCTTGGAAGGCCGGTGTGTTGGGAAGGCATGGCTGAAGACTCGCCCGCGAAGGAGGTGCACATTTGGCTGGCCTCGGGCGCGGAGTTGACAGTGTTGCCCTGGGAGGAGCTGAGCGACGTGCGGACCTTGAAAGCACAGCTTCAGGAGCTCTGCGGGCTGCCCCGCTTCAGGCAGAGGCTGCTGCACGAAGGCACCGTCCTCGCGGATGACGCAAAGCTCGGCACTTGGACTGACTTGCAGGTTGTGTTGCTGTCCTTTCTCCCTCCTGCTCCTGAGCAAGCGGATGCCCTGAAGTTTGCGGCGATGAATGGCCTGGTCCCCCAGGTGGAGGAGTTGCTACAGGGACCTACGGACCCAGACGCGAGCGGCGTCACGAATATCGCGCCAATCGTCGGTGCCGCCCTTGAGGGCCACGTGGACGTGGTGCGCCTGCTGCTGGAGGCGGATGCTGCACCAGACAGCGACGACCCCGATGCTTTCACGCCCTTGGCGGCTGCATGCTGTGGGGACTCCGGGGAGGAGTTGGTGCGTGCACTTTTGGAGGCCCGGGCCGACCCAGACAGGACCAGCGGCAGGGGGACGCCGCTTACCTGGGCAGTTTCTTGGTAGCCCAGTGGCACCCTTTACCCTTCTTGTGGTTCCGGGTTCCCTCAAAAAGGGTATATACCCTTATGAGAATTTGGTGACTGGGCTACGAAGGTTTACAACGGAGGTCAAGTCGATGTTGTGCGCCTGCTGCTGCAAGCCGGTGCCGACATAGAGAAGGTTGACGAAGATGGGTACGCGCCCCTTGCCGCGGCCGCTGAGCAAGAGTATTTTCCAGCGATGCAGTTGCTGTTACAGGCCCGCGCACACGCGGACGTGGTGTGCCCGACAGAAGGCAAAACGGCCCTGTGCTTGGCAGCTGAGCGGGGTGACTTCCGCGTGGTGCACCTGTTGTTATCCTGCGGCGCGGACGTGGACATGATCAGCCAAAGAGCAACTGGGACCAGAAGCAGGCCCTTATTCCCTTCTTCTTACTGGCTCAAAACCCAACTTTTCAACTTTTGGGCCTCTTATAAGGTAGTTTATTCTGAAAGTTTCAACTTTTATTTCCTTGTTTTTTGGGCCAGTAGGTCTTTTGGGGGTTTATAGGTTCTCTGAAAAGCCCCTTAACACCATGAAAACCACTTGTTTATTCCTAGGTTACTCCTGGGTCTAGGCAACCCCACTTACCTGGGCAGCCTGCGGAGGGGATCCCGCCGTTGTACTCATGTTACTTGAGCTGGGCGCCGACATGGACAAGGTTGACCCAGAAGGTTACACTCCTGTGACAGCAGCTGCTGACAGGAACCATGTAAAAGTGATGCGGCTGCTGCTGCGTGCAGGCGCCGACGTGGACGTGGTGTGCCCAAGGACCCACAAGACGCCTCTTTGCCTGGCTGCGGACAGTGGCCACCTGGCTATGGTCAAACTGCTGCTGGAGGCTGGTGCGGATAAGGACAAGATCAGTGACTCTGCATCACCACTTACGTGGGCAGCGTACGGAGGTCATTGGGGGGTGGTGCACACGTTGCTGCGGGCGGGTGCTGAAGCTGATGCTGACGAAGATGGGCTCACGCCTCTCATGGCCGCGGCCGATCAGCACCACGACGACGTCGTGCTTCTGCTTTCTTTGGGGGCCAGATGAACTCCGGAATGGGGACCATGTCAGTACCTTCTATACTGCTCCCATCCCTGTTCGGTGTGTGGACCCTACCCCGAAGATGCCCCTAAACCCTAAACCCTAAACCCTAAACCCTAAACCCTAAACCCTAAACCCTAAACCCTAAACCCTAAACCCTAAACCCTAAACCCTAAACCCTAAACCCTAAACCCTAAACCCTAAACCCTAAACCCAAACCCTCTTTCGGGTAGATGAACCACAAGCCCTTCTCGGGCTCATTGTCGGTCCCCAAGGATCCCAATCCAGAAGGTCTAAAGTGCCCGAGCGTCAAAACGCAGCTTGAAGTCTGTACTCTGTACTTCCCGGGGTTTTAGGGTTTCAGGGTTTTAGGGTTTTTTGGGTTTTAGGGTCTTGGGGTTTTTAGGGTTTTAGGGTTTTAGGGTTGAGGGTTTAGGGTGTAGGTTGTGGGAACTGCCCGGGTCCGTCCGGGTCCGCAATTGCTGATTGTTTTTTTTTGGTTCGGGGGGACTCTATATCGCACATTTGGACCGCTTGGCAGGTAGAGGACTTTTGGGGCATGTCTTTGGGGTTTAGCGTTGTTAGGGTTTCGGGGTTTGCCTCATGAGTGGATTCAGGGTTCCGGATTGTGGGCGTTCACTTGAAAACCCAAACTTTCAACATTACCACCCTAAACTGTGAACCTTAAACCCCGCGCGGGGGGGGGGGGGGGCAGAAACTAAGGGTATAGGGTTTAGGGTTTAGGGTTTAGGGTTTAGGGTGGGGTTCTGGTATCGCGGGTAAGAGGACAAACTCCCCCAAGAGCTGAAGGGGTTGCGAGTCTTGGGGTGTCCTTGCTGATGGGCCTGTAGGGCTTAGGTTGACTGAAGAGCTTGGCGTCTTCAAGCTCAGAAGGTCCTGTGCTTCACAGATAATCACCCTAAACCCTAAACCCTAAACCCTAAACCCTAAACCCTGAACTTCCCGAAACCATCCCTGCTTCTAGGGATGAAGGTTAAGGCACTTAGGAGGCCATGGTAGCACCTCAATCAGTTTTGCGGTTTATGCGTTCATGTCGGTTTAGGCTCCCTAAGCCTCTGAATTCCCGACAGCAAAGCCGGTTTGAGTTATGATTTTAGGGTTTTGGGTTTTGGGTTTAGAGTTTAAGGTTTATAGGGCTTAGGGTCTAGCGTCGAACATGTCAGCCTCCTCCGCACACCAAGAGCCCTAGGGTTTAGGATAAGCCCTCAACGTTGAACCGCGAGACCCCCAAACCCAAAGATATGTCTCAACCCCGCAATCCCCCATAGTACATCTCAACCCCCAAACCCTCGCAGCCCCTTTCCCCATAACCGCTTAACACCCAGAGCCCCTCCAACGCTTAATTGACGCCCTAACACCTAATCCCTAAGGGTCCATGTAGCTATCTGGCATGTTCCATGTTGGACCCTAAACCCTAAACCCTAAACCCTAAACCCTAAATTACACCCTCAACCCGAAACCCTTTTTATAAACCCTAAACCCTAAACCCCTTACCTTAAGATCCCTTTGCGCGGCAAGGACCTCAGGGCCTGGCGCGAGCTCCATCGCGCTGCTGCCGCGAGGGCGGCACTTGGCGAGGCCGGCGATCTGTGGTGGATGTTGTTACGGGTTTAGGGTTTAGGGTGCAGGGTCTATAGGGTTTAGAGGGTTTCTAGGGTTTATAGGGTTTATAGATGTTTATAGGGTTTATAGGGTTTATAGGGTTTAGGGTTTAAGGTATATACTTGGGCCTTAAAGGGGTTCCTATATAGTAGCTCTAGGGCCCAAGTTGATACTATATAGGCACCGTGGAGGTTTTGATGTGTAACGTTTATAAGTCGGGATGTTCCCCCGTATACTACTAGTCCTTGATAGGGATTATAATAGGAGGTACTAGAATCCCTATTAATTATATACAAGGACTGTGAGTAGAAGCGGGAAGATCCCCAGTTATGAGGGTTTGGGTTAGGGTTTTGGGGCTTTGGGGTTTCAAATCAGGCTAAATTTAGGTTGCCTCATGACTTGTCTGTTCGGCCTCGGCCCCGACAGGCAAAACAGCCAAGCCCCAGACCGGGTGCGAGGGGAGTTCGGTTTCCTGCCGCGGGACATGAGCACCTGCCAGCTGTGGCGGGAAGCGTCCAATTCATGGGAAGCGGCGTTAAGGCGTTAAGCACGTCACGATCGCGAGTGACGAGTCTTGCTTGCCTTTCTGTGTTTGATGCCATACCCGCGCGTGCAAGCAAGCAGGCACGCATGCGCATTCGCATGCGCATGCGCGCGAACACTCGCGAGTGCTTGTATATGTTTGCGCGTTCCATTCACTCACGTGCTCCATCACTCTGCTCCATGTTTACCTAAAGGCTCCTGTGTAGTTCCATTTCTGGGGTAGTATACTAAAGTCCCCTATACTTTGCCCAAGAGGAACTACATAGGAGCCTTTGGGTAAGTCCCTGGCCTTGGCGGCTGAGAGGGCGAGGGCTTATGAAGGCCAGTGTGCGCACTTGTGTTAGTAAGCTTGAAGTGGGAGATGCCAACCCTAAACCCTAAACCCTAAACCCTAAACTGGCTTAGGGGTTCAGGCTCGAACGTTGTGCGGATCGCGCCTTACGGTGCTGTTCTCCCAGATGTGAGGTGCTGTGGTGCGACTTTCTTCCAACCCTACCCTACACCTAAGCCCCAAGCCTGCATAAGGGTTTAGGTTTAGGGTTTAGGGTTTAGTGTTTAGGGATCCCCTATGCTGTGCTGTTTTGGGGTAGCATAGTACAATCCCTTAGCACTAACCCAGAAAGGAACGATTTTTTTGCTTCAGGGAAACCTAAACCCTCTAAACCCTAAACCCTAGACCCTAAGGTTGCTCGCAGCTACAGTGATGTGGACTCCGTGCGACCTTGGGATTTAGGGTTTAGGGTTTCGGGTTTCGGGCTTAGGGGATCTTATTCCGGAAGACATCCCGAGGGTCTGAAGGCCGAACCTCGCAGGGTTCTTCCGAGCAATGGAAGGACTTGAGGGAAGACCTACTGCGGGATCTAAAGTCTCTTCATAAGACTAAGGCGCTAAACCCAAAAGCCCGAAAACCCAAACGCGAAGTTTGGAGCCATTCACTGAACCTTAAACCCTAAACCCTAAACCCGAAATCCCTAAAACCTAAGCCCGAAGCCCGGAGCCCGGAGCCCGGAGCCCTAAACCCTAAACCCTAAACCTTAAACCCTAAACCCCCACTTCAAGGGCTGTCGGGAGTTCTGGCCAGGCAGCAGACGTCGACGAGCGCACGCGGCGGGGCGACCGAGTTCTGGTGGACAAGGGATGACCCTAAACCCTAAACCCTAAACCCTAAACCCTAAACCCTAAACCCTAAACCCTAAACCCTAAACCCTAAACCCTAAACCCACCTTAAGGGTCCAAGGTAGCAACCCCTCGAGGTGGACAAGCTGCGGCTCGTTTCCGAGACTGACGTGGGCCGCCTCTTGGGTGTCACGGAGGGCTCTGAAGCTCTGAAACCCTAAGCCCTAAACCCTAAACCCTGAAGATTGGCTTAGGGGGTTTAGAGTTTAGGGTTTAGGGGGATTTAGGGGTTAAGGAATCAGGGTCTAAGGCACGCAGGTCTATGTAAGGGTAGGGTTTAGGGTTTATACGGGCCAGCATAGGCGCACCCCCACCTGACCCCTCCCCCCCCATGCTCTCCCCCCCCCTGTGGTTCATGGTGGGTTTTGGCTCCCCCCCCCTCTGTGGTTCATGGTCTGTGGTTCGTGGGTTTAGGGTTGAGGGGTTTAGGGGTTTAGGGTTAGGCTGTAGAGTTCAGGACTTTGCTCTGGTCCGTTGGTTCACTGTGAGTTTAGAGTTCAATTAGGGTTCAAGGTTTGGGGTAATGGTAGGTTTACGGTTTTCCCCTCTCCCCTCTGTGGTTCGTGCTGGGTTTACGGTTGAGGGTTCAGGGTTAAAGCGGCTAAGGTTTCGGGTTTACCCTTGTATAGGTTAATAAGGGGGAACATCCCAACACCCCTAAAACTAGAACAGCCTTAAAAGCCCCAACAAACCCAAAACTCGAAACCTTGAAGCCAAAAAACCTTCCAAGAGCACTGGGCCCTGACACCCCACCAAACCCTAAACCCTAGCCCTAAACCCTAAACCCTCAACTTTCAGGAGGCTTTCGGATGCTTAGCGCTCCGACATTTCTGTGCGACCTCTGGCCACAAGCAGTCCGCAAGCGCAGAGAAGAAAGGAACTGTATGGGATTGAGGGTTTAGGGTTTAGGATTTGGGGATTTGTTTGCGGGTAGTTAAATGGGCCCTTAATATGGTCCCTTACCTCCTGTAAGTGGGTTCTGAAGTATGGGCCCTTGGGTTTTAGATGGTATACAATGGGCTGATAAGGGGTCCCCTTTGAAGGGCTCATATGAAGGGACCATGTCACTACCCCAAGAGTTACATGAAACCTGGTTTAGGGTTTAGGGTTTAGGGCTTAGGGACCCTGATCCCCCCCCCTAACGACAAACCTTATAACAAAATGCACCTCCAATAGCAGGATCACCTTGTAGTAATAAGGACCTCAATAACGTACCCTAATATCGTAAACCCGCATATCACTTCGCACTACTTGGAGGTTCAGGGTACTTAGTAACCCACTGTAAGTGTAGCATTAACCCACATATAAGCCCCTTAAGGTACAGGTATAATTCCCTAAACCTTAAACCCTAAACCCTAACTCCACAACCCTAAACCCTAATTGGGTTTCTAAGTACCATGAACCTCCAAGTACAAGTGTATGTAGGTCACACGTATCCCCAGAACTCAGCCAAGGCCCAGGATGTGAGAAGGCATCGCAAGCTAAGCTTCTCCGCGAGAATTTCGGGTTTAGGGTTTATCTATAGGGTTTAGGGTTTAGGGTTTAGGGTTTAGGGTTTGGGGTTTAGGGTTTCGGGTTTAGGGTTTAGGGTTTAGGGTTTACCTTCGGAGAACTTCGAAAGCATGTGTTTCAAGCTGTTTAGGGTGAGTGGGTTGTAATTAGGCTGTTGCTTACAAGCTCCCTTCTTTGCGGAGGTGGCTCAAACCCTACGGAGGTGGCTGAAACCCTAAAACCTGTACCTTCAACTTCAAAACGGGGACTGCGAACCTTGTAGGCTGCATAGAACATCAGCCAGCAAAGACGAATGAAAGCCCTGCAAATCCGGGCCCTTCCGAACTGAACCCCCAAACCCTACAACACACCCCATGAAAGCGAGAAACACACTCTGAACAATTAAAAGGAAAAAAAAAACAACTCTCCTGAACTCCGAAAATGCTGATTCAAACCTAGTAGATACAAAAACGACAATGACCACAAACCTCTAAACTCTCTTAAGCAATGGCGAAAGATGGCAAAAAACACGCACACGACCACCCTAAACCCTTAACCCGAAACCCTAAACCCTCAACCCTCAGCCCTCAACCCTAAACCCTAAACCCTAAACCCTAAACCCTAAACCCTAAACCCTAAACCCTAAACCCTAAACCCTAAACCTTAAACCTTAAACCCTAAACCCTAAACCCTAAACCCTAAACCCGAACCCTAAACCCTAAAGGCCTAAGGCCCTAAAGGCCTAAGGCCCTAAACCCTAAACGCACGTGCCAGGTGTGCGCGGACCGCACTTTTTATGCCCACCGGATTGTGCTGGCGGCTGAAAGTGAGGCCATGGGCCGCTGTTTGTTCAGGGTTTAGGGTTTAGGGTTTAGGGTTTAGGGTTTAGGGCTAGGGTTTAGGGTTCAGGGTTCAGGGTTCAGGGTTCAGGGTTCAGGGTTCAGGGTTTAGGGTTTAGGGTTTAGGGTTTAGGGTTTAGGGTTTAGGGTTTAGGGTTTAGGGCAAGGGTTTAGGGTTTAGGGTTTAGGGTTTAGGGTTTAGGGTTTAGGGTTTAGGGTTTAGGGTTTAGGGTTTAGGGTTTAGGGTTTAGGGTTTAGGGTTTAGGGTTTAGGGTTTAGGGTTTAGGGTTTAGGGTTTTATGTTTTATGGTTTAGGGCTAGGGTGTAGGGTTTAGGGTTTAGGGCCCCTTATTGCAACCCCCTACTGAGGACTGTTCGTATAAGGGGGGAATATCCCCGAAGCTTAGGGTTGTATAGGGTCCCTGTAAGGTTCCCCCCCCCCCCCCCCCCCCCCCCGCCCCCGCAGAAACCTAGCCTTCCCCTTCCCTCATTCCCTACTATACTAAGAACCAGGGAGATAAGCCTTATAGAACCACCCTAACCCGAAACCCTACTCCCTAAACCTCGAAGCCCTTTTGAAACCCCACATCGAAGGTATTCAAAAGTGGTCTTGCCAGCGTCTCGAAGGAGGTGATCGACGGAAGGCGGTTCCAGGTTTAGGGTTTTGTCGGGTTTTGCTAGGGTTTTTAGAGGGTTTAAGGTTTAGGGTTTGAGGGTTTAGAGGGGTGTGAAAAGGTTTGCAGGGTTTCCAGGGTTTATAGGCTTACGCGGTTTGTATTGTTTTTGTTGAAGGGTTTATAGGGCTTAACCCTGAAAGGGTTTTTCAGGGTCTTTACCGGGTTTTCCAGGTTCTTTCAGGGTTTAAGAAGGCTTTATGGGTTTATGGGGGGTAAAGGAGAGCTTCGGGTTGAGGGTTTAGGCTTCGGGGTCTAAGTAGTTGGGGAGTTTGTCAGCCCTTGTCGAGGATGATGTTGGTATAGGGGGAGGGGGTCGAGGATGGTCGGGCAAAAACAAATCGACGTCCTCTACCAGCTAAGGGGTAGAGGGTCTGGGGAGGGGTGGTAGGGGCAGTGCGTCGGGTTTGCCGGCGAGGGGGTACAGGGAGGGCGCCGAAAATGCTGCGGCCAAACGGGACTCGCAATTTCTATGGGCGGACGCCAAATTACCATGTATGTAAAATATGATGGAAGTGCGATATGAAGTTCCGCTCTTGCTGGTTTATGTCTTCGCCACAAGGCGGCACCATGCGTATGTGCAGGTTTCAGGCTCTTCCCCATGTATACGTGCTAGGATAGCGCTAGCGTGGCGCTAGGTGTTCCTTCCCAAAGGCTAACATTTTAGGGTTTGGCGTGTAGGTTTTAGGGTTTAGAGTGATCCAGCTTCGGGAAGCTTAAGTAGTATAGGCGGCCTGCGGCTTAGGTAAGACTGTGGAACATTGGGTTACACACCCTGAACCCTACACCCTAAACCCTGTGGTCCCTAAACCCTGTGGTTGCTCCTGATGCATACTGCCGGCGTGCCAAAGTTCTAAAGTCGTAATATGCGCTAGGTTGGCGCTAGCATCGCGCTAGCAAATATGAAGGGAAACTGCTTGCGGTGGCCACTTGCCCATCCAAGACATAAAGCAGTACTAAGACAGCTGATTTCAAACATGGCCAACCTGGAAGAGCAAAGCACTACTAGCTCGAGCTCAAGTAGCTCCAATAGTTCCGATGACGATGCCTGAGTCTTAAAATGGCGGTGCTAGTGTGTTTTGCGAGATTTTTGCATAGGGAGCAAGAATTAGTACTACACTTCTGTACTTGCCAAAGCCATCGTTCCAGACCTTCGTTTTGCTTCTCGTCATAAGGCGGCACCATGATTTGTTCAGCATCCGCCGTTCCTGGAAGAAGGAATATTGACAGCCACCCAAATGAAAAACTGAGAAACTCTAGCAAACCCCCTAAACCTCGAACCCTAAACCCCTAAAACCCTAAACCCTAAATCCCTGAAGATGGCCAGGCAAGAGCTCCGCCTGGCCGAGGTCTCAAATCCGGAGGCAGCAGGGCCTCCTCCTGAGTTTAGGGTTAGGGTTTAGGGTTTAGGGTTTAGAGTTTAAGGTTTAGGGTTTATAGGTTTTAGGGTTTGGGGTTTTGGGGTTTAGGGTTTCGGGTTTAGGGTCTAGGATTTAGGGTTTAGAAGGTTTAGGGTTTAGAAGGTGTAAAGTCTAGGGTTTAAACAGTTTTAGGGCTAATATATACATACATATCTATACATATATATATATATATATATTAAGATTTAGGGTTTACATGGTTGTCTTGGTTTATAAGGTGTAGGGCTAACATTCACTAATGTTTCGGGTTCGCAAGGTTTAGGGTCTAAGTGTTTTTTCGGTAGGGTTTTGAGTTTATACTATAAGGCTTAGGGGCTTATGGGCTTAGGGTTAAGGGCTTAAGGTATGGGATTGGGGTTGACAATATAGATAAGGGGTTTATGAGGCTTACAATAAGGTTTAAGGCAATTCGGGCTTTTAAAATTTTTGGGTTCCGGAATCCCTAAACCCTAAACCCTAAACTCTATATCCTAAACCCTAAACCCTAAACCCTAAACCCTAAATCCTAAACCCTAAACCCTACCCATCGGAGCCTGAGAGTCCCCGGATGCCGCGAGGCGGTGAAGTTCATGCTGGACTACATGTACCAGACGGACGCCTCTGTGCACCCGACTTAGCTCCCAGAGATTCAAAATGTCCTGTTTTCCTTTTTTGCCTTAGGGTTTAGGGTTTAGGGTTTAGGGTTTAGGGCTTAGCGTTCGGGCTAGGGTGCTTTGGGGTTGAGTGTTTGGCCTAAACCCCTGAGCCGTTTAGGGTTTATTGGGGCGAGGGGCCTATTTCCTCTAATTCCCTAATCCCAAACCCCCGACAGTACTAACTCGCCTCCTTGTTGTTACTCAGGTTTCTGTGACCCTCAAACCCGAAACCCTTAGCCCTAAACCCTTAGCCCTAAACCCTAAACCCTAAACCCTAAACCCTAAACCTTCAACAAGTTTAGCACCCCAGGTGGGAGGACTACAATCCCAGGACTCAGGCGTGTGCAGGGCGGGGGTGCAAATCACAGCGTTTAGGGGGTTTACGGTTTAGGGTTTAGGGTTTTGGGTTTTGGGTCTAGGGTTCAGCGTTTAGGGGGTTTAAGGTTTAGGGGTTTACCTGAAGGCTCCTAGGTAGTTCTTTCTTGGGTTCGTTCTAGGGGATTCTAGCATACTACCCCAAAAGGTACTACATCCCCAAACCCTAAATCCTAAACCCCAATCCCTAAACCCTTAACCCTAAACCCTAAACCCAAAAGGAGCCTTTGGGTAAGTTTCAGGGTTCAGGACTTTTGGGCTCCGGGGATAGGGTTCAGGGAGGAGACGTAAAGACTGGTCTGGGCTCCTGTTCTTGCTCTCCAGATTGATTGGGGTTTAGGGTTTAGGGGTTTAGGATAGGGTTTAGGGTGTAGGGTTTGGGGTTAAACTGGGTGTTGGAGTACTGTCTTTAATGCTTTTTTGGTTATGGGGTTCCTTTTACAGCTACTTGTACCTTAAAAAGTAGAAACCTTTGTTTCCGGGGTCTACTCCAAAGTGGGTATTAGAGCCTGAACATCCAGCTGTGGTGATTTCCTAGGGGAAGCCTCATCAGAAGCCATTTTGTGGAACACGTAACAGGGGCGCGGCTCCTGAACTGAAAACGAAGGGTTCACGAAAAGGGTTGTATTGGTTACCACATGAGTCGTGTCCCGACCCCCCAACATCATATTCAGTTCGGGATTATACAGCTTGGGGTGTAGGATTTCCCCTCCCCCAAGAAACCAGGGATCCTAAACCCTATTTCTCGGAGACCCCCCACCCTACATGGCGTTCAAGTGAGGTTTTCTATTTGGGTTCCTGTGATAACTTAAGGGCTATTCCTGGCTTAAGGGGTTTTGGCGTCTCTGGCCACGAGATCATCCACACCCTAAACCCCAAACCCCAAACCCTAAACCCTAAACCCTAAACCCTAATTGCCTGCCATCAGGAGATCAACAAGGACGTCCTGCGCTTGGCGCAGACCTTCCGCCTGCCGGGCCCTCGGCTGTGGCGGGCAGGGCTGGTTGCTTTGAACTCTTGAAATTCACTTTTACATAAAGATAATTTTATTATAAATATAAATACAGATATGAAAATAAATTGTATCTGTATATATATATATATATCCATGTATACATCATATATATATATATAGATATGTATACATTGCCGGAAGTTATTTGGGCGCCTGCATTAGTTGTGGCGCCTAGCTCATGTAACGCTAAGCTATACAATGTCGGAACCCTACTTGGAGGTTCATGGTACTTAGCAACCCAATCATAGCTGTACTCCTTTGCCCAATTATCAACCCTATAATAGGGTACTTACAAGGGGCTTACAACCCTGAACCCTAAACCCTAAACCCTAAACCGAGAACTACACTTACAATTGGGTTCCTAAGTACCCTGAACCTCCAAGTATGGCGCGGATCCCTTCAAGCTTTTGGCAGGACGTAGCTAGGGTTTAGGGTTTAGGGTTTTGGGTTTTGGGTTTTGGGTTATAGGGTTTAGGGGAGTCCTGAAAAGGGATTATAATACCCCTATTATAGTCCCTAACTATTAAGGACTGTTCGTATAAGGGGGAACATCCCAACCTGAAGCTCTCAAACCTAAAGCCCGGTTTTGGGTTGGGGTTTAGGGTTAAGGTTTAGGGTTTCGGGTTTCGGGTTTAGGGTTCATTAACGCGAAGATTGTAAACCCGAAGTTTCCTAAACTCCAATAACCCCCGACCCCTGAACCCGAAAACCCCAGACCCCCAATACCCAAAGTCCACCAAACTCTAACACGCTTAAGCCCTCAACCCCAGCTCTAGCCCCTTCACCGTGCCCTAATCCCCAAACCCTGAACCCTAAACCGTAAATCCTAAACCGTAAACCCTAAACCGTAAACCCTAAACCCTAAACCCTAAACCCCAAACCCCAAACCCCAAACCCCAAACCCCAAACCCCAAACCCCAAACCCTAGACCCAACCCTAAACCCTAACCCTAAACCCCAAACCCTCTTCTCAAAGCTCCCAAGCTCTGCCTTTGATGGTCCAAGGCCTGGTCTCACAGAGCGCGCCATGCATTGGCCACCCGGACTCTCACGCTTGGCTTTGGGGTTTGGGGGTTTGGGGTTTGGGGTTTAGGGTTTAGGGTTTAGGGTTAGGGGATTAGGGGTTTTGGGGTTTTGGGGTTTTGGGAGGGAAGGGTTTCAGCTTTGGGTGTTTTTAGCGCTCGGGTTTAGGGTTTTTAAGAGGCTTTCGGAGATGGCCAGGCTGCCGGGATTTCGGGTATGTTGTTTTCAGACTTGAGGCGTCGGGCAAACCCTAAACCCAAATCCCTAATCCGTAATCCCTAATCCCTATAGGGCTCTTATGGCAAGCGCCGCTGAGGCTGGCGAAGGACCTCACCACGGGAAACGTCGTTGAGGCCATGCGCCTGCGAGTGGCGGGTTTGTAGGGTTTCGGGTTTAGCGGTGTAGGGGTTCGTTCGATACAGGGTTTTAGGGCTTAGGGTTTAGGGTTTTAGGGTTTTAGGGTACAGGGCTCTGCAGGAGTAGGGAAAGTTAAGTTAGGGCTTTAGCGCTGCATTTCGTGCATGCCCTCCTTCAGTGAAAATCGGGTCCCGGGTATAGGGGTTTAGTGTTGCGGCACATTGACATGGGCGCGGGTTGATCTTTAGAACCTTGGACTATCGGGCATGTACTCTTGTGGAGAACCTCCCCCTTCAAGTGAAAGGCCCAAATCTGGGATCGGCCGGTATCAGCTTTGAACTCTTGCATCCTCCTGCTGTTGGGCGTGGTGAATCAGAAACTTGTATGCCCTATGTAAATCCTAGACCCTGAGCCCCCTAACTATACTTAAACCCGTACATTAGACCCTAAACCCTAAACCCTAAACCCTAAACCCCAAACTTGAGCACCGTGGCCATGCATGCGCCGGCACTTGACCATTGCATTGAGCCTCGCGCCCCCTTTGGGCGAAACATGTGAGCCCGAGCAGGACCCCAAAACCCCAAAACTCTGAATCCAAAACCCCAAACCCCAAGTTCTTTGAATTTTCCCAACATCCTATCCCCCCGCCCCCTACCCCCCAAAAAACAAAGAAAGAAGAGTTCTACCCTAAACCCTCAACCCCTCAACCAATGACCCTCAACCCTCAATGAAACCCCAACCCTCAAGCCTCAACCCTCAACCCTCAAGCCTCAACCCTCAACCCTCAACCCTCAGCCCTCAGCCCTCAACCCTCAACCCTAACCCCCCCAACAAAAGCCCCTCTCAGGTGCTCACGATCTGCGAGGACTTCGGACTGAGCCAGCTGGGGGAGCGGATCTTGGAGCAGCTGCTCAGCCTGCAAAAAGAGAGGGGATGCCTTATTTGGGGTTTTGGCAGTTAGGGTTTAGGGTTTAGGGTTTAGGGTTTAGGGTTTAGGGTTTAGGGTTTAGGGTTCAGGGTTTAGGGTCGCGTTTAGGGTTTAGGGTTTAGGGTTTAGGTGCAACTCCTATCTGAGGCGTAGAAGCACCTGCCGGAGGCAAAGTCCAAAACCTTGGAGGCCCAGTAGCATCCTAAGCCCTAAACCCTAAGACTTTAAACCCTTTTAGCCTTGGATGTCCGGTAGGATTCTAAACCGATAGCCCCGAACCCTAAACCTAAACCCTAAACCCTCATTTTCCAAAAGCCAAGACTGAGGGCTTAGGGCCGAGGGCTTGGGGGTGTAGGCTTTAGGGTTTAGGGTTTATAGGGTTCAGGGTTTAGGGTTTAGGCGTATAGGCTCAGGGGTATCTAAGGTTCAGGATTGCAGGGTTTAGGGTTTAGGGTTTAGGGTTTAGGGTTTAGGGTTTAGGGTTTAGGGTTTAGGGTTTAGGGTTTAGGGTTTAGGGTTTAGGGTTTAGGCCCCCTAATTCGGCCATCTCCCGCCCAGGTTAACTCAGTCGCCCTGGCTGGAGTTGACACTTTCTCGGCCAGTGCTGGGCCCTGCGCTTTAAATCACGTTCGGGTTTAGGGTTTAGGATTTGTTTTTTTCGGCTGCTGTTGGGGAGGGGCTGAGAGTTTAGCATGTTTTCGGGGAACTCTTCCTGAGTGTATGGGGCGTTGTTGGGAATCTTAACCCCCGAAGGTGGACACTCTGCGTCGCCTCAATTTATGGATGCGCTCAATGGTTGTGGAGGTTTGGTCAGTAGCTCGGCTCCCACCTCCCCCCCAAGCCCTAAATCAAGGGTTTCCGCGTTTGCTAGGCTTGGGGAGCAGGAACGGCTTGTGTCTTTTGATGGTACTGATTTTGCGGCTCTAGGCTTACGACACGGTTCGTGTGTGTTTTTTGGGCTTAAGGCGCTTAGGTTTTTGTTTGTTCTTCTTCTTTCTCTCTTTCTTCCTTCCCCTAAACCCTAAACCCCAAACCCTAAACCCTGAACCCTAAACCCTACTGTAAACCCTAGACCTAGCTTTCTTTCGATGGCCAGAAACAAGAAAGCCTTGGCGGAAGTCGCCAACAGCTCGGGGCCTAAGTGCACCAGACCTTCTTGTTTGGTACCCCTGGTTTTGGGTTTAGTGCTTGGGGTTTAGGGTTTGGGGTTTAGGGTTTAGGGTTTAGCGTTTAGGGTTGTGCCTTACTCTAGGGTCCTTTTGGGATGTTCCCCCATATACGAACAGTCCTTAATTGGATTATTGTACCCCCTACTAAAGTCCCTATTCAGGACTGTTAGTATAGGGGGGAGCATCCCAGGGGCCTTAATAATTGGGATGGGGCGATTGGGGTGTTAGGGTCTTCTGGCTGGGCGGCTTTTGGATTGCGGGGTTTAGGATTGAGGGTTTTTTTGCACCTTCAGCAGGGTGTGATGTTTATGCGCGTCTTTCGTGTATTCGATACATTCGGGCAAGTGCAAGCGCGTTGGGCGTTTGCGGGGTTCAGGGTTGAGGGTTGAGGTCCCTAAACACTCAAGCCTAAACGGTTTAGGGCTTAGGAGGGGTGAGGGGGGGCGGCTTCGGGGCTGCGATTCCTATTGCTTCGACTGGGTTGTTGAGCCTGTGGCGATGCGTTGGGTTCGGATTCCTATGAAAACACTTGTTGAGAAATAGCGCCCGTGGTTGTTCAACTTTGCAGGCAGGCATTGTTAAGTAAACATCGTACCCTAAACCCTGAGACCCTAAAATTGGAGCACTGTCTAACTCCGAAAGAAACCTGGGATCACACGCTTGACGTAGATGCCCAATAAGAATCCAGCTAGATGGCTTAGTGTTGAGACCCTAAACCCCAATTCTGGGGTCGTGGGCTTCTTTGGCTTTCTGTTTCAGTTATTTTGAAGTTTTGGAGGCTCAGAGCTTTAAGGACCAGAGTTTTTGGGCTTCTGGACGGCAGGGTTTTAGGACTTGCGGGTTTTAGGGTCTTAAGGTCTTAGAGTCTTTAGGTTTTGGGTTGCAGGGTTTAGGGTTTAGGCTTGGTTTTGTGATGTTCTCAAGGTACCTTACAGGGACTTCTGAAAAGGTGTGACCCCAAACCCTTTGGGTTTAGGGTTTAGGGTTTAGGGTAAGACCTTGTCGCCTTGTCACTTTGTCGCCTTGTCACCAAAGGTCCGCAGATCATGAAATACCCGAAGCTGATGCAGGCGCACGATATATGGGGGTGGATGCCCACCTGGCGGGCATTCTCGCAGCCGTAGTTAAGAATCCCCCAAACCGATATTGTTCGTAGGTCATCGCTTTGGTTCTAAAACCCCTTGACCCTACCCTAGATCACTGAACCCGAAACCCTATATATGAGCCCTTTACCCTGCAAACTCTAAACCCCCTGTTAGATTCGTAAGAAACCCTGCAAGAGAAGAAGTGGGAGCTGTTAAGATAAGGAGTCCCACGTAGGAGGCCCTTCACCATGTTGGGTTTAGCTTTTCATGTACGTATAGACTGTCGGGCTGCGCGAGAGGCATCCCGAACTGGGTGGTTTGGGTTTTGCGGGGTCTGGGGTTTGAGGTTTAGGGTTTGGGCTTTGGGGTTTGGTGTTTACGTTTTGGGGGTGCTTGTATTCGAACCCCCAGCCCAAAACTTTTGTGCTGCCGCTCACACGAGGCTTCATATTTCCTCAGAGCTTCCAACGGCCCTTAAGATTACTAAATGTGCATTTCGATCAGGAATCCGGTATGAGCTGGTGCTTCCTTCTTTGGGAGTTGTCAAGTTCCATACTACTGACCCATGCAATGCTAGAATAAGCTTGGAGGTTCACAAGGGCTCCGTGCGCACTGGAACCAAGCAGCAAGTCAGGGTTGTTCCCCAAACCCAAAGCCCTGTCTGCCCTTGAGTCGGAGCCCGGACAGCGCCATAGGCTTTCTGTTGGTTAGTAGGGAATGAGGAAATGAAGTACCCTATATCCCCCTTTAAAGGATTATATAGGGTATCTCATTCCCTCATTCCCTACTTGCCCTAAACCCCAACCCCAAGCCCCAAACCCTAAACCCTAAACCCACTCAGTAAGTCGAGCCTGGCTAGTGGTGTAGAGTTTGGCGGAGGCGCTCCTGCAACAAGCCGCGGCCGTGCCCGACGAGCCTCCGCCAAAGAAAAGGCGTGCGGACGGGTTAGGCTAGAGGGTTCAGGGTTCAGGGTTCAGGGTTTAGGGTTTAGGGATGTTTAGGGTTTAGGGTTTCGGGCTACTGGTTTTCGGCTCATGTTCATTGGGCTTGGGCTTATAGGGTCTCGGGCTTAGTGGTTTAAAGGGCATCCTTTCAATGGGGCTGCTGTGGTTGCTGAGGTCTGTTTGGACCCTAGACTTCGGAGGTTCGTGAGAAAGATGGGGTTTTGGGGTTGGAGTTTCCAGTGGTACGTGTTGAGTGAGTGGTTTCGAGTTGAGAACTGACTAACTGACCTAGGCATCATGTAGGATTAGGCGGTACCCAGAGACCCCAAAGCCCCTTAATTAAGGAATATCCCTTACATTGTAATAGGAACCCTAACCTGATTACCCTAAACCCTTAACCCTTAACCATAAACCTTTAACCCTAGACCCTTAACTAAGGGCGCGGGGCTTGGGGACTGAGGCGCTACATTGTTGAACCTCAACCCCAAACCCTAAACCCTGAAGCCTGCCTAAGACCCTAAGCCCCCTGAATCCCAGCGAAATTTCCTCAAGGCCTCAGGCTTCCCGAAGCCCTAGGAACCTAAGCCCTAAACCCTGAAAAGCCCTAAAACCTAAACCAGAAACCCTAGGGCACCCCAAAGCCCCAACTAAACCTCTCATGCCTTAAGCCTTCAGTCAACCGAAGAGACCCAAGAGGGTCTAGGGTGTAGGGTGTAGATGTAGGGTCTCTCATCATAGCTGCTAACTGTTGTTTGGGGGTCTACATGGGGGGTGCCCTATTTTGGGAAAGACTCAATATGGTGAGTTCTCTAGACTGTGGCCCCTGGTGGGTACCCTAAACCTGAAGTTGTTCTGACCTTCCGTAGCCCCTCCGATGCAGCCTAGATATAATAGGGGCCGCCATTTAATGAGAACTCACAAAAGGGAACACAGTTTGGAGAAGTGACTATATGCCTAAACCCTAAACCCTGAACCCTAAACCCTCACCCCTCAACCCTCAACCTCCCTAAACCCTAAACCCTAAACCCCAAACCCTAAACCCTCAACCCTCAACCGTGAACCCTAGAAACCCAAGAAGTTCTCCGGTCTTTTCAGCCGCCGCGCAGGGCCAAAAAGTGATCCGCGCCAGGGGTGCGATCCCCAGGAGGTTCGAATTGGGGGCAGAGGATCGAGGATGAAGGTTTAGGGTTTATGGTTTAGGGTTCAGGGTTTCCGAAATTAGGGGTACCCTTATTGGGGTCCCTATAATCAGGGAATTACGACTATTTTGATGGTCTATATGAGGGGTCCGATGATCTTCGTAAACCCCTAAACCCTAAACCAAACCCTAAACCCTAAACCATGCAGGGTTATAGGGTTATAGCGAGGAGACACCCAATCTTCGCCCCCCCCCCCCCCCCGCCGCCGAGCCCATACCCTAAACCCTAAACCCTAAACCCTAAACCCTAAACCCTAAACCCTAAACCCTAAACCCTTGGGTGTTTTTTGGGGTGTTTTATTGGGTGTGTATTAGGTATTCATTGGGTGCTTGTTGGGTGTTTGTTGGGTTTAGGCTGTAGGGTGTTGAGGGCTTGGGGGATTCCCACCCCTACTGTACCCACCACCACCACCACCACCACCCAGGTTTGTACAGCCATATTTAGATGGGAAATGCCGTTGAAACCCTGAAACCCCAGACCCCCCGAAACCCCGCGCATATACCGGTAAACCCGAAACCCCTAAACGCCCTAAACCCAGAAACCTTAACCCCGCAACCCGAAACCCCGCCCCCTATACCGGTAAACCCTAAACCCCTAAAACCCCAAACCCCCCCGAAATGCTCCGAAACCCTAAACCCCTACACCCTCAAACCCCCCGAAATGCCCCGAAACCCTAAACTCCTAAACCCCGAAATGCCCGAAACCACAGACCCCCCAGCCCTCGTTCCCCCCAGCCCTCGTTGAGACTTTTGCTTCGCTATCACAGTCTTTTTGGGGCTGAAGGGTTAGGGTTTAGGGTTTAGGGTTTAGGGTTTAAGGGTTAAAGGGTTAAGGGTTTAGGGTTTAGGGTTTAGGGTTTAGGGTTTAGGATCCTGTGCGCCTCAACAAGGGTACTGGGTGCAGGGATCAGGGCTGATAAGGTCCTGTGCGCCTCAGCCCTCTAACCCCATAAACCCTAAACCCTAAACCCTGAGGCTTTATAGGGTTTATGCAGCCTGTGGAGACCTGATCCTCTGCCTCCGCGGGTTTGGGGGTAAATCTGTAGCATACCGGATGGAGACCAATGAGGACAGATTGCGTCTCGAAGGGAACGGGCGTGCAAGCACGGCAAAGCAAAACACCCAGCAAGATCCAGGATCTAAGGCCATAAACTCCCATTCCTGCTAAGCCCTAAACACAGCACCCTTCCTCTGCGAAAGCAAGTTACATGATCGTTTGGGGTTTAGGGGTTTAAGGGTTTAGGACTTGCGGAAGCTGAAAACACAGCAAGACTTCCACCCCCCCCCCCCCCCCCCCCCGATGCTTTGCCGTGGCTCCTCGGACCTTCATGGCCGCCGTTTGTGACGGCGGGGGCCTTCCATGCCTGGCGCCTCCACACCCTAGTAAACCTTGAACCCTAAACCCTGAACCCTGAACCCTGAACCCTAAACCCTAAACCCTAAACCCTAAACCCTAAACCCTAAACCCTAAACCCTAAACCCTAAACCCTAAACCCTAAACCAGAACCCACTCTCTAGGCTTCAAGGGGCTGGCGGGGTTGAGGGGTCCCAGACACGGTGCATCGGGCTTTGCTGGGATTCAGGGACATGGTGGCGCGCTGAAGCTTGGGTTTAGGGCTTAGGGCTTAGGGTTTAGGGTCTAGGGTTTCGGGTTTAGGGGTGTGTAAGGGTTTAGGGGTTTAGGTTTTGGGGTTTAGGTTTCAGGCGAAGGGTTTACGGTTTAGGGGTTTAGGGTTCAGGGTTTGGGGTTTGGAGTGAATTAGCGTTCAGGGTTGAGGGCCGTGGGTGTTGGTCTCGAGTTTCTCTTCTACAATATGACGGTTTGCTGTCTAAGATCGAGGTCTTACATTCCAGGACAAGACTTAAGGATATACAGTTTAGAATTGAGGCAAGCCCTAAACCCTGAACCCTAAACCCCAAACCCTGAACCCTAAGCCACATTCCCAGGAAGCCCTAAAGGTGGGTGCAAAGAGGAAGCATTGGCGCGGAACAGGTGCAGGCATGGGTGCCGCAGTGCACACCAGTCGGCCGTGGTCGATTTGAAGTGAGTACCCAGACCCCTGGGCCTGAACCCGAGAACCCTAAACCCTAAACCCTAAACCCTAAACCCTAAACACTCTCTATCCTATGTATATTTAATGGCTAATGGCTTCCCGGTTTTCCGGGTCCTTTTGCATCGACCACAGCCCCTGCTGGGATCTCGCTACTCACGTGTTTGGCGGGGGCGACTCCTTAAACCCCAAGAAGAAACATGGAGCCCTAAACCCTAGACCCTAAGTCCTATACTCCTAGGCCCTCAGCCCTAAACCCTAAACCCTAAACCCTAAACCCCCTTCCGTTCTCGTGGGTCACCTTTGGGAGCTTTGGAGCAAAATACCCAGACATTCCAACTGGGAACCTCCCTAACCCGAAACCCTGAACCCTCGCGGGTGTCAAACTTGTCGGAGCCAACCTAGCCCCCAAAAGGAGGGTTTAGGGTTTAGGGTTTAGGGTTTAGGGTTTAGGGTTTCGGGTTTAGGGTTTCGGGTTTATGGCTGATGTAGGAAGCTAACGGAGCAGAGTTGACGGAGCAGGAGTCCACTTCGCCACGCCCTTCGTGCCGCGAGTAGCACGCTTGTGTATCCTCAGAAGAGGGATGACTCAGTCACAGGCTTTGGGGGTCATACGGGCAAGGCTCTGTCCCCTTTCAAAATCAACGAGGGGGCTTCGGTCAGTGGTTGTTCAAGGGTTGAGGTCTCACGATTTACAAGGAGCGCCCATACCACACCCACTACTCAAGTTATGTTATGGTACATACTCATTCTAACCTACTACTCAAGTTATGGTACATACTTATTCTAACCTAATTCCCTCTGACCCATTATAGCTATGGGCTGTGAAGGCAGCGGTTCAAAGCACCCTTGTTGAGGGGGCGATAGCCCTGCATCATCGCGGGGACAAAGAAGCTTCATGCGGCGATCGTTGTTTGCGTCTAAATCACCGCAAGCCCTACCGACAGATCATCTTCTGCCCCAAGATGACCTAGCTAAACCCGAACAAAACGATCCTAAACTCTAAACCCCACCCAAAACCCTAACCCCCCCAAGCCTTAGCCGAGAACACAATTCTAAACCCCTGCACCCAAATCCCGAAACCCAAACCCTAATCCCTAAACCCGAAACCCGAAACCCGAAACCGTCTGTCTCAGATCGATCCTAGGATCTTCTTCCAGCATTCAACATGCAAACCATGGTGACGAGCTGTACAGCAATGGCAACCACAGTGACCCCGGGTTTATGAGGAGAGCTGTTAAGATCCCGATTATAAGTAGTCTGACTCAGATTAAAAGTTTAAGGTTTTAGGGTTTAATTAGGGCTTCGGGGGTTTAGGGGACGATGCCCCTAATAGTTCTGGGAATCTGTACAGGTGATTGCTGTTCAGATACATTCGCGATGTACAAAGATCACCGGGATCTAGCTTTCAAGCAATTGAATTCTTTCGCCCGAAGCCCTATGCACCCGAATTCCCCAACACCCCCGAACCATAGAACCGAAACCCGAAGCCCCAAACCCCGATCACTTCTCTGTACACCATATTCCTTCTAGGGTATTTAGGGCCGACAGTACGGGCACTGTTGTATTTGTCACAGACCCTATCTAACCCCCCCAAAAAAACACAAGAAGATAAAATGTGTAGGTTTAGGGTTTAGGGTTTAGGGTTTAGGGTTTAGGGTTTAGGGTTTAGGGTTTAGGGTTTAGGGTTTAGGGTTTAGTCTTTAGGGGTCCAGGTAGACCCTGAGCCCCAAACCCCAAATTTTCAGGTTCACCAGCATGACGCGACGGTTCTCGGGTTTTGGAATTAGGGTTCAGGGTTTAGGGTTTAGGGTTTAGGGCTTAGGGTTTAGGGTTTAGGGTTTAGGGTTGTTCCGGTGGTTTTAGGTTGAGATGTCGGCATTTTTCGTAGGGTTCAGAGTAAAAGAGAGTTTAGGGCTTAGGGTTTTGAAGTTCCGTGCTTCCAGCTTCCGGGCTTATGAGGGTTAGGGTTTCGGGTTGAGGATTTAGGGTATATACTTGGGTCCAACAGTTGCTATATACCCCTTTAAGCAGTCAATGCTTCCTGTTTGCCTCCGCCTTCCTGGTGCAAGCACCTTGATCCACGCATACAACTCAATTACTGAAGGGCTTGGTCTTATAGGGGGGGTACCCTTTTTGGGGGTCCCTTTAAGGAGATTCCATTCTATTTGGGGTTTAGAAGGGGTTCCCCGATTTTGGGATTCACCCATCTTCCTCAGCCACCTGACTTGCTTTTGGGGTTTGGGTGGCAGTCTCTTCTTGGAGCCAGGCGATACAGCGGTTTAGGGTTTAGGGTTTGGGGTTTAGGGTTTAGGGTTTAGGGTTTAGGGTTTAGGGTCCAAAAGCGCCCTGCGCAATGGCATCCCCAAGCGGTCCGAGCGATGGGAGGCTGGTGAACCTCTAAACGCAGCGCTCCGTCATCCCTCAAACCCACCGTAATGTAAGTAAGGTCCGTGTACCTATGTAGGGTTTAGGGTTTAGGGATTTAGGGTTTAGGGATTTAGGGTTTAGGGTTTAGGGTTTAGGGTTTAGGGTTTAGGGTTCAGGTTTATAGGGTTGAGAGCATATACCTTGGGTCCTAAAGCCACCAAGTAGGAACTCCTCGGAGGCCCAAGGTACATGGACCTCTAGGGCCAACCTTGGAGCTTCCATGGGTTTAGGGTTTAGGGTTTAGGGTTTAGGGTTTGGGGTTTAGGGTTTAGGGGTTCAGGGTTTAGGGTGTAGGGGTTTAGGGTTTAGGGGTTTAGGGGTTTATCAAGGGACTCGTACCCCTAAGGTTGTACCCCTAAAGGTTCTTCTAAGTATACGCTTAATGTGGCCCCTATATTCCCCAGAGACTCCCTGGAGTGCTCAACCCCAGAGACTCCCTAGAGTGCCCAACCTCAGAGACTCCCTGGAGTGCCCAACTCCCGCAAATGATAACATTTTGAGGCCTCAGGATTTGGCCTTGCAAGTTCTTGTTACCTCCGTTAAACGTGTCCTCATCAGTGTTTCATGTCAATCAGACGGGGGGGAGCGGGGGGGCAGGGCGGCCAAAAAATGCAAATCCTTAAGGTGGGGATTTTCGAAGTAAAATTCTTGAGCCCTCATCCCTATCTCAGCCCCTGAACCCATCTCCCCCCAGTTTAGGGTTGAGAGGTTCAGGGCGTTGTAGACTTACAGCTTTTGTTGTATGTTTGTGTCTGTCTTTGCAGCTTTGTGGTTGGAGTTTAGGGTTCAGGGATTGTTGTTCTTTTGGAGCTTTGGGTTTAGGATTTTCACGATCCAGGGTGTCGTTGTTTGCCACCCCTAGCCCCTAAACCCTAAACCCTAGAGGGGGGGGGGGGGTGCAATGACCTAGAGGTTGGTTTGAGGCGGCCCTGGCACAACCCTAACCCCTAAATTTGAATATTCTAGATCCCGAATCCCTCAAGACAAAACCCTCAAAACCCTCAAAGCCCTCAAGCCACAACCCTACTTGGAGGTTCATGGTACTTAGTAACTGTACTTCTAAGCCAAGAATGACCTTTCTAGGGTACTTTAGGGGCTTTTATGCGGGTTATAACTACACTTATAATGGGTTTGCCAAGTATCCTGAACCTGAAGGTAAACCCCCAAACCCCAAACCCTCCACCAGGCCGCCGACATTGCCGCAACAATACGATGCCCAGTCACACAACTTTGAGGCCCGGGGATTATCAATCCGAGGCATGTGCTGTTTTAGGGTATCTAGAATTTCTGGAGTTTCTAGTGTTTACCCGGTTGCTTCGTGTAGACTTGGATCAGATATGTGAGTGCCTTTCTATCGGTGGCATGGCAGAGGTGTTCGCCAAGGTCTACCACGTTTCACACACGATGCCTGGATATGTGCTCCGAATTTGTGTTGTTGATGACTGCCCCTGCGCGATCAATGATCGCTCACATCTCCATAGAGGTGCAGGGGGTCGAGTGGCAATGGGGGATGCAGCTCTGCGAGTTATTGGCCTTTTCACGTGATGTGTTTAAAGGTGCTTTTCTAGAGTTTGTAAGGTTTTCAGGGTTTTTAGGGTTTCTGGGGTTTCGGTTCTGCAAGTCTACAAGGATTGAGGGTTTGGGGTTAAGTTAAAGGTTATGCTGCAGGGCTTGGGGAGTTCAAATGGCGGCACGTCGCCTACAGGTCAGCCTAAGCCCTAAACCCTAAACCTTACACGCTCAACCCTAAACCCACATCTTACGTAAGTGGCCCAATGTCCCTAAGGGTCCGCGTACCTGTATAGTATATACTTGGCCCTTTAAAACGGATTCCCATGTAGTAGCTGTAGGGCCCAAGTATATCATAATCCTAAACCCTAAACCCTAAACTCTATAGAGTATATACTTGGCCCTTAAAAGGGGTTCCCATGTAGTAGCTGTAGGGCCCAAGTATATACTCTAGAGGTACATGGACCCTTAGGGTGCGGCACGGCAACAGGGACCCCCAAACCCTAAACCCTAAACCCTAAACCCTAAACCCTAAACCCTAAACCCCTAAACCCAGAGAATTCCGAGAGTGCTGTTTCCGCGCTGTGCTGCTGAGGGCTCCCCGAACCTCGATGAGTCCATACAAGTAGGGAAAAAAGGAACATAACCCCTTCCCGCTAATATTAAACGCCCCCCCCCCCCCCCCCCAAAAAAAAAAAAAAAAAGAAACACAATAAATGAATAAAATACATAGAAATAATAATAATAATAATAATGATGAATGGCTCGAAATTGCGTCTTGCGCTTTTATCTCTAGGGAAGAAAGGAACAGAACAGGGATTGTTGGGGCGTTGTTAAGGCAGTGGGCCAGGAAGTAAATCCAAACCCCTAAGCTGAAGCCGAGGCCCCGAAAGACCCAGATTCGAAGCTCGAGTTGAGGATTTAGGGTTTACAAACCCTAAACCCTAAACCCCAAACCCTAAACCCTAAACCCCAAACCCCTAACCCTAGGAGTTACGAGTTAGGGTTCAGGGTTTCCCTGAGTCCTAGATCCACCTCGTGACAGGCCGACCGGGCACGCCGGCTGGCTCTTCAGAAAGAGTTGGAGGCGCTCGCGCATTTGAAGGATTTAGGGCACCTCCTCGGCCGGGATTTAGGGTTTAGGGTTTAGGGTTCAGGGTTTAGGTTTTGGGTTTAGGGTTCAGGGGTTGAGTGTGCCCTAAACCTTAAGTTCTGAAGGCTAAACCTAACCGCTTTTATATTTATTTATTTATTTATTTATTTATTTATATGTTTATATATATATATATGTTTATATTTATATAATTTATATATCTATATATATATAGACATATATTCCTGTATAGTGAATTTCGACTCTTGGAACCTTTGTTTCAGGGTTTGGGGGGTTAGGAGTTTTAGGGTTTAGGGTGACTGGGCTCAGGGCCTCTAAGGCGGACTGGCGACACAAGAAGCAGAATTCGTGGGCGGCTCGACGAAAGCAGTGGGATATTTGATGTGCACAAGGAGGTCGCCCAAACTGTGGAACTCCTAGACCCTAGACCCTAGACCCTAAACCCTAAACCCTAAACCCTTAGCAAAGCGCGGGGCGATCTTCCAGCCTGAGTGCCGGCATCGGGCTGCTTGCAGCCGCCCAGTGCAGGGTGCGGGAGATGCCAGGCACACCGATGAAAGCCGCCGCGACTTAAGGGTAGGGTTTAGGGTTTAGGGTTTGGGGTTTGGGGTTTGGGGTTTAGGGTTTGGGGTTTCGGGTTTAGGGTTTAGGGTTCAGGGTTCACGGTTTAGGGTTTAGGGTACAGGGTTCAGGGTTTAGGGTTTAGGGTTTAAGGTTTAGGGCTTAGGGCTTAGGGCTTTAGACTTTCTGGGACAGAACGCTTGTGGGCCGAAAGACCATGCGATATTCTTGGATGTTACTAAACTTATGCTAGCTCGCCATAAGCAGGAAACCAGAAACCATGATACGCACCCAACTTCTGGTAAACCAAGTGAAAGTCCTCAACAGCTTCTCTAAAGTGTGCTAACGTATGATCTAATTGTGTGTTCCTAACCCTAAACCCTAAACCCTGAATGTAGGCGTAGCACAGGGTGTGTACTTGGAGGTTCAGGGTACTTAGTAACCCATGATACATGTAGTTATAACCCACATAAAAGCCCCTTAGGTACCCTAATAGGGTTATATGTGGGTTATAACTACACTTATAATGGTAAATCCTAAACCTTAAACCCTAAACCCTAAACCCTATAACCCTAAACCCTAAACCCTAAGCCCCTGGATTACAAGTACACTTATCATGGGTTACTAAGCACCTTGAACCTCCAAGCGTAGGTTTCTGTAAGAGCCGCCCAGAGGAGCTGCAGCGGGAGAGTGAGCACGGCAAGCAGGCACGCGGCACCCAGCGGTTCTTTTTGGGGGTTTTAAGCTATACCCTAGACCCTAAACCCTAAACCCTAAACCCAAAACCCAAAACCCTAAACCCTCCCCCTTGCCCCCTTTACCCCCCTCAAGGGAGTCCAACGTTAAGGCTCAGGGTTATAGGCTCCGTGGGAGGGGATTAAGGTTTGACTCCTCATGTACTGAAGAGCCACCAGGTAGCCCCATGCTCCTCCCTCAACCCTAAACCCTAAACCCTAATCCCTAAGTGACCCTAAACCCTAAACCCTAAACCCTAAACCCTGAACTCCCTTAATGAAACCGTATATCCAGTTGGGTCTTTTCTTCAGGGGCAAGGGGGCTCTCTGGGGCAGGTCTTGGACAACCTGGCGGTGAAGATTCAGTCGCTGCGCGCTGAGGCCCTGACAAAGGGGTGTTTGGGGTTTGGGGTTTAGGGTTTGGGGTTTGGGGTTTAGGGTTTAGGGTTTAGGGTTGAGGGTTTAGGGTTTAGGGCTTAGGGTTGAGGGTTTGGGGTTGAGGGTTGAGGGTTTAGGGTTTTAGGGTTTATAGGGTTTAGGGTTTAGGTTTGCGGAGGTGTGGGCTTTGTGAAGCACTTCAGGCTCATGGTTCAAGAGTATTTAGGTTCAGGTTCGGGGCTTCCGGGTATTTTTAGGGTTGACTTGATCCTTACCAAGACGCAACAGCTCGTTCAGCCCCTGGTATATTGTATAGTTCGTGTCTTAGGCTTAGATGATGATCAGCTACATTTTACTGGGCCAACCTACCCCGAAGCCCTCTCCTCAAACCCTAAACCCAAAGCCCTAACTTTCAAGCCCTAATCCCTAAACCCTAAACCTTCACCCCCCTCAACCCAAAACTCTAAACCTTCAAACCCTAAACCCTAAACCCTAAACCCTAAGCCTTCAAACCCTGAACCTTAAGCCCCTTCTTCCTTCGGCTTCTGGGAGGTGGAGCGTCAGCGGAAGCTCAAGCCCGAACGTGGCCCGCGAGCTCAGGGGATGTATGGCCGGGGGTCTAGGATTTAGGGTTTAGGGCTTAGGGTTTAGGATTTAGGGTTTAGGGTTTAGGGTTTAGGGTTTGTTAGGGTTTATTAGGGGAATCGAAGAAAGTTTGCGAATAGCATAGGCGGGTAGAAGGAGGGACCCCCCAGAAGGGACCCCTATTCTCCCAGAATCCCTGCATAGCCCTTGTTTCTACCTGATTAGAAAGTCCCGACATACCAAAGTAGCCCGTTAAGAACCCTAAGGTCTCCTTGTAAGTCAACTTGTAAGGGTCTCCTTTACCCCCTTTATAACACGAATCTGCAAGAAGTGTCAGGTTCTGGATTGCAAACGTTGGGCAGATCAAGATTTCGGAGTTGAGGGTTGACGTACGAGTTCGCCAAAGGGGAAATGGGCGGAGAACCAGGTGTAAAATCCCCTATACACATCCCTCGAATACGGGAGACGCCATGGAGGCAGAAACCCTAAACCCCCAACCCTAAACCCGCAACCCTACACCCCTATAGACCCTAAACCCTAAACCCTAGCCCTAAACCCTATATAAACCCTAAACCCTATATAAACCCTAAACCCTATATAGACCCCAAAACCTACAGAAACCCTAGATAAGCCCAAAACCCTACAGGCTTGACTTCAGGCAGCCGTACTTGCGGTGCAGGGGCTTGATCATTGAAGCAGAGTTCCGTTGCGTTCAGGGTTTAGGGTTTGGGGTTTAGGGTTTAGGGTTTAGGGTTTAGGGTTTAGGGTTTAGGGTTTAGGGTTTAGGGTCTTAGAACTACTTACTGTTGGTTAGTAGGGAATGAGGGAATGGGGTACCCCATATCCCCCTGTATATACCCTTCAAGGGATTACATCGGGTAACTCATTCCCTCATACACGAATGCTAAGGGGGGGCACGAAAACGGAAGTCCAAGAATCTAGGGTTGCAGCACTCTTGGAGAGTTTTCTTTAGCCTGTGCGATTTCGCGAGCAGGGACAAGAGCTTAGGGACCCTAAACCCCGAAGCCCAAAACCTAATTATAAGCCCCTTGATGCCCAATGACCCCTTCGCCCCCCCCCCCCCCCCCCCCCCCCAACCCTAAACCCTAAACCCTAAACCCTAAACCCTAAACCCTAAACCCTAAACCCTAAACCCTAAACCCTAACCCTAAACCCTAAACCCTTAGACTCCAAACGTGGGACTCCTACGCAAAACGCGGAGCAGGCTGCAGCTCCTGCCACGCGGTGACTTTGCAGGTGTGCTGGGAGAGGGGTGAGGCTGAGAGGGCTTAGAGGGCTTGGAGGGCTTGGAGGGTTTGGAGGGTTTAGGGTTTAGGGTTTAGGGTTTAGGGTTTAGGGTTTAGGGTTTGGGGGGTTTAGAGGGTTTAGAGGGTTTAGAGGGATTAGAGGGTTTAGAGGGATTATAGGGATTTTCAGGGTTTAGAGGGTTTAGAGGGTTTAGAGGGATTAGAGGGTATAGAGGGATTATAGGGGTTTTCAGGGTTTAGAGAGGGCTTAGAGGGTTTAGAGGGATTTAGAGGGATTTAGAGGGTTTAGAGGGTTTATAAGGTTAATTAGGTTTATATGGCTTATACTGTTTCCAGGCTTTATAGGGTTTAATTTATAGGGTTTATAAGGTTTTGGGCTTGGGGGTTCAACTTCGATATTGTACACCCAAATTTGTTAAACCTGAAAATAGGAGATGTTAAGGCTGAAATCGCTTTTGGCCTTATACTTGTATACCCTGGTGAAGCCCTTAAAGCCCTCAAAGCCCCGAAACCCTCAAAACCACTGAGCACGTAAATCCCCAACGTCCCATAAGCCCTTTAGCGACCTAAACCGTCGAAACCCTCCAAGCCACTACAATCCCTGACTTTCAATACCCTTAGACCCCTCTTACATGGTTAGGGTTTAGGGTTTAGGGCTTGCTGTAAGCTGTGAAGGTTGGGATGACAGGCTACGCTCGAACGCCTCGTGAAATGCTTCCAGCAGCCATGGCCCGATTACTGAGGGCCATCCAACATATTCATCCCTACCCCACACTGTTTTTACAGGCGACCCTAACCTTTAGGGTTTAGGGTTTAGGGTTTAGGGTTTAGGGTTTAGGGTTTAGGGTTTGGTTTAGGTTTTTTCCGTTGGGGTTTAAGCCATTTAAGCCAAACTGAGCTCAGTGCAACAAATGCTTCCTCCGTCCTCCCCCAGCCCCGAGAGTAAAGGGCTTGCAGTTATTTACCCTAAACCCTAAACCCTAAACCCTAAACCCTAAACCCTAAACCGTAGTTACCTTATGAAGGGGCCCGTACTGGTCCCGAATCCCACTGTACAGGGGCGGCCCAAGTCATGAGCTTAGGGCACCCCTCTCTCCAAATATTTTAGGGTTTAGGGTTTTGGGTTTAGGGTTTAGGGTTTAGGGTTTAGGGTTAGGTTAGTGTTATAAAAGGGTTCAGGGTTTAATACAAGAGCCCTATAAACCCTCGAAGCCTACACTGGAGGTCGACGCCGCAGCGCAGAGTCTCCTTGGTGCCGCGGCGCCCCTACGTTGTCCTACAAGAGTCCATGTGAGGGTTTAGGGTTTAGGGTTTAGGGTTTAGGGTTTGGGGTTTGGGGTTTGGGGTTTGGGGTTGAGGGTTTTGTTTAGGGTCTCAGGGTATAAGTCCTCGGCCCTAGCCGTCGCCCCAAGGCCCAAACCATCTGCTAGTTAAACCCGCAACCCCAACACGCCCTGAGCCACCAAACACCCTACCCTGAACCCTAGAAGACCCTAAACCCTACCACCTGGACTTAAGCCTTAGCATCCACGCGGGCTATCCTAAGCCTTCAAACCTTGGCCCCCCCGGAACCTTAAGGGTTTAAAGGGCTGTACGGGGTTTGGGGTTTGCTTGCTTCGAACCCTGAAAAATTTGTTCTATGCATGAACATGCAGGCTTCAGATTTAGGGGTTCGGGTTTGTATATGTTTACTCAGGGCCTGGCGGCATGCTGCCGCCCGAGTCTCGACATCGTCAGTTCTTTCGGGAGACGGGTTTAGGGTCTAGGGTTTAGGGTTTCAGGGTTTTAGGGTTTTAGGGTTTTAGGGTTTTAGGGTTTTAGGGTTTTAGGGTTTTAGGGTTTTAGGGTTTTAGGGTTTTAGGTTTTAGGGTTTCAGGGTTTTAGGGTTTGGGATGTTGCCGCGGCTGTAGTTCAAGCCCCTGGGTGCCCGAGCGTCGTGAGGAAGGCCGATTCCCAGATGATCTATTCGTTCTTGGTAGGGTTTAGGGTTTAGGGTTTAGGGTTTAGGGTTTAGGGTTCCCAGGGTTTAGGGTTCAGGTGGTCTCAGCACCATCAGGCTGAGCTAGGCCGCTCCTCATCGCTCAAAAGGGCATCTCCTAAAGCAAAGCCGAGGCCCGGCTCCTAAGGCTGCACCTCCCAGAGACTCCAAAACCCCTTAATTAAGGTATATCCCTTAAATTATAATAGGAACCCGGATATGATTTAAGGTATATCCCTTAAATTATAATATGATTTAAGGTATATTCCTTAATTAAGGGGTTTTGGAGTCTCTGGGCTAAATCCTCTGCGGGTGGTGTTGAGTGGGCAGAACCAAGCCGGGGTGGCACGCGGGTTTAGGGTTTAGGGTTTAGGGTTTAGGGTTTAGGGTTTTGAGTTCCCGGAATCTGTGGTTTGGTTCAGCGATGAGACGAGGCCCCACGGGATCATGCTGGAGACACTGTCAGGTTCTCGCAGAATCATCATGCCATCTGGAAGGATGTCAGCCCTAAACCCTGTACGTATACACCCTAGAACCCCTATGAACCCTACATATCTTATACACCCTTTCAAAACCCTGAAGCCTAGTCACACTCCCGCCCCTTATGGTGGAGAGGCGGCACTTAAGTGGGACCCCCTAAGGCACCGCTCTAAGCCTTGAGTTTAGGGCTTGGGTTTATTGTTTAGAATGCGTCCCTCAGAGAATGTCGGTTACAGTCTTGACAAGGATGGCAACCACGCCTGTGGCTGTTTGAGGGCGGCCTTCTTCTACGTCCTCAACCGTGAACCCTATAGCCTTATTATATCGCCTATAAGTCTTGAACTGTAAACCTAAACCCTAAGCCCTGAAACCCATAAACCCGAAAGCTCCTAAACCTATAAACCCTAAATCCATAAACCCTAGAAAACTCCTATACCACCCTAAACCCTACACCCATAAACCCTGAACTCCTAAACCGCCCTAAACCCCACAACTCCTAAACCACCCTAAACCCTAAACCCTAAACCCTAAACCCTAAACCCTAAGCCCTAAGCCCTAAGCCCTAAGCCCTAAGCCCTAAGCCCTAAACCCTAAACCCTAAACCCTAAACCCTAAACCCTAAACCCTAAACCCAAACCCTAACCCTAAACCCTAAACCCTAGACCTCCTCAAGCCACATCACCTCACGGCACCTTGCCTCCACGGGCTGAGGCAGGCCACGTCGCCCGCACGCTGCTGCGAGACCCCAGTGCTTTGCCTCGGCGTTGTGGGCGCTAGGGTTTAGGGGCAAGGGTTTAGGGTTTAGGGTTTAGGGTTTAGGGTTTAGGGTTTAGGGTTTAGGGTTTAGGGTTTAGGGTTTAGGGTTTAGGGGCGTAAGGTTTGCGGCTAAGGGTTGGTTATAGTGTTTAGAGTGCTTGGGGCGTTAAAGGCTTAGGTGGCTTGCGGCCTTTGTAGAGCTTTTGTGGTTTTGTAATTGTTTAGAGTGTTTTTGGGGTGAAGAACATCGCCCTCTCCCAGGCAGCGGGCTAGACCTACGTTGCGAAACCCTTAACCCCAAAATCCGGAATGTTGTCGTAGGATTTTGTGTCTATATTAGCTGCGGGACCAAGCGTGGGCCCTTATTCCATGTTATCTTGTGTTATCTTGTGTTAGAACCCCTTACCCCCTCTTACAGACCAAGCTGCTGAGTTTCAAGCAAGTTTTTTTTTTGCTTGAAGGCAAACATTTGCAACACAAGCAAACTACCCAATATTGAAGTAAACCCCAAACCCAGGCTTTTTCTACTAAACCCTGAACCCCCCTAGATTACTAAACCCCAAGCCCTCAATTACTAAGCCCTAAACCCTAAATTTCTAAACCGTGGATTTGCCCTCAATTACTAAACCCTAAACCCTAAATTACTAAACCCTAACCCGTAAATTTGAAAACCCTAAACTAAGACCCAGGCGCCGATAGATCCGAGCTCCTGGGCACTGTGCTGCAGTACGTCGAGCCGGCTGGCCTCTCAGCGACCCGAAACCCAAGACTCTGCAGCCGTGAAGTTGTGAAATTTACGGTTTAGGGTTTAGGGTTTTTGGTTTAAGGTTTAGGGTTAGAGTTTTGAGTCTAGGTTCCCCTAAAGCCTAAGTCCTAATCCCTAAGTCCTAAGCAACCCTAAACCCTAAACCGTTCTGTTTTGTTGTCCTGAACCCCAAACATGTCTTATTGTAGACTCAATACCCTCACTAGAGCCTGAAACCCGGGTTTAGTGTTTAGGGTTTAGGGTTTCGGGTTAGATCCACAAGCCCACATTAACGGGCAAAGGCTGTTTTGTAGGCAATACTTGGGGCCGCAGAGCACTTACCACGTAGCCTCGTGTTAGGTCTGTGTAAGCGTTACTGGGTCCGCCGCCGGCCTAAAACCCCCAAACGGACTAGGTTTTAATTGGGATGGGGTTCGGCGTGCAGGGTTTCAGGGGTTTGGGATTTATAGGGCCCCCTGGACCCATTCGATCTGCCACGCTTTGCTTTCACAGGTTTTTGTTGTGTTGTTGTTTGTTTCTTGGCAAAAGGGTTTGCTGTGTAGCCCTAAGGGTCCATGTACTTAATTATGGAATACTTGGGCATTAAAGTACTTCCTATATATAAGGACTTTCGGTCTGAGTATATAATAATAAGGTACATGGACCCTTAGGGTAGGGTGTAATGTTAGCGTTGAGGGCCGCCATGGAGTATGAAGGGCTGCCCGGGACTGAAGAACGCACGGGCATCTCGCAGAAGAGCGTGGTGAAGCACCTGAACCCGAAAGGGCGGCTTATGAAGTTTAGCTTGAATTATAGTTAGTCGTCTAGGGTCTATGACCCCAATTTTAGGATTCATATGCCTGAATGGCTTATAGAAGTATCCGGTATATGGGAGCAAACTTTGGGTTCATTTGGTCCACAGGGAGCAGCCTCTAGCCCCACCGCACCGTATCTCATAAATGCCCCGCAACCGCAATCTTGGCAGGCACCATTAGAGGTCCAGACCCGACTGTGAAAGAAAAACATTCCTTAAGCACGAGAATAGTTAGGGTTGAGGGTCTTTGGGTCGAATACAGTCTCTTGGATTACTGAAATGGCTCCTTAACACCAGTACCTAAAACCTAATACAAAGTCTTTTCCAATGAATTATGGTTTAGGATTTTGGGTGTTGGGTTTAGGGTTTAGGGTGATGGTTCTCCGCCAACAGTGGAATCTTCGGCAACAACAGATTCCGCACTATTGGTGGACGACTTTTCTCAGACCCGCCGCCGGTGGATGATGTCTCGCTCCCGCCATGTATGGAATCACCCATGGACCCTGAACCCTACATCCTAAATCCTGCACCCTAAACCCTAAACCCTAAACCGAGCCTAACGACGCGAAATCTTGAGTCCCTCACGCAGCTCTCAGCGAGGATCATAAGATATCAGGGTGTAGCTTTTCCCTCGCTTTCTTGCAGCTGCATCGCTTGCTTCGTCTTGATGGTTCATGAGGCCTCAGAAATTACACATGAGGTTCCCTTTTAGAACCCAAAGGGGAAGCTGAAACAAAAGGGTTTAGAGATTAGGGTTTAGGACCCCTAAACCCTAAACCCTAAACCCTAAACCCTAAACCCTAAACCGGAAACTCGAGAATGCTATTTTCAGTGTCTACCTAGACTTCCGAAGCACCCTGCCTCTCATCTTCGCCATCATGCCAGGGCCTAAGCCCTAGACCCTGAACCATGAATATGGGTCTAAAAGGGTTTAGGGTTTAGGGTTTAGGGTTTAGGGTTTAGGGTTCCTTGAGGTCAAACACCTGGATCCTGACCTCGACGACCTGTATGGTCGAGCTCAGGTCTGCTGGCCAAAAGGTTTTGAGATAGCCCCCCCCCCCCCCCCGGGTTTAGGGTTTAGGGTTTAGGGTTTAGGGTTTAGGGTTTAGGGTTTAGGGTTTAGGGTTTAGGGTTTAGGGTTTAGGGCCGCCAAACCCTAAACCCTATACGCCCTAAACCCCAAACAACATCCTAAGCCCCACACCCTGAGCCCGCTAAACCCGACACCTTAAACCCCTATAGGCCCTTAGCCTCAGCCCTACAAACCTTAAACCCCGCAGCCCTAGAACACCCAAGCAAAAACCAACACAGCTGAACGGTGCCCTACAAGTTGACCTCTGAAAGCACCGAAACCCCGTTGCAGGGCCCGGGTGCCTTGTTTAGAGGGTTCACGAGGGGTTTAGGGTTTAGGGTTTAGGGTGTAGGGTGTAGGGTCCAGGGTATTTTGTTTAAGGTTGAAACCCCCAAGCCAACCTTACCGCTGGAGCTAACCTTGTGAACCCCAATAATCTTATTCCCCGATAGGACCCCTGAATACCGCCTATACAAAATGGGGATTTGCGCTATTCGGGTACCTTGTTTGGGTCCTCAATATAAGGGGATCCTACTATTTGGGGGTTTATATTGGGGGTCCCCTACTTTCGCAAGCCATATCCCTGATAGCTTTACAGAGTCCACATGACCCCTAAGGTCACTCTGCCTCCGTTTGTCCCTGGGTGAACCTGAAGTTAAGGGGATCCTATTCCCCTACGTGTATAACCCCCATACATACGTTATAGAGTCCCTGTATACCTACGTAGCCCCTAGATAACCCCTAAGTAGCCCCTAAGGTCCCTTGCAAAGGTCCCTCCTTTCGTGGGGCGGGGGGGGGGGGGGGGGTTGGCGGGTTTGGGGGGTTTGGGGTTTAGGGTTTAGGCCTCTTCTGCCCCTAAACCTTCGAAGCCCTAAACCCTAAACCCTAAATGAGCCAGAATGGGCGATGTGGGCGGGGATTTTGGGTTTAGTTGCCTTGAAAACCGCGAAAAAGCCGTAAGAATGGTGCATATAGTGGCGAATCAAGAAGAGGTACCCCTCTATCTGGGTGCCTAATTCCATCATAACTCCACACATGGAGCCTCTGGGTACCCCAAACCCCAAACCCCAAACCCCAAACCCTAAACCCCAAACCCTAAACCCTCTGGGCATCCACCTTAAGGCGAGTCTGCACCGGCCGCCGCCGGGCCGCGCCACCGCCTCGACGCAGATTCGCTGAGCCCTCGACACGAGGCGAAACCTCGGCGGGTTTAGGGTTCAGGGGCTGGGGGTTAGGGTTTTGGGTTTCGGGTTTGGAGTTTGGAGTTTAGGGCTCAGGATTTGGGGTTTAGGGTTTAGGGTTTAGGGGTTAGGGTCTAGAGGGGTTAGGGGTTTAGGGTTTAGAGTTTATAGGGATGACCAACCCTAAACCCTATAAACCCTATACACCCTAAACCCCTTTATTCCCCCCAAGAAGATATTAACAAAAGACTAAAACGGGGCTTAAGGATGTTAGAATGAGTACCAGATGGCCTTGCTGACCAGGGAGCAAGGAAGGTTGAGCGCTGAGCTTCTTCGACAGACTCAGCGAATCGACACTTTGCGTGAAACTGTCACACTTATGGAGGACAGGCATCAGGGCGTGCTGCGCGCGTTGCATGTGCCAATTTCCAGGTGGCACGATCGGTCGGCTTGCGCCGAGATGATCGCCTGGCTTCGCGCTTCCTTATAAGGGCAGGGGCATCGAGATGGCGTGAGATGCCTTGCAGGTCCCCCTAAACCCGAATCCCTTAAACCCTATAAACCTTAAACCCCAAACCCTTAGACCCCCAAGTCCTTAAACCCTTAAACGCTTTAACCCTTTAACCCTCAAGCCCTTTTGACCTTCACAACCTCAAACTTAAAGCAAACCTTCAATCCCTAAACCCTAAACCCAGAACCCTGAACCCCTAAATCCCTAAACCCTACATCCCTAAACCCTTAACCCCCGAGCCCTCAAACCCTAAATCCCTAAACCCTGAACCCTGAAACCCTAAATTCCTAAACCCTGAGCCCTGAAATCCAAAGTCCCTAAACCCTGAACCCTGAAACCCAAAATCCCTAAACCCTGAACCCTGAAACCCTAAATCCCTAAACCCTGAGCCCTGAAACCCTAAATCCCTGACCCCAAAATCTGAACCCTGAAGCCCTAAATCCCTAAGCCCTGAAACCCTGAGCCCTCAAACCCTGTTGGCGGCCCTCGCAGGCCCTGCGCGAGTCTGCTGCGCCAGTTTCACCGACCTAGGCCTCGGGTTTTGGGCAGTTTTGGGTTTAGGGTTTATGGTTTAGGATTGAGTTCTGTGAGTTGTCAGGTAGGGTTGTTGGGGTTTGGCTGAAGCCGGCCCCTCAGCAAGACAACCAGCCCGCACAGGGAGGTGGTGAGACCATATCAGGCTGTCGTGGCTAAGGCGTAGAACCCTAAACCCTAAACCCTAAACTCTACACCCTAAACCCTAAACCCCGCAAAACCTGCCCTAGGGACCAGATGAGCCTAACAATTGCGGTCACAAACCCTATACTACTATGACTACTATAATTCCTATTGAGGTTTGTGAACCATAAACCCGTTTAGGGTTCATGTGGTGAAGGTCTAAGTTCGGTCTGAGCCTTAAGACTTGCACAAAGACCAACCCAAACCCACATGGATTCTGGATTGCCCAGATGGTCCGTTTGGAATTCTACACCCTAAACCCTAAACCAGAAGCCATACTAAATACGTTTAGGGCTGCAGAGTTTAGGGTTTAGGGTTCAGGGTTTGGGGTTTAGGCTATGAGTCGAGTTCGAAGGGCCAAGTCCTGAAAGGCTTGACAGGCTGAGTTCATTGGATTTTGTAGAGTTTAGGGTCACCCGATGTTTAAGGGTTCAGTTTTTTTTTTTTTTTTGGGGGGGGGGTAGGGTTTAGGGACTCAAGGGGGGGGGGGGGGTTTCGCATCATAATGCGAAGCCTTGGCCTTGAGGACAGGCTACCCAAAAAGAGTCTGATTCAGAGAATATAGGGTATATTGGGTTTAGGGTTTAGGGCTTAGGGCTTAGGGCTTGCCGCTTAGGGCTTAGGATAGGGCCCACTTTCGTTGCCAGGAAACCGCCGACGATGCAAGTTTGCCCGAGCCAAGGAAGCAGCAAGCAGAGACCCATCACCCCACCTTGCCCGCCATGCCAGCCATGGCGCAGTGTGACCTGGAGGTCCCAGTCCCCGCTGTCTACAGAGGCAGAGACTCCAAAACCCCTTTTGTTAAGGCATATCCCTCAAATTATATAGTAGGATCCCTAATATGATTGAAGGGTATCCTCCTTATCCCTCAAACCATAGCAGGATCCCTAATATGCTTGAAGGGTATCTTCCTTAACTACGGGGCTTTTGGAGTCTCTGGAGAGGCCTCATCATCGGCAAGGGTGGCGAGACCCTGAAGCAGCTGCAAGGCAACTTCCGCGTCGGGATCTACGTCCCGAAGGGCGACCACCAAGCGGCCGCACCTTGGCGTTCTTCTGGCTGGCTCTTAGGACTTTACCTTTTTTTGGTTTCTTTGTAGAGGAGCCGAAAAGCTAAACTCTTAGGAGGAGTTTCAGAAGTCAGTCAAGGTACACGTGAAAGGCCCAAAGAGTCGGTGCCAGGAGTGCGCGCAAGAGATACAGGCCATCATCGGGCGCAAGGCCCGTGCTCCAGCGCAGGCGAAGCCGAAGGCCAAGAAGGCCGCGGGTCGCAAAGACCTGCCGCACCCTGCCCGGTGCCCGAAGCCAGGCCTGCACTTTTGAGTACACGCGTCACTATAACTCGGTTATATTCACAAGAGCCCCTAAACCCCCTAAACCTAATAAATATCAAATGATAACTTCTAGAGGCTTTCCAAGAAAGCCCTAAACCCCAAACCCTAAATCCTAAACCCTCAACCCTATTCGGAGACAAGTTGAGGAAGTGCCTCAAGGAGATAAACTCCGTTCGCAGCGCCCTGGAACACCTCCAGTCCCCGATGCATGTGACTTGGATGCTCTTTGTGGGGTTTAGGGTTTAGGGTTTAGGGTTTAGGGTTTAGGGTTTAGGGTTTGGTAAGGCCGAAGGACAGTCCACTTGCTCTACTTTGGGGTTTGGGAGTTAGCTGTAAGAGTGAGCCCGTCGCCTTAAGTATCGCATAAGAACCCAACATCACCGTTCCTAGAAAAAGAGTCCCTTTTCTTTTCGGCTTAAGCGTTTGCTAACTGGTCCTTCGTATCCAGGCTCTTTCTTTCATAAAGGAATCCCCCTCCTCCGCCACCCCCCGCCCCCCCCCCCCCCCCCCCCCCCCCCCCCCCCCCCCCCCCCCCTCGCCCACACACAAACAAACAACACAAGTTGTATCTTTAACTTCCAGAACCGCCCAAATCCCAAAGCACTTCGAAGCAGCAAAATGGGAGCATATGGTAGTTGAGTTGATAAAAAATCGAAGCAACCGCGTGTTCCCCTTATATAAGCCCATAGGAACCCTAAGCCCATAGGAGCCCTAAGCAGTTTCGCAATAAGCACCTTTAGATCAAGCCCCATATGCACCCTTGAGAACCTCTTGGCTTTCGGGTTTTGAAGGTTTTTATGGCCTTAGGGGTTTAGGGTTTAGGGGTTTAGGGTTTAGGGTTTAGGGTTTAGGGTTTAGGGTTTAGGGTTTAGGGTTTAGGGTTTAGGGTTTAGGGTTAGGGCTTCGGGTTCAGAGCTTATGGACCCTCGAGGACCTCTTGGCTTCGGGGTTTTTTAGAGTTTTTGGGTTTTGGGGATTTTGGGGGGTTTGGAGTTTTTAGGGTTTTGAGATTTTAGGGTTTTTAGGGTTCTTAGGTTTTTAGGGTGTTAGGGTTGTTTTCGGGTTTTAGGGTTTTAGGTACAAGCTCGGGCTCGCGACCCAGGTGAATCTGGTGGCGGACTCCTGCTTGGAGGTGTCTGTCCGGGGAGACTTCCGAACGCACCGCAAGACTGTCGAAGCAGCAGCAAGCTCACGCAGAGCGCAACACAGAGATTGCATCCCAACCTTAAAGTACGTTCCGGGCACCATGTAAATCCCAAATCAACAAGGGGTTTCCGAAAGTAGGGGATCCTAATTTAGACCCCCAAATAGTAGGATCTCCCCCCCCCCCCCCCCCCCCCCCCAGAATAAGGATTCCAATAAGGCACCCCTAATTTCGTAAACCCCCCACAACGCACCCAGCTTGGGCTACGAAACAGGACAGCTTCAATAGTTCAAATGGACCCAGTCCAAAGAACATCAAGACTACCCAGGATGCTTTCAGTTCCCGCATGGCTCTAACCAATTGGAATCCCAATTTTTGCAGAGAGCCCATACAAATCAGCACTTGCTGGAGAACCACAAGCTTGTTTGAAGATGAATCAAGCATTTCGAATATTGTCCATGGTCAGCATTTGATATGAAGAGGCCAATTTGCGAGGGCCACCAGTCTTCAAACAAAAGCTTTCCCAGGTTGAAGTAAGCCGACATCATGAGTTGCCAGCAAGTCACAAGTGGCTCATGAATCCCATCTCGGATACCCAAGCCTGGGGACTTGTAGCGCCCAGAGAGTCCGTTTGTAGTACTATGGACTATGGACTTGGGTACCCAGAAACCCTATTTAGTAAACCCTAAACCCGAAACCCGAAACCCCAAACCCTAACCTCTACTTTGGGAGCCTACTGTAGTAGGGTGGGTGTCGAATGGGGGTCTGTAGAGACCTCAGGCTGCAGGATGTTTAGCTTTTGGGTTCGGAGGGTCCCTTCAACCCTAAACCCTAAACCCTAAACCAGAAATGCTTCCTCCGGGTTGCAGGGCGTGGATGACAGCCTGCTGACGGGACGCCTGGGCTTCGCTGGGCTTCAGAAGTGCCTCCAGACGCCAGGATATCGGGCCTTCCATGAGGAGCCCTGCAGAAAGGGTTCAGGGCTTAGTCTTTAGGGTTTAGGGTTTAGGGCTAGGGTTTAGGGTCTAGGGTTTAGGGTTTAGGGTTGAAGGGACCCTCCGAACCCAAAAGCTAAACATCCTGCAGCCTGAGGTCTCTACAGACCCCCATTCGACACCCACCCTACTACAGTAGGCTCCCAAAGTAGAGGTTAGGGTTTGGGGTTTCGGGTTTAGGGTTTGGGGTTTGGGGTTTAGGGTTCAGGGGCCACTTGGCGCTTGTGGTAAACTCCCAACAGTTGGAACATCATTGTCCTCATCCCCCAACAGGCTTGCCTAAAGGGAATCCTAGCACGAATCGTCCTTAAACCATGTTCCAACTTTATGCAGCGCTGCATGCTGCACCGTGGAGGGTCTACATGGTTCTTCGCAATACCTCCGTTCCCCCAACAAGTATGGGGTTTTAAGGCGTTTCGGGCTACGTAGGTTTAACGCAGGTTAAGCAGCAAGAGTCATAGCAACACACATGCAGAAGCATGATTGATCTGAGTGTAGTTTCATAGGCCCTTAATGTGGTCCCTAACCTCCCCTAAGGGTTCTGATGTATCGGCCTTTAATTTGTGTAGGGTACATAAGGGGATATAAGGGTCCCCTTTCAAGGGCCCCTGCTGAGGGACCATGTAGATACCCTAGGACTCCAGTTCTTTCCCTAAACCCTAAAACCCTAACCCTACGCCGTAAACCCAAGAGGCCCATATAGGGACCATGTAACTACCCTAAGAATCTGGTTCAAGTCCCCCTCCCCCCCCCCCCCCCGAAACCCTAGATTTAAGAGCCTCCGGCTCAAGCCGCCGATTTCGCAGGAGAACAAATTTAGGGTTTTGGATGGGGTTTAGGGGGGGGGGGGGGGGGGTGGGGGTGGGGCCCCCCCAGGGTCGGCGGACCCGAAGCCCTAAACCCTCAACCCTATAGTCCCCTAAACCCTAAACCCTAAACCCTAAACCCCAAACCCTAAACCCTAAACCCTAAGAATTGAAACAGGAGCTGGGGTTCAACTCGGAGGCTCTTCTCGCCGTGTTGGACACACTGCTGCGCCTGCAGGAGGGAGATTGCACTTCTACAGGGTTTAAGGAAAACGGGGGTTGTTTAGGGTTTAGGGTTTGGGGTTCAGGGTTTTGGGTTTGGGGTTTCGGGTTTAGGGTTTCGAGGGTTTGGAGTTTCAAGGGTTTAAAAGGGTTTAGGGTTTAGTGTTTACGGTTTGAAGGGTTGCTCTTGTTTGGTTGTCTGACTGCCCTGCCGGTTCATGGGGTTAGCGTCAGGGGCTTGCGGGAATCGAGATCCTGACAGAGAAGCATTGATTCTTGATCGTCTTTGACTGGATGTTCAAGCTAGTGCTTAGTTTTGTTTTTCACGGCCGGCGTCGTTATGAGGAGCTGTTTTTTCTAGGTTCTGGGTTTTAGAGCTCAGGGCTCAGGGTGTCGGAGTGTCGTGTTCAAGGCATGGGATTCAGTTTTGTTTTCCTCTCTGTTTCGGAGAGCAGGGCTTATGCTATTAAAAAAACCCTAAACCCTAAATCCCAGACCCTACACCCTAAACCCCAGGAGGAATTGCAGAGCATCTCGCCGGACAGAGACTGGCTGCAGGTGGAGTCACGCTTGGTGGCGGTTCGGGCTGCGCTGTGAGATTAGGGTCAGGTAGGGTTTAGGATTCTTTAAACCAGGAGTTTTAAGCCTAGAATCCAATAGCCTAAACACCTTGACATTAAACCTAAGCAGCCTTTCTTACCCCTATAAGGCCCCAACCCGAAAACCTCACTCCAACACCTAACTACCCCATACCTGATCCGAAAGCCTCGCAAAAATCACACTAGCGCATTGGTTATTAGGCTTTAGGGTACCTTTTTTAAGCTTACTACGCGCTACCCAACCCCCCGCCCCAAATCTGAACTCCTGACCCACGGAAGCCGATAAGCCCTTAGCCCCAAAGCCAAGAAACCTGGTAAAGACCTTATACCCCGTAACCCTGAACCCCCGCTCCATCCCTGAAATCCTAGAGGCCTAAAGCCTCAAAACAAAACTCTAGAGGCCTAAAGCCATAAACATCTTAAACCCTGAACCCCCACCGAAACCCCAAAGGCCTCACGCCTCGAACGTGAAGAACAAAAGCTCTCAAGCACAAAAGCCTACGCCCAAAGGTCAAATCCTAAAGCCTAAGCGTGATGCCAACACCCTCAACCTAAACCCTAGTTCCCCTAGACCCTCAACCTTAAGCCTCAAACCCTAAACCCTACACCCTAAACCCTAAACCCTAAACCCTAAACCCTAAACCCTAAAGCGCTTAACCCCTAAGCCTGAAACCTCCTAAGGTGGAGTGGGACGACAAAGCCGTGGCGGGCCCGAGCATCCCGATTACCACTGCTCCCGAGTTGGTGGCGTGGGTTTGGGGCTAGGTTCAGGGTTTAGGGTTCAGGGTTCAGGGTTCAGGGTTTAGGGTTTAGGGTTCAGGGTTTAGGGTTTAGGGTTCAGGGTTCAGGGTTTAGGGTTTAGGGTTAGGGCTTGGGTCTGGACATTCGCCGTTTCTGAAGGGGACAAACACCCGAACGCCCAAGCGAGCAAGCGAGTGCGCCCTTCCTTTAGGTGATCCAAGCCCGAATTCACATCCCCCCCCCCCCCCAGTTTTTTGAAGCTTTGGCCGCCCCAAACCCTGAACCCGAAACCCTAAACCCTAAACCCTTGGCCCTAAACCCTTGGCCCTTAAACCTTAAACCCTAAACCCCCCCTAAACCCTTGGAAAAGGTGGACATGATGGAGCGCTGCCGCATCTGGGCTGCCCCAGCTGTAGCTGCGGGGCAGGGGTTGGTGTTTAGGGTTTAGGGTTTAGGGTTTAGGGTTTAGGGTTTAGGGTTTAGGGTTTAGGGTTTAGGGTTTAGGGGTTAGGGTTAGGGTTTAGGGTTTAGGGTTTATAGGGTATAGGGTTCTAAACCTAGACCCTAGACGCTACAAGGGGTTTGGGGCTGCGAGTTTGGAAGTTGGGGCCCAGGGTACCTCTGGGGTTTCATTGAGTGCTTAGGGTTTAGGGTTTGGGGTTTAGGGTTTAGGGTTTAGGGTTTAGGGTTTAGGGGGTGCCTGTACCACCTAAACTAAGCTCTGAAACCTGAAACCTAGAAAGCGGAATTAGGGTTTAGGGCTTCGGGTAGACCACCCTAAATCTTAAACCCTAAACCACTCAAAGCAAGACCCAGGTAAGTGGGGAGAGGGATGGGTCGTCGGTGTACTGCTTCAAGGGTTGAAGGTTCGGGGTCTAGTCCTCAGTTCCGGATAGCCCGTAAGCCCTAACCCCGAAACCCAAACTCCAAAACCCTTAAATCCTAAACCCTAGTTAGGGTTCAAATATACCCTAAACCCTAAACCCCAAACATGCCTTATGTGGGGCTCTTCTCCAGCGTTTCGGGTTTTAGGGTTTAGGGCTTATAGGGTTTTCGGGTTTGGGGTGTAGCGTTTAAGGTGCGGTATTTAGGGTGCAGGGTTTAGTATTCTCATTCTGGTTTTGGGTGAGTGAGAATAAATATCATCCTTTTTGGGCAACTCGTTATACAACATAATCTATACGTTCTATAGGAACGGCGCTAGCGCCCAAGTGGGCACAGAGTTGCCCACCCGTCCCCTGAACCACACGTACAATTTGGGCATTCAGAACTAAACCCAGGCTTGACGAGGAAGCCACCTTTGGCGAAGATCCCAGTGCTTCCAGCGCCCCTTCCACGTGTGGATGCCAGGCAGGGGTTACGGTTTAGGTAGGGCTTAGGGGCTTAGGGCTTGCTATCATAGTCTGGAGTTTAAGAGGTAGAGTTTAGGGTTTGTCTTGCTGATGGTTTAGCAGGTAGGGGTTCTATCTAATTAGTTGGGGGTGTAGGAGGCAGGGTTTTTCGGGGCATTGCACGGTCGAGCTTTCTGTGGTTGGGGTCTCAGGCTGCTGCTGCTGAGGGTCTCCCATCGGTTAGGGTTTGGGGTTTAGGGTTTAGGGTTTAGGGTTTAGGGTTTAGGGTTTAGGGTTTAGGGTTTAGGGTTTAGGGTTTAGGGTCTCCGTGATTGGATGGCCCTTGGGGGTTAGGGTTAATGTTGTTTTTCTATTTTCCGTCCGTATGTTGAAGAGGAGCTGACGAAGGAACAGAATATGGTTCAAAGGGCTTAACAGGCCAACCTAGCCGACGACGACCCTAAACCCAAAGCCCCAAACCCTGTTTGCTGGCAGAGATTGAGTTTAGGGTTTAGGGTTTAGGGTTTCGGGTTTAGGGTTTAGGGTTTAGGGTTTAGGGTTTAGGGTTTTAGGGTTTTAGGGTTTTAGAGTTCTTAAGGGCGGGGGGGGGGGGGGGGGGGGTTTAGGAGGGTATGTAACCCAAGGTTCCCCCACTACTCCCTAAGCGTCCCTAAGCTTCCGTAAGGTTCCCCCGGTACCCACCCCCATGAACCCTACCTAAACCCTAAACCCTGAACCCTAAACCCTAAAACCCTAAAAGAACCGTATAACCCTTGCAGGCAGAGGAAGAAGAATCATGCCAAGGGCAGCCACCAGCACCCTGGCCATTTTATGAGTGCCCGGCTTCCGCCAGTTGCCTTTTTGAGGTCTACAGAGGAGTGGGATCAGCGAGGGTTTAGGGTTTAGGGTTTGGGGTTTAGGGTTTATTTAGGGTTTAGGGGTTCAGAGCTTAGAGTTTCTGTTCAGGTCGTGGAAGGGACACGGTGTTGGCTTGGCTTTCTTCTGGCTGGCTCTTAGGACTTCAACCTGTTGGGTTTTTGTAGAAACTACAACAAGGAGCCTAAAAGTTAAACGTTTAGGAGGCGTCGTCAGCCAAGTTGGGGATATACTGCAAAGCCCTCCCCCTTCCTGCTACGGGCCTCGTTCACATGTCTTCAGCTCGGCTGCGCGCAGGAAGCGGAATTGAATCATCTAACCCGTGGATCCCAGTTGACCCCAATATTCCCTATTGAAACCCTAAACCCTACATTCCCCGCAATTCACAAGCCCTAAACCCCTAAACTTGATGTTCCACACTATACAACAGAAGATATTGCAATATTATACCATCTCGCTAGATTACTATAATACAATACTACTATGTTACTAATTTCTATATTACCACATGTTTATATTATGATATCATATTTCTATATCACTATGATGTTTTTACTACATATCTATATTCCTATTTTACTCTACTACTGTATTCCTCTACCACTCTACTACTCCCTTACGTATCTTCTGCGGATGCCCGTGAGCCCCCAGGTATCCTGCGGAGCCGGGAAGCGGGCGCCTGGGCCTGGCCATCATGCGCAAGCTGGGCATGGACCTGGCCTCCTATGACTTCGTCTGTGGGACCTCCTTCATCAAGGCACTGCTTGTAAGCAAGCATGTAAGAATGCAGTAAGATGTAGTAGTTTGTAGTAACATCTCGTAATATGTAGCGATGTATGGCAAAATTTGCAATGGAGTATAAGAAAGTAAGTAGTGATGTAAACATATACGAACATCATGAATCAAGGCATTGGCCGGGGAGTCGAATCGGCTCAAAGACGTCTACTACTTGCAACAGCTCCGAGAGACGGTCTTTGTCTTGCACGTGCCCAGAAGCTACCACAACCAAGCCGATGCCGGCCACGCCGTAGAGAGGTGGGGGGGGGTTTCCGAAATTCGGGGTACCATTTCTTGCGGGGTCCTTAGTAGGGTTGAGGGTTTAGGGTTTAGGGTTTAGGGTTTAGGGTTTAGGAAGGTGGGGGTTTCCGAAACTAGGGGTACCTTTTTGGGGGGTCCGGATTATACAGGAACCCGACTATTTGGGGGTCTATATTAGGGGGTCCCACCTTTTCCTTAAACCACCAGGTTGCTCTGCAGCAACGGCAAGAACACTGGCGTCGGCATGTTTGTGGCCGCCACGACTTTGCATGTTGACGGCAGGAAGTTCATGGTAACAAGTGAGGTCGACGCATCCGATGAAGCAGGTGGCAGGTTCACTACCTCAGGGTTCCTTGTTGGGGGCACCTCTTATACACGGCTGGGTCCTCCTCACATTTGCATCTTAACCCCCACAACCAAAAGCCCAACCCCCAAACCCTCAACGCCAAGAAGATGCCATACTCTGAAAATGAGCCCCCCTAAACCCTAAACCCTAAACGGCATCTGCCGGGAAGATCAGTGACCACATGGATGAGTTGTAGGGTGAGCATATGTCCTGCCCTGGACTGACACGCATGTGTCTACCTACCAACCAACCAACCAACCTAAACCCTAAACCCTAAACCCTAAACCCTAAACCCCCCCAGGTGATCTGATGGAGATCAAGAGCTCCAAACATGCCAGAGTCGTCACCCCTCAGGCAGCACTCCAGATTGCCGTGAATCTGGGCAGCCCAGTTTGGGGTTTAGGGTTTAGGGTTTAGGGTTCTGGGTTCCCTTATTAAATGACCAACCCCAAAAAAGGGGGTACCTTTAGAAGAGTATGGTTGCTGGGCTAACAAGGAATGGTTCCAAGTCCATCCTTTGCTGCAGCCTCAACGACGAGCAGACGCATCTAGAGGACATGTGGAAGATCTCGGCCGAGGAAGTCATGCAGGATCATCAGCAAAGCCTCGCCAACGCCGGCCAGCACATGCGGCTGATGCTTCGCAAAGTGCTCCAGCACGTGCCTTTGTCACGGTGGGGTAGCATTTGCATGTTTAAGGGTACTTAAACTCAATAAAGGACTCGAATTTTGAATTCTTATAATACTATCCCAACCATGACTTACTCAATAAGGACTAGAGAATTCTGAATTCTTAATGCTGTCCCAACCATGAACTACTCAATAAAGGACTAGAATTTTGAGTTCTTAATACTATCCCAGCCATGAGCTAGGTGCGGGCACACACCGATCCCGATGGGTCCTTGGTGTGGCGGCTGACCTTCGACGAACAGAAGCTGCCTGTCTTCCACGTGGCAGAGGCTGGAGCATGTTTCCCTAAGGGTTTAGGGTTTAGGGTTTAGGGCTAAGGGTCCATGTACCCATATAGTATATACTTGGGCCCTAAAGCTACTGTATGGGAACCCCTTCAAGGCCCAAGTATATACTATATAGGTACATGGACCCTTTGGGTTTCAGGGCGTCCTTTGTCTTTGTTCCCCGGAGGGTCCATCTGTAGTACTACTTGTGGAATTAGGCACCCCGAAACCACACTAAATAGGGTTTTGGGGTACCTAGTTCCATCCAACACTACAGATGGACCTTCTGAGTTCTCCGACTTCAGTTTGAGCTCAACATGGCTCCAAGCTTCCAGACTCCCTCGGCAGGATGTGCGAGTCTTGCCATTGAGTCTGGATTAGTGCCCACCATCATCGGGGCCGCCGCCTAGCAGCAAGATCGAAGCATTTGGGGACGGGGAACGGGAAAAGGGGGAGGGGGGGGGGTTCTATATCCCCCTTAAACAGATCCTCATTCTTTCTAGACATGGAGACCACCGTGCGCGTGACTTCTTGGAACGTTCCTCGGAAAGTAAACTCGAAAATCCATTCCAAACCCGCAACTCTGATGCCCAAAAGGAGCGCTGCCCTGAGGCAAGCATGCCCAGTGAAGCCCTGTTCTTGCTGCCTGTGTTCGGGGCAGTTTCGTTGTAGTTGTTCCATAGATGCGTGCCTGAGGCTGTGCGCCTCACGAGTCAATGCACTTACGTCTGTCATGAGGCTGCGTGCCTCTTTCTCGTTGTTCCTGGTATGGTTTCAGCGTCCTTGACAGTGGCTGGTTCATACCCTAAACCCTAAACCCTAAACCCTGAACCCTAAACCCTCAACCCTAAACCCTAAAACCCTATAGCGAAAGGCTTTAGGGTGCAGGGTTTGACGTATAATATGACTCAAGATCGGCCCCCACTTCGGGGCACCTTTGCATGCGGGAAGTGACAGGAAGACTCTTGCAAAACTCCAAGGTCTCGCAGATGCGCGGAAAAAAGGACGAAGAGCTCATCTGAATCCCAAAGCCTGATGACCGTAAACCCTAAACCTTAAACCTTAAACCCTAAACCCTAAACCCCAAACCCCATGTAGCTACGCTAAGAGTGGAGGGTTCTGCATCGGGGTGCCCAGGGCCTGGGTCTGTAACCCTGTAGTCGTCAGGTCCGAAATGCGGAGCCCAGATTCCTCATGCCTAAACACAAAAAACCCTTAACGACATGTAATGAAACCCGAAACCCTAAACCCTAAACCCTAAACCCCCATCATAAAACTGCCATTTGAGGAGTTCCTGAGGCTGCCAAGTGCCAAGTGCCTGATTTTGTTGAAAGCGCTGGACACCCGGACCCTAAGCTTCCAAACGCATCCGAAAACCCGAACACCCTAAGCTCTTGAATGATTCGACCCTAAACCCTGAACCCTAAACCCTAAACCCTAAACCCTAAACCCTAAACCCTAAACCCTAAACCCTAAACCCTAAACCCTAGCTGTCGCCTAGCCCGGCTTGCTAGACAGTGTTGCCCTAAACCCTAGACCCTGATAAGAGTAGTGTCATGGGCCCTTCATATGGTCCCTAACCTCCTCTAAAGGGCTCCGATGTATGGGCGAACCCGTTTAGGGTTTGGGTTTAGGGGTTTATGGGTCATATACCTTAAAAGGAATTATAGTGGTATAGGGTATATGACCCCAATTTTAGGGTTCAATTGGTGTTTAGGGTTCTCAGGTCCCTGATAGACGGGAGGGTAGAGCTGGCTCATGGAGACAAGAGGGCCTTAGGGTTTAGGGTCGAAGATGCATCTCCCGGCCCCTAAAAAGCCGCAAGCTCCAAAGCATGAGCGTCACAGCTTGGGATCTTCCCCGAAAATATACCAACAGTCCTTAGTAGGGATTTTAATAGGGTAACATGGTGCTCTATATATATTTATTGCCTATTAAGGGCTGTTAGTATCAGGGGAACATCCCAAATCACAGCCCGAAAGCCCTAAATCCCCCAAGCCCCCAAGAAGCCTAAACCCGGAGGCTTCGTGCCCAAGATGCCTTCGTGAGTGGCTGGGTGTGTAGGGCTTGGGGTTTAGGGTTTAGGGTTTAGGGTTTAGGGTTTAGGGTTTAGGTTTTAGGGTTTATGGTTTAGGGACTTAAGGACACAGCTGTGGCAGTATCCGTATAGTTGGTTGAGGACCCAGGCCTCACCAACAAAGCCCTAAACCTCAACCCTAAACCCTAAACCCTAAAGCCTAAACGAACTCTTGGGGCACTCCGGAGGTGTTATAAGTCGGTTCTACGAACCTGTGAAGCTTGAAGCCCAGGGCTTGCTGGCCCTTACCGTGGGGTTTAGGGTTTAGGATTTAGGGTTTAGGGTCTAGGGTTTAGGGTTTAGGGTTTAATTAGGGTTTGGGGTTCAGGGTTTAGGATTTGGGGGTAATCTCTGTCTGTTTCGTCCCGAAGGTTAGCCCATAGTTACCCTACGAAGCAGGAGACAGCAGTCCACAACCTTAACACGAACACCTTGGAGCCCTAACGCTGTAGAGCCTCAAAACCCCGAATGCCCTGAACCCTTGAATGCCCTGAACCCTTGAATGCCCAAATGCGCTAGGCCCTATAAACCCTAAAACCCTAAACCCTAAACTTCCCCACAATAAACCCTAAACCCAAAACCCCAAAACCCTAAACCCTAAACCCTGAACCCTAAACTTCCCCACACTCATGTGAGCTTGGTCACGCCGGCAGCTGCCGCTGCGTGTTGAAAATGCCCCTGAGCTGTAGCTGAGTTCAGTGGGTTCAGCGAGTTTAGGGTTTAGGGTTTAGGGTTTAGGGAGTTTAGGGTTTAGGGTTTAGGTATAGGGAGTTTAGGAAGTTTAGGGAGCCTCGGGACCCTGAGATTCCAAAAACCCTTGAGTCAAGGAAACTTCCCTTAAATTGTAATAGGAACCCCAAGATGATCTAAGGCATCTTCCTAAAAGTCGGGTTTTTTGGTTTAGGGTTTAGGGTTTAGGGGAGGTTCTGGGGAGTTTAGGGTCTATGGTCTGGGAGTTGAGGGTCTAGGGCGTCTGGGGCTATAGGGTGTCGCGGTTGCGGGCTTAGGGAGTCTAGCTTAGGGGGCTTAGGGAGTTTCGGGAATTTAGGGTGTTACAGTGCATAGGATTCCGGCCGCAGGGTTTTTTTGAGTTCAGCAGGGTTTGTGGGAATTAGGGTTTAGGCTTTTTGGGCTTCAGCCGGGCTTGTGTGTTGGGTTCAGTGAGGCTTGCGGGGTTTAGTAGACATCCTGACTTGCAGGCTCAGGATACCCCCGACCCCAGATAGAGCTGTGTTTATACCCCAGCTATCCCTAAACCCCAACCTTGAACCCTAGACCGCATGTTTAGTGGGCCAAGAAAGAGGGCTGCTTCTTTGCGCTAGCCGCTAACACCTACAGAACAAATTGTGCTATCAGCCCAAGGAACCATTAACCCTAAGCCCGAAACCGTGGCTAGGAACACGAAATCCTACGCGCCTAAACCCGAAGATTTGGAAACAGAGTGGGTGGAGTACATTTCGAGCAGACACAGGGGGATTTTGAGATAGGGCTTAGGGTGTCAGTCGAAGGACCTATGTTTTGAAATTCTTGGTGCGACAAAATCTCTACTAGGGAGCAGGGCGTGTGGGCCTCAGCGCATTCTGGGAGGTCTTGTCTCCACACCGTGCCGCAGATTCCGCGCATGCCGGCTTGTCACGCGAAGTCACCCACATCTTTCGGCTTCAGAAGACAAGTTGGTGCCCCTTCACCCTGAGTGTGATCCCTAAACCCCATAAGCACCAAAAGCAGACTTAAATCCAACTGCCAGGCCTCAGTCAAGCAGTCCGCCCAGAGTTGGCCCACTTGGAGGTTCAGGTTCCTAGTAAACCCCTGAGAAGTGTAGTTATAACCCACATAGAAGCCCCTTGAGTACCCTAATAGGGTTATAGTTAGGTTCTAAGTACAATTATAATTGGGTTACTAAGTACCATGATCCTCTAGGTCTTAAAAAGCCCGAAGTTGCAGATTTCTACCAAAAGATACGCAAAGGATTCATGTACCCACACTTGGGGGGTCTCGAGGTTGAGCGCTCAACAAGGTTTGGGGGTTAGGGTTTAGGTTTTATGTAAGTGTTTAGGGTTTAGGGTTTAGGGTTTAGGGTTTAGGGTTTAGGGTTTAGGGTTTAGGGTTTAGGGCTTCGGTTCTTAAGCCCTTTGGCAGCCAGCCGCTATGCGAGCACGGAAATATTACTGCACTTACAACCCCATTCGGGTACTTAAGGGGCTTCTATGTGGGTTACAACTACACTCATAATGGGTTAATTACTAAGTACCCTGCAAGTACTCTCTGTACCCTAAACCCCCAAAAGGGTGTAAAGCTTCGGGTTTTAGGGTTTAGGGGCTCCTATCACCCCTCCCCCTCCGGGTAGCCCAGACTCTATGGCCCCCCCCCCCTTACCTGAACTTAACCCTAAACCCTAAACCCTAAACCCTAAACCCTAAACCCTAAACCCTAAACCCTAAACCCTTAGGTTTTGGGGCGTGAGGCTGCCCTCAGTCTGTAGAAAAGAGATGCTCAGAGCGTGTAGGGAGCGCGAGCGGCGCTTCATCCCCTAATCCCGTGCTATACCCCCGTTTAGGGTTTAGGGTTTAGGGTTTAGGGTTTAGGGTTTAGGGTTTAGGGTTTAGGGTTTAGGGCTTTTGGGTTTAGGGCTTTTGGGTTTCGGGGTTTTTTGGTTGGGATTTTTCCCTTTATACTCACAGTACTTAATAGGGAACCCCCTGTTGTAATCCCGACTTGAGGACTGTTCGTGTCAGGGGGAACATCCCAAACCCAAGCCCTAAACTCAGAACAAGGCTATCTGTGCAGTTGGGCTTATTTAGGGGTTTAGGGGTTTAGGGGTTTAGGGGTTTAGGGGTTTAGGGGTTTAGGGGTTTAGGGGTTTAGGGTTTAGGGTCTAGGGTTTAGGGTTTAGGGTTTAGGGTTTAGGGTTTAGGGTTTAGGGTTTAGGGTTTAGGGTGGGACCCCAGGATCGGTACGCGTTGAAGGTGCGTGCTGCTAAGCCCCTGAAACACGAATCCTCAGGCCATAAGGACTCTTGTTTAAGGGTGTTTTGGGCTCAAAGGCCTTCTTATGCAAGGTCTTTGGACTATTTTAGGCCTAAGGGGGCAGGGTTTAGGGGTTTCAGGGTTTGAGGGCTTTTGGGCCCAAAGGCCTTCTGATGTAAGGTTTTTGGGCTGCTTTGAGGACCCTAAACCCTAAACCCTAAGCCCTGAGCCCTAAACCCTAAACCCTAAACCCTAAACCCTAAACCCTAAACCCTAAACCCTAAACCCTAAACCCTAAACCCTATGCTGGTAAGACGCCGCTGTGCTGGCGATGTGCTACGGGTGCTACCATGAGCGGCTGCCCTCTCGCGAGGCCATCTCCTCATCGTACAGTGCATCCAGTCCGTCCTCCAGAAGCGGCAGAAAACGGCGTGCAATCCTCATCCCACGCTCACCATCGAGCACTCCGTGACGCGCCTGTGAGCTTTCAAAATTGCAGCGGCGCAGAGGTACGATATTTCTATTGCAAGGCGGCAATGTTGAGCCTTTGTCCTGGCTTCCGTAGCTTTCTGAGGTCTTCGGATGCTGCACCAAGTGTCTGCACACTTACCGCTGAGAGGTTTCACACATCTTAACACCTAAACCCTAACCCTAAACCCTAAACCCTAAACCCTAAACACCTAAACCCTAACGACTCCAGCAGCCGTCTCGGCAGGGGCGCTGGCCTTTCCGACCCGGCGCGCGCCGCCAGCTCCGGCGAGGTGCGGAACCCTGCCTTAAGAGTGTTGTTGGGGCGTTTATAGGGTTTTGGAGGGTTTAATTAGGGTTTAGGGTTTAGGGTGTAAGGTTTATTGTTTAGGGTTTGGGGTTTGGGGTTAGGGTTTCGGGTTTAGGGTTTAGGGTTTACGGTCTGTAGGACTTTGGGTTCCGAAAATGTGGGGTTTTTCCGTGTTGCGTAACACCGGTCCATCTGAATGCCTCACTTCATCTCCGAGCCGCTTCCGAAATTCCGAACTCCAAGCTTTCGAACTCCGGGTCTTCGGTTTTTTCTTCGTTGCTCGAAGCTTTCAATCTCTCAACTGTCATTTTTCACGTTTGTAACACTGTCCAGGATTTCGAAGTTGAAACACCTTAAACCAACCCTAAACCCTAAGATTCACGACACCTATCTGAAACCTGAGCTGCGGCGGAGAAGGGGTTCAGGGACTTCGGCTTTAGGCTTTAGGAGGGGTTTAGGGCTTAGGGCTTAGGGTTTAGAAACTACGAGCTCACTTTGCCTGCAGGAGCACACTTTGCCCACTTCCGTTAGGGATTTCGATTCCCTACAAGAAAAAAGGCCCTTAAAGCCCTACCTCCTGAGAGCTCTCACTTGCTAAGCACGAGCCTAAACCTTTCAATCCTAAGCCCTAAAACCCAAACCTAAACCCTAAACCCTAAGCCTTACATAAACCTCTCGACACTAAACCCTAGACCTCTCAGTCCTGACCCCTGCAACTTCCCAACCCTAGGCCCTAAGCCCTATATAGACCTCCTAACACTAAACCCTAAAAACTCTCAACCCTGACCCCTTAACTTCTCAGTCCAACACCCTAAAACACCCCAACCCTACGCCCCGGAGCTTTTCAAACCACTGGACACCCAGACCACAAACCACAAAACGGTGATCCGGACCCCCAATACCCCACGTTCTTGAATGAGGGCCGCCTTTGCCTCGCCCGGCTGAACAGCCAGTCTCGCTGTTGGTTGATGGGATTCCGATGTTTAGGCTGCACAGGTTAAACCCTATAGGGTTTAGGGTTTAGGGTTTAGGCTTCAGGACTGCAATAAACGTTTCTACAAAAGATTCCTCTTGCCTGGTTAGTCGTCAATCCGCGATGTGGCCATCGGCCACAACGCCTCAGCATGTTGCCGCGACCGGTCGCACAGAAACTACAACATTCATTCGAGCATCTTGTCGGGAGCAAGACTGGCAGCTTGCGGTCCATTTGCTCCAGGACTTGTTACCAACAGACGGGGATCAGAAAGCATTCTGCGCAGCCATCGCGGCTTGCGGAAGGGCCAGGCGGTGGCAGGTTGCAGTTCAAGTTCTTGCAAACATCATGGTAAGCGAGGTGCTGCCTGATGTTTTCAGCTTCAGTGCTGCGATCTCGGCGTGTGAGAAGGGCCTGCAGTGGGAGCTTGCCCTTCAGCTTCTTTCGCAGATGATCTCAGTGCGGGTTGATCCAAACCTCTTCAGCTACAGTGCCGGCATCAGCGCCTGTGAGAAGGGTGGTGAGTGGCGGATGGCCCTGCATTTGCTTTCGCAGATGCTCACGGCAAGAGTAGTGCCAGACCAAATCAGCTTTAGTGCTGGCATCAGCGCCTGCGAGAAGGGTGGTGAGTGGCAGATCGCCCTGCATCTGCTTTCGCAGATGCCTGTGGCCAGAGTGGTGCCAGACAGAATCAACTTCAATGCCGGCATCAGCGCCTGTGAGAAGGGTGGTGAGTGGCAGATGGCCCTGCAGTTGTTTTCGCGGATGCCCGAGGCAAAAGTGGTGCCAAACGAAATCAGCTTCAATGCCGGCATCAGCGCTTGCGAGAAAGGTGGTGAGTGGCAGATGGCCCTGGACTTGCTGTCACAGATGCCCGTGGCCAGACTAGTGCCAAACGTCAGAAGCTTCAGCGCCGGCATCAGCGCATGTGAGAAGGGTGGTGATTGGCAGATGGCCCTGCATTTGCTTTCGCAGATGCCCGTGGCCAAAGTGGTGCCAAACGTCATCAGCTTCAGCGCCGGCATCAGCGCCTGTGAGAAGCGTGGTGAGTGGCACATGGCCCTGCAGTTGCTTTCGCACATGCTCTCGGCCAGAGTGGTGCCAAACGATTTCAGCTTCAATGCCGGCATCAGCGCCTGTGAGAAGGGTGGTGAATGGCGGATGGCCCTGCATTTGCTTTCGCAGATGCCCGTGGCCAGAGTGGTGCCAGACGAAATCAGCTTGAACGCTGCTGTGTGCGCTGTCGGCTCAGCCAAGCTGTGGGAGCTCGGCTTGTCACTTTTTGCATCGATGAAAACACGCAACCTAAATCCTGACACGGATTCTTACATCCAGCTTCTGGACGCAGTGTACACAGACGTCGTCGGCTTCGATCTGTTCCGGCAAGCCTTGGCGAACCAAGCCTGGCCCGACATGCTGCGTGAACGTGCGACCGAGATTGATCTTCATCATCACTCCAGTGGTTCAGCGATGCTGGCCGTGCTGTGGTGGCTTGCCGAAGTCGTCCCGGAAAAGCTAGGCAAAGGTCTGGATGCAGCCTCCTTCGAGATCATAACTGGATGGGGAAAATCGCGGCGGGCGTGGGCCACGTCAGACATTCGGGCTTCGGTGCAAAACTTGCTGGACCACTTGCGGATTCCCAACAGGATCCACCCTCGCAACCGGGGCGTGGTGCAGGTCGATCTCGCGGGAGTTGATCGGAGCTGGCTTGGCGCACTCTTCCCTGAGTCAAAAAGACTTGGGAAAGGTTGAACTGCCGTGGGATAAACTGTATCCCCCTTTGCAATTATTTTGTATTGTTGTTTATATAAAACCCGAGAGGATATGTAAAATATTTGTTTTTTGTGAATGAAGGTTCTAAGGGGGGTATAGAAAATAGGGGCCTGAATAATAGAATAGGGTTTTGGGTGTTATTATAGTAGAGTTATATATGGGCCATAAGGAAGTGCTATTAGTAATCGCCGACGGCGGTGCTTTTAGAACTCGCTTAAAGTGAAATCCTATCGTGTCAAGGCCCGAAACCCTATATCATCTAAACCCGAGGGCCCTAATTAGCCCTAAAGCCCTCGAACCCTTAGACCCTAAGACCCTTGGCCACGCTTCAACCCAGGACCCCACAGTGGTGCCTTAATCGTCGCGTCAAGGGGTGTCAGGTTTCCCGAGGGTTTTGGGTTTTGAAGTTTGGGGTTCCGGGTTCGGGGCTCAGGGTTTAGGGTTTATGGTTTAGGGTTTAGGGCTAGGGGTTTAGGGTTTGGGTTTAGGGTTTAAGGGTTTAGGGTTCAGGGTTTAGAGTTGAGGCCGTCGGGATTCCCATGTAGGAAAGAGCGCGGCTTGGCTCCCCATTTTGAACCTGGGAAACCCAAGTGAAGAGGCTAAACCCTAAACTTTAAACCCTAAACCCTTAACCCTAAACCCTTAACCCTAAACCCTAAACCCTGAACCCTGAACCCTAAACCCTAAACCCTAAACCCTAAACCCTAAGCCCTTAACCCTTAACCCTAAACCCTAAACCCTAAACCCTAAACCCTAAACTCTAAACCCTAAACCCTAAACCCTAAACCCTAAACCCTAAACCCTAAACCCTAAACCCTAAACCCTAAACCCTAAACCCTAAAAACCCTAACCCTAAACCCTAAACCCTAAACCCTAGATACCATATATGCACCTGGATCCTTCGGGTTGAAGGCCCCCAAACTCTCTACCCGCAGGCTTCGCGCCGGACATGCTTCGTGAGTGGCTGGGTGCATCGTTTGGGGTTTAGGGTTTAGGGTTTAGGGTTTAGGTTTAGGGGTTAGGGGTTAGGGGTTAGGGGTTAGGGGTTAGGGGTTAGGGTGGCGGGTGTAAAGGGCTTAGGGATTTAAGGACACAGGCTATCGCAGCATCAGTATGGTTAGTTGGTTAAGGACCCAGTCTTCGCCAACAAAGTCCTTTACCCTAAGCCCTAAACCCAAAAATGGGGGGGACTCAGGGGGTTGAAAGTTCTGTAACTGCAGCTTCAGTTCGGTTACAAGCGCCCTGAATCCGGTGAGGGATGAAGCCCATGGAGTTCACTACTATTTGCTTAAGAACTCCCCCCAGAAAAAAAAAGAAGTAAAAATGTTATTCCTTATAAGGGCGTTCACTTTACATTTTTTGGGGTTCTTAAGGAAATAGTAGTTCAGGGTTTGGCCGCAGAATAATCTCTATACAGTCCCAGCAGAGAGAGAGAGAGAGGGAGCACGAGAGAGTGTGTGCTCCTGAGGCAGGTGAGACAGCTGGTGTGGGAGCCGAGGCTTCGCCTACCGATGAGCGGGAGACAGAGAAAAAAGAGTTAAAAATAAAGAGAGAGCGAGAGAGACAAAGAGAGACAGGGAGAGAGAGAGAGAGAGAGAGTGAGTGATTGTTTACAAAACAAAGTCAGGCTATGCAGGATGCGCCTGGTGACGAGTACACTCTGGAGGAGCGGTTTCAATTTTCAGTAGAAGCGAGAAGCAGAAAGAGTGAGAGAGAGAGAGACGGACAAAGATTGCGCAGGCCTACCTGGCCTGGGAAGCCTCCTGGGAAGAGGAGTGTTGCGGAGTGAGAAGGAGGGAGGTATATAAATGCTAAAACGAAAGAAAGAGAGAGAGAGAGAGAGAAAGAAAAAAGCACAAAAAAACAGAAGCACAAACAAGAAACAACGACAGGCAGAAGAGGCAACATACATTCCGTCGATATTTTGAAGATCAGGATTTTAGGTTTTGAGAATTTCAAATAATATTCCTCAGAGTCCTTGGAATATCCGAAGATAATCGAAAACGAGCAAGAGTTGAATGATAAAATAACAAACCATACCCCAGGGTTCCACTTGCGAAGGATCCAGGGGCCGGCGCATGCGAGGACCCCTGGGGCTGGCGAGCACCCTGCATGCACACCCGCCAGTGCCTGGCGACGCAAGCGGAAAGCGAAATGGCATGTTTTTCCATGCGTGGGGTAGTCGAGTTTTTCCGGTGCATTCTCGCTTGACGAGGCCGGGGGGCGGCAAGGCCGCGCCTCGTGCGCCAGGGCTTTTTCGTTCCGTCATCTTTGCCCGGCGAGGCCGGGGGACGGCAAGGCCGCACCCTGTGCGCCAGGGCTCCGTCATCTTGCCCCCACCAAGGTTTGCAGTCCATGGCCGGCTCAAACGAACTCCTATTTTACGCGAGGGCATTCCGCTTCCGCTTCCTTTTTAGCGTGCGTGGGGTATCCAACCCTTCCTTGTTCTCACTCGGGCTTTTCCTCCTCTTCTCGGAGCATTCCTTTTTGTCTGGTTCCAAACAAACACTTCAAAGACGATTTCCGATCTCGTGTTTTCTTTGCGTTGGGGACGGGCGCATGGCCCATTTCGCGCTGCAATTTCATGATCGGATATCGAGGTGGGCGACTTTTTTCATGTCAAAATATGCTTATTTTTCGAAAGATACTTGGGGGGGTTATCACGCATCGCCTGTGTGAATACGCATCGACCGGCGTCCACACTGGGGCCTTACACGTCAGAACAGGATCGGTACGGATCGAAGCTACCCCATTTCTTGGTTGAGTCCAGCGTCCACAGGGTGCCCTATTTCCATCATCGGAGGAAGCGACTGCAATAAGTCTCCACATTAGCTCTGAGCGCGTGGAACCCCGTGTTCAGAGCTACATCTCAGTTTCTATATCGCAAGGCGAGATAGTTATGCCGGCGTACCCCCATAACAGAGAAGAGATCGGAGATGATCATCATACATGATTCTAAACCAGCGTTCTCCGCCACGCATTCGCGATGCTTCTTCCGGCGCACGTGGGGTGTCCATGACCTTTCGCTTCCTTTACTCCTTCTCCAGGCGCGCGTAGGGTATCCAGACCCTTCTCATTTTCCCCTTCGAGTGTGCACGGGGTATCCAGACCCTTCTGATCATCTCGTCTGTTTTTCTCCTTGCGCGCATGCGGGATATCCAGACCTTTCTCTTCCTTTTCTCCTTCTCCGAGTGTGCGTAGGGTATCCAGACCCTTGTCATTTTCCTCTGCGAGTGTGTGCGGGGTATCCAGACCCTTCTCAGCGTCTCTGCTTTTTTCCCCTTCTTCTTGCGCGTGTTTCCCGTGCCGGATCATCGGGCACAATCGCCTGCCCAGCTTAAGGATGCTAAGTACAGGCCAGGGCGGCTCCGGCGGGCAACCATACGGGAGTGTGGCCAAGCGCAATATGCAGGCTAAGGAAACTCAGGCGGGCGATTGTATACCGGACGCAATAAGCAGGTCAAGGAGGTCCAGGTGGGCAATTGCGCCCCGGCGACGTGGCCAGGGCGCCGCTCGAGGCGACGGGCCGGGCGTCGAAGTCTGGCAACGACGCGGGTGTCAGCTGTGAGGTGCAAGAGCACCGCGCGGAGGCCGAGGCAGAGGAGGAGTACCGAAAGCGTCGAGCGCGCGCAGGCGGACCCTTGCAACGAAAAGCTTGCAGCCACCGACTCTCGACTCTCGACTGATATGAAAAGAGGCTCCACCCTCCCGCCTGCGGAGGCAGGTTTTTTTTTTTCTCCAGGACACAGTTGCGCCAAGCTGATTCATTATTCTCCATCCTGACTTCTACCTCGCAGGTTCCACTGAGCCGCCGGAGCGCGAGCTCACGTGGCGTGAGGTCTTCCCGGTCTTACAGCGTCGCGGGCCTCGGTATCAGTCTCGCAAAAGATCAAGATCCCCCCCCCCCCCAAGCAGAGTCAGCTCTGTCGAGGCTGCATGGGTCCGGATGCGCTCGACGCCATCCCGCAATCACGGGTCTGCGTCGAGTCGAGTTGGCCGGAGCCTCGTGCGAAAAGACGCGCCAGAGCAGCCATGCACTCGACGAAGGACCTGTGCGTGTGTGGCAGTGACGCCGTCGTGCTGGGGTGCTCCCAGAACAGCTTGCTTTTCCGCACTGGGCGGGTGTGCGAGCCTGGTTTACCCTCGAGATTATTAACCTGTGGCATGCAGAGGGCAGACGAGGAGAAGGACCGACAGTGTTGACATCGAACTTGTTCCCGACACTTTTGTTGTTTAGATCCTCCCTCGGTCCCGGCTGCTGATCGGGCGCAAGAAGCCGTGTCCGTGGACCGCAAGAAAGCTCAGGCTGCCTGCCAAGCAAGAGCAACCGCCAAAAAGAAATCGGAGGAGGACACGAAGCGACTGGCAAAAGCCGTGCAGTGGGAGAAGGCCGGGCGGCTTCCTTCGAGCTTCGAAGTTTTTGGCCGGAACAGGCTTTGCAGAGAAGTGGGCCTGTCAGGAGCGCAAGTGACCCTAGCAATCCTCAACCTTAACACGAACACCTTGCAACCCTTACGCCCTGGAGTTAGAGCCTCGAAATCCGACTGCCCTACACCCTACACCCGAAGGCCTCTAAAGCCCTAAATGCCTCAAGCCCTACGCCCAATAAAACCTAAACCCTACACCTTAGGCTCAAAATAGCACAAAAGCCTGATGTAAGAAAGGTCCTTGGGCCCAAAAACCCTTAAATAAGAGTTCTTGGAGCCTTAGGGTTTAGGGTTTAGGGTTTAGGGTAGTTTAGGGTTTAGGGTACACCTATGGAGGCTTGGTCAATCCAGCAGCTACCGCTGTGTCGCGAAAATGCCAATCGAGCTACAGCTGACCACGGTTTTGGGGTTTAGGGTTTAGGCTTTAGGGTTTAGGGTTTCCGGGGCTTCAGGGCGTTAAGTGTCTAGCGCATTAAGGTTTTACAGCAGGCTTTCAAGTACGTAGGGTTAGGGTTTAGAGCACAGAGGATTCAGGGTTTTCAGGGTTTAGGCTTTGAGAAGTCACGATTGAGGGCTTGGGGATCTTCCGGAGCTCAGGGAGCTTGGGGTTTAGGGTTTAGGGTTTCGAGTTTTGAGTTTAGGATTTGCCATGCTGCATCAAGCCCCAAACCCTAAACTTAGGCTTCAATTCCAGGGTCTTCAGTTCTGTCAGGTTCAAGGATTTGCTTTTTGGAGTTCCGGAGGGTTTGTGGGTTTAGGGTCTGTTGTGGGTTTAGTAGAGTGAGTTCTTAGTAGTAGAGTAGGCAACCTTTAACCTTTTTTTGGGTATTCTAATCCCGATAAAATCCCAAAGGTTAACCTTTGATTTCCCCAGGTTACTGGACAACTAAGAGTTTGCTTGTTGGGTCAGTGGGGTTTGGCGTGGGCTTGGGGTATAATCGACGTTCTGACTTGCAGACTCAGGATACTTCGAGCCCCAGTTCGAACTGAATTTATAACCCAGCCATCCCTACCCCCCAAACCCGAAACCCGAAGCCCGAAGCCCTAAACCCTAAACCCCAACCCTAAAGCCTAAAGCGCAATATGGGATTCGGGGTTTCCTTCCATCGCGTCAAAACCTACAGAACAAATTGTGTGATCAGCCCCTGAACCAGGAGGGTTTGTCTTAAGGGTCTTTAGGTTTTTAGGGTTGTAAGGGTTTTTTGGGTATAGGGAATTTGGGGTTTTCAAGGTTTTTTTTTATGGTTTTTGTCGGGTTTTTAGGGTTCAAGGTCTACGGATTAGGCATACTGGGGCAGCGGATTCTCGGAGGCGTTGTCTGCAAGCATGTCGGCAAGACACGCGCAGTTCACTCAAGCTCTGGGTCATTCTTGACAATCATCCTACATGTTTATGAATACTTAAAAAAAGAACAAAAACTAGAATGATTATTTTAAAGAGCAACCCCCCCCCCCCACAATGGTGCTGTATTGGTTCCAGCAGTCTACAGTAGAGTACAAGTAGGTGGGCCTTGACCCGGGATGTCCTCTCCAAACCCAACAGACCAAAAGCCCGAAACAAAAAACATAAACTAAACCTTAAGCCCTAAACCCTAATCCTACACCCTAAACCCTAAAAAGCCCTAAGCCCTAAACCCTAAAAACCCTAAACCCTAAACCCTGACATTCACCCATTGGTCCACCTGGAGTTCACGCCCCCTTGAGACCCTTCAGATGCAAAGTCCTACCCAAAGGATTCAGGCACCCCATGGGCACCAAGGGTCCGGGTTTAGGGTTTCGGGTTTAGGGTTTAGGGTTTAGGATTCAGTGCCTTCGGCGGGCAGCTGCCATGCGAGCGCGGAGTGCGCGCCTGACCCGCCGAGCACTTGGTCCTTGCTCGAACTAAACCCTAATCCCTAAACCCTACCCTAAACCCTATAAACCCTAAACCCAAAAGGGCCCTAAACATATCAGGAGGTAAACAGGAGGGGTTATTCAGGGGTTATGGGGGGCCACTTAGGTATAAAGGGACTTGCTCCTTGCACCCCTTCAATAAACCCTTTGTTCCCTAAACCCCTTAACTTTGTGGCGCAAAGAGACCCATACGATAAGTCCCCTAGCCCTGTAGGCCAGCAGCTCCTGCAACCACCCTAAGCCCGAAACCCTGTAGCCCAGACCCTTGAGCACCCCAAACACCACGGTCTGAGGTTTAGGGTTTAGGGTTTAGGGTTTAGGGCTCAGGGTTTAGGGTTTAGGGTGTTGAACCCTGTATAAATGGTCAAATCTCAAGAGTGTCGTCCCTTTCCGGCAATAGCTTAGTAAGGCCGTCGCTTGCGACATTTTTACCTGCCCTTCCGACATTATTGAGGATGAGGCCTTTTCAATTGAACCCCTAAACCCTAAACCCGAGTATCTCCAGAGAGTCCCATGAGCCCCTGACTTTGCCGAGAGTGTTGAGTGCCCAGCCTCAGAGTATCCCCGGACTCACCGGAGTGCCCAAGCCCAGAGTATCTGTGTCATAGTGGGGTAACATTTTGCAGGTTTAAGGGTACCAAAGCGCAATAAGGAAAATATATTCAAGCTTGTAATACTATCCCAACCATGAACATCATTGTTGGTTGAGGGCGTTATTCCTCCAGAAGCTTGAGGAGTTTGAGGCTTCGCTTGCGAGAGTAGGGACAGACCCTCGGGGGTCAATTGTTCGCTCGAAGCCCGGAGTAGAGGGTAAATGTAGGGTTTCGGTTTTGGGAGGTACAGTTCCTGTTTTGCTGTTGAGGTGATGAAGGCTTTTTGAGTACCGGTTCAGGCTTTGGGGGTTGGACTTGGTTCGAATCTCAAGCTGAACCTGCTGTCAGTAAAAACTTAGCTTGGGAGGCTGGTTCCAAGGTAACTTCCCCTGAGCCCGAAACCCTAAACCCTAGACCCTTCGCAGAGATGAGGGAGCTAGGTCAGCTTGGTACCCTACATGATCCCTTGAAAAAGTATACGTGGGGACACAAGGTATACCTAGTTCCCTAGTTCTCGACTTCCCTATTAAGAGCTTCCCTAAGGGTCCACGTACCTAATTGTGTAGTATATACCTGGGCCTAAAAGGGGTTCCCTTAGGGCTTGTAAGTAGCTTGAATGTTCCACTCACTTTGCGCCATCCTTCGTCGAGTCTTGTCGCTGCGGAAGCGCCAGACCCTAAACCCTAAACCCTAAACCCTAAACCCTAAACCCCTAACCCTAAACCCTAAACCCTAAACCCTAAACCCTAAACCCTAAACCCTAAACCCTAAACCCTAAACCAACATGCGGCCGCTCACCATCCACGGTCTTGCCGGCTCCACCTTTGAGCTCCTTGGAAGCCCAGTGGTACCCTTTTCACGTTTTTGGGGGTCAAGGTTCTTTCAGAAAAGTAAGCAACCCAAATTAGGGTTTAGGGTTTAGGGTTTAGGGTTTAGGGTTTGGGGTTTAGGGTTTAGGGGTGCCCTCATTGTAATATGTTTTCTGGCCTACTAAGGCTCCATGCGGACGATGCGGAAACGGGGTTGGATGTGCGCAGACGCATCGCAGGAAGGGTTGGCCTTTCCGCAGCATCAATCGTGCTGACTTCAGGTGAGCGTCTCCTCGAACTGCACCAGCCGCTGCTGGAACAAACTCAAAACCAAGAGCTCACATATGTGGTGCGGAAATATGGCGCAGGCTGCGCGGCACGCAGTATGAAGCGAGCACTAGCAAAGAGAGGATTTAATCACGACCCAGATGGCATGGATGTCGTTGTTGCCTTGACCTTCGGCCAAGATTTCAACCAGAGCTTGGCAGGGCTGCAGCTTCCCAGCGGCCTACAAACCTTGACCTTCGGCATGGGTTTCAACCAAAGCTTGGAAGGGGTGCAGCTTCCCAGGGGCCTACAGACCTTGACCTTCGGCGACAGGTTCAACCAGAGCTTGGAAGGGGTGCAGCTTCCCAGCGGCCTACAGGCCTTGACTCTCGGCAGTTTGTTCAACCAGAGCTTGGAGGGGGTGCAGTTTCCCAGCGGCCTACAGACCTTGAGCTTCGACGGCAGCTTCAACCAGAGCTTGGAACGGGTGCAGCTTCCCAGCGGCTTACAAACCTTAACCTTCGGCGGCTTGTTCAATCAGAGCTTGGAAGGGGTGCAGCTTCCCAGCGGCCTACAGACCTTGACCTTCGGCAGTTCGTACAGCCAGAACTTGCAAGGGGTGCAGCTTCCCAGCGGCCTACAGACCTTGACCTTCGGTGGCCGTGTTGACCAAAGCTTGGAAGGGGTGCAGCTTCCCATCGGCCTACAGACCTTAACCTTCGGCGGCCGTTTCGACCGGAGCTTGGAAGGGGTGCAGCTTCCCAGCAACCTACAGACCTTGACCTTCGGGTATGATTTCAACCAGAGCTTGGCAGGGGTGCAGCTTCCCAGCGGCCTACAGACCTTGACCTTCGGCGACCACTTCAATCAGACCTTGGCAGGGGTGCAGCTTCCCAGCGGCCTACAGACCTTGACCTTCGGTTTTTTTTTCAAACAGGGCCTGGCAGGGGTGCAGCTTCCCAGCGGCCTAGAGACCTTGACCTTCGGCAGCTTGTTCAACCAAAGCATGGAGGGGGTGCAGCTTCCCAGCGGCCTACAGACCTTGACCTTCGGCGGCAGCTTCAACCAGAGCTTGGAACGGGTGCAGCTTCCCAGCTGCCTACAGACCTTAACCTTCGGCAGCTTGTTCAATCAGAGCTTGGAAGGGGTGCAGTTTCCCAGCGGCCTACAGACCTTGAGCTTCGGCAGTCGCTTCAAGCAGGGCTTGGAAGGGGTGCAGCTTCCCAGCGGCCTACAGACCTTGACCTTCGGCCATGATTTCAACCAGAGCTTGGAAGGGGTGCAGCTTCCCAGCACCCTACAGACCTTGACCTTCGGCCACTGTTTCAACCAGAGCCTGGAAGGGGTGCAGCTTCCCAGTGGCCTACAGACCTTGACCTTCGGCCATTGCTTCAATCAGAGCTTGGCAGGGGTGCAACTTCCAAGCGGCCTAAGGACCTTGACCTTTGGCTTTTTTTTCACCCAGAGCTTGGAAGGGGTGCAGCTTCCCAGCGGCCTGCAGAGCTTGACCTTCGGCCATGATTTCAATCATAGTTTGGCGGGGGTGCAGCTTCCCAACAGCCTACAGACCTTGACCTTCGGCAATTTGTTCAACCAGAGCTTGGAAGGGGTGCAGCTTCCCAGCGGCCTACAGACCTTAACCTTCGGCTTTCATTTTGACCAAAGCTTGGAAGAGGTGCAGCTTCCCAGCGGCCTACAGACCTTGTCATTCGCCAATTTTTTCAACCAGAGCTTGGAAGGGGTGCAGCTTCCCAGCGGCCTACAGTCCTTGACCTTTGGGCAGGAGTTCAACCAAAGCTTGGAAGGGGTGCAACTTCCCAGTGACCTACAGAGCTTGACCTTCGGCGAAAGTTTCAACCAGAGCTTGGAAGGGTTGCAGCTTCCCAGCGGCCTACAGACCTTGACCTTCGGCCGTGATTTCGACCAGAGCTTGGAAGGGGTGCAGCTTCCAAGCTCCCTCCGGCGTTTCTCCTCACGCATGTTTCAGGTAGACACATGAACAGCTGAGAGGCCGCACCTGCAAAGGCAGCTCCATCACAGCGCGCGCCCCCGATCTCACGGATATCTCACGCTTCCCTGAGACTATCAAGATCCTCATCTACTTTGACCCCAGAGGGTCAATCTGTAGTAGGACTACCCCAAAACCATACTAATCCCTAAGCCTAATTAAACCCTAAACCTTACACCTAATTCCAGAACAGTACTACAGAGTCAGATGGACCCTCTGGGGACGGTCAAGGCAAAGGGGCTGTGTGTTGGGATGTTTCGGGTTTTAGGGTTTAGGGTTTTGAACAATCCCCTAAGCCCCGAGGGGGTCAGGGTTTGGGGCTTTGGGACAGATAGGTGGGGGCCGGGGGGGGGGCGGGTGCGGGGCCGAAAGATTTGTTTGCAGCATCTCAAAAGCGTCAGCTTCCCAAACCCTGCTGAAGCTTGCTGGTAAATTAGGGTTTATGGTTTAGGGTTTAGGCTTCCCGATAAACCCTGAACCCTAATTAGACCCTGAAACACTAGACTCAACCCTGACTCCCCCAGCCGTCTCTTCAGGGGCGCTGGTCTTTGCGGGCCGGCGCGCCGCCAGCAGTTCCGGCGAGGTGCCGGAACCCGGCTGCAGGTGTCTCTCTAAACCCGCATAGAGGTAAAATAATGGCCTAATGGCCCTGTTGAGGGTTTTGGGCTCTTCTTTTTGCATACATTGTAGGCAGGGGTTAGGGCTTGAAGATTGGGAAATTGGGACTCTCAAACTCTCAAAGCTTGAAACCTTCGAGCTCGAAGAGCTTTCACGCTCCAAATTCTACGCCCGTGAAGCTTTTCGAGCTCGAAGCCCGGCCACACGCCGTGTCTGGTGTCATATACGGCTCGTTTTGCTTTCCGGAGCTCTCAATCCTTTGGAATGCCGGCTCGTTTTGAAGCCTGCACCTAAATCCCAAAGTTCGTTTAAGAGTTTATCTTCGTCTTCCAAACTACTACAGATGAGGGTTTCCGAAAATAGGGACCCTAAAATTGACCCCCGAAATAGGAAGATTCCCTTACAAGAAGGACCCCCCACAAGGTACCCCTAATATCATAAACCCCCAGCTGGACCCTTATGGTCCCTTCAGTATACTATAATGACCCCCCAAAACCCTATTCTAATTGTTAAGGCCCCTATATTAGCCCTAAACCCTGAACCCTGAACCCTAAACCCTAAACCCTAAACCCTAAACCCTACACCCTAATCATAATAGTACTACAGATGGACCCTGGGTTCATCCATCAAGCTGTCAATCTCTCAAGGCTCCCCCGTTCCAACGTTCAAAGCTGAAAACTGCGTACTGGCGACAAAGAAACCCTGAGCTGTGGTAAACCCTAAACCCTAAGCCCTAAACCTAAACCCTAAACCCTAACCCCTGAGCTGTGGGTTTTTACGTGGTTCAGGGATGTCCGGCCAAGGGCTTAGGAAGCCCCGAGCCCAGAGTAATGCAAGAGCCCTCTGGGCCGACTCGCACCCTTCCGCCCTCAGCCCTTGAATCCTCAACTCTCAGGCCTGAAAACCTGGGTAGGGTTTACGGTTTAGGGTTGAGGCTTGAGGGTTGAGGGTTTAGGGTTTGGTGTTTAGGGTTTAGGGCTTAGGGTTTAGGGCAAGGGTTTGGGGTTCTGGGTTTAGGGTTTAGGGTTTAGGGTTTAGGGTTTAGGGTTTAGGGTTTAGGGTTTAGCATTTAGGGTTTAGGGTTTAGGGTTTAGGGTTTAGGGTTTAGGGTTTAGGGTTTAGGGTTTAGGGTTTAGGGTTTAGGGTTACTTTTGGGAATACTATAATTCCCTGCACAGCCCTTAAAACCCTAAATCCTGAGCCTTTCAACTGTGAAACCCGAGCCAAAACAGACCTCTCAACCGTGACCCGTAAACTTTTCAATCCACAACCCTGACAATCCCATAAACGCTAATCCTTTAAGATCCTTACCACGAATTGCGTAAGAACCAGCCAAAAAATGCAAAATATTCTTCCTTACAGGAGAAATATAGGGATTACTGTTTTTTATTCTTATTTATTTTTTTAATTGGGGGGGGGTTCTTAAGCAAATAGCAGTTTAGTTTTCGGGCTGTGCAAGAGGCAGCTCCAAAGCGTTCGCTGCTCCCTGCCGCCGTGGGTCTCTCCGCCGGGGATCCCACAATGCAGCAGTTTGGGGGGTGGCTTGTTGGGTGCTAGCTTTAGGGTAACTGTGAGTGTATTTATATATATATATATATATGTATAGATACACGCCAGCAGATTTACTTATGTGTATATACATATATATATATATATATGTATATATATATATACATGTATATATATATACATTTGTATATATGTATATATGTATATATGTATATATGTATATATGTATATATGTATATATGTATATATGTATATATGTATATATGTATATATGTATATATGTATGTTTATATGTATATATGTATATATGTATATATGTATGTATGTATATATGTATATACGTATATATGTATATATGTATATATGTATATATGTATATATGTATATATGTATATATCTATATATGTATATACGGTGACGTTTTTTAAATAAGTGGAGGGCGGCCAACCAGCAACGGCCAGGGGGGTAGTAGAAAAGACCAGTTTAAATCCGCATGTTTTCGTGTTTATGCACTAGCCCCCCCTCCAGCCAAGCCCCCCTCCAGCCCCCCCTCCAGCCCAACCCTTCCTCCACCTCCAGGCTCCACAAACCCCCTCTCCAGCCCCTTCAGCCAAGCCCCCTCCAGCCACCCCTCCAGCCAACCGCCCACCCCCCCTCCAGCCAACCCCCAGCCCTCTCCACCCTTGCCCCTCCCGCCAACACCCTCAAACCGCCCTCTCTCCAGCCAACCCCCTCCAGCCAAGCCCGTCAACCCCAGCACCCCTCCACTAAGCACCCCCCCAACCCCTCCAAACAAACCGCCCCCTTCCACCCCCCCCAACCCATCTCCAGCCAACCCACCACCAACCCCCCCTCCAGCACCCCTCCCCCCTCCAGCCAACCCCCTCCTCACCCTTCCTCTCCCCAACCAACCCCCCCCCCAGCCAACAACCGCCAACCCCTCCAGCCAAACCCGACCCCCTCCAGCCAAACCTGGAGGGGGCTTTGGCTGGAGGGTGTTTTGGGGGGGTGTTGGCTGGATGGGGGCGGTTGGCTGTGCTCCAGCCAGCCAACCTCCACCCAGCACCCCTCCAACCCCAGCCGGTTTCCACCAGCCAACCCCCTCCAGCCAACCGCCTCCAACCTGCCCCCCCAAAACGCCTAGCCAAGCCCCCCTCCACAGCCAACCGCCCCCATCCAGCCAACACCCCCCAAAACACCCTCCAGCCAAAGCCCCCTCCAGCCAGCCAACCTCCACCCAGCACCCCTCCAACCCCAGCCGGTTTCCACCAGCCAACCCCCTCCAGCCAACCGCCTCCAGCCAACACCCCATCCCTCCCCACCCCCCCCAAAACGCCTAGCCAAGCCCCCCTCCGCAGCCAACCGCCCCCATCCAGCCAACACCCCCCAACACCCTCCAGCCAAAGCCCCCTCCAGCCAACACCCCCCCTCCAGCCAGCCAACCTCCACCCAGCACTCCTCCAACCCCCAGGGGGCTTTGGCTGGATGGGGGCGGTTGGCGGGGGAGGGGGGCTTGGCTAGGCGGGTGTTTTGGGGGGGGCTGGGGGGGGAGGGGGTGTTGGATGGAGGATGTGGGAGGGGTTGGCTGGAGGGGTGGTTAGGGTGGGGGCTGGAGAGAGGGCAGTTTGAGGGTGTTGGCTGGAGGGGGTTTGGGTGATTGGTTGTGAGGTTGGTGGGGGGGGGGGGGGGGTGTTGGCTGGAGGGGGGCTTGGCGCGGGAAGGCTTGCTGGAGGGTCTATTTCCGGATGTTTAAAACGCTGGGCGGCCTGACGCCGCGCTCCACGGAGGTAGTATGAAATACCTGTTTGACTGTTTAGATGTCCGGGTATTTAAAAACAGGCACCGTATGTATATGTATATATGGATGGGGTTGGCATTGGTTCAGGGTCTAGGTCTTAGAGGCTGAGGGCTTTTCTTGAGTCAGGGGTTTAAGGGCCATTGGGCTTGTGGAGTCTTACTCCCTCAACCCTAAAGCCTACCACCCCACAACCCTGAAAGCTTAATTCCCAAACCTGAAAACCCTGAACCCTAGACCCTAAACCCGAAACCCTAAACCCCAAATAGGTTCTGGAGGGAATGGTCCTACATCGGCTTTGGAATTTCGGCGCGTTCTGCTTAAGCTAACGGCCGAAAACGTAGGAGCTTTGAACCTCCCCCTAAACACTCTAAAACCCTGAACTCGAAAACCCAAGTCCTAAACCCCGCAAACCTAAACGGGTTTAGGGTTTAGGGTTTAAGGTTTAGGGTTTAGGGTTTAAGGTTTAGAGTTTAGGGTTTATGGGTTTATGGGTTTAGGGGTTAGGGGTTTAGGGGTTTAGGGGTTTAGGGGTTTAGGGGTTTAGGGGTTTAGGGGTTTAGGGGTTTAGGTTTGAGGCCGTGTCGTTGGCTGCCTTGGGGGTCGACGCGCTGGGGCCCTCAGAGTTTGGGGTTTAGGGTTGAGCGTGTTGGGTTTAGGGTTGTTGTGTGGCAGGGCTTAGTGAGGCTTCGGGCGTAGACTTTTAGAATTTGTGCTTATCAACACTCGCTCTTTTTCTCTCGAAATTAGGGGCACCTTATGGGGGTCCGTAAGGGAATCTTCCTATTTGGGAGGTCCCTTTTAGGGACCTATGTTCGCAAGCCCGAAATCCGTATGTCGAGTTGAGGCCTGAATGCTTGAAGGGCTGCTGACAGTTTCATGGGTTCCCCTAGTAACCCCCCTCTATACTACCCCCGCTAGGTTCCTCCATGATTGGCTACTTGGAGGTTCATGGGGTACTTGCAACCCTAATTATAGCTGTACTTATCAGCCCCCTAAGTAGGTTACAAGTAGGTGTATAATTGGGGTGATAAAGTACCTCCAAGTGGGATTTGTGTGCTTTTGGGCTTGAGGTGGCAACCATGGATTCAGGGTGTAAAGGGTTTTGGGTTGCGGCCGCAAAGGGCTTCTTTAGGGCCCAGGACGCTCCATGAACCCGATATCGAGGGGTTTAGGTTTTAGGGCTTAGGGTTTAGGGGAACCCTAAGTCCCATCCCCTGAAACTGCAAGCCCCTGAGCCCTAGACCCATGCGCTAAGTCCTATAGGCCCTGAAAGCCCTTCAACACCCAGGTTTCTAGTGTATAAGGTCTCCCTAAGCAGCACCCTTGTGCCTAAACCCGAAACCCGAAACCCTGTAAACCCTATAAACCCTATAAACCCTATAAACCCTATAAACCCTATAAACCCTACAAACCCTATAAACCCTATAAACCCTATAAACCCTATAAACCCTATAAACCCTATAAACCCTATAAACCCTAAACCCTCTCATCCCACAGATTCTTTGGCAGCGACCGGTTCAACCTTCGACGACTCGCGGACGGAGGCTTGGGGCTAAGGGTTTAGAGTTTAGGGTTTAGGGTTTAGGGTTTAGGGTTTAGGGTTTAGGGTTTAGGGTTTGGCGGTGTAGGGTTTAGTGTTTCTGGTTTAAAGTTTTTCGGGCTTGAGGTTTAGTGTTTTCGTGTTTGGGTTTGGAGTTAGGGTTCATAGTTTCCAGTTTAGAGGGCTTAGGTCTTGTGAGCTCAGGGCAGGCACGAAGAGGTTAAGAGGCTCTAGTAGGGTGGAGAGTGTAGGGCACAAGGTTGAGGGGTGTAGGAGTTTGGGGGGCATAGCCTGCACCCTAAACCCTAAACCCCTGAACCCTAAACGGGTTTAAGGTTTTGGGCCTCGGGCCCTTTTGTAGTTGGCTGCGTTCATGTCTCCTTGTGGCCTCGGTTCTTGGTTTCCCCAAACCCTAAACCCTTCTTGCGCTTCTGGGGAAGTTTGTTTGTGGCAGGTGTGCGAGTTGCAAGAGGGTGCATTTTGCGGTCTTTCCTGGATATTAGGGATCCTTCCTTGTTGTTAGGGTTCAGGGTTTAGGGTTTAGGGTTCAGCGCGAAGGGCTTAGGGTTCAGGGTTCAGGGCTTCGGGCTTAGGGCCTAGGGTTTGGGGCTTAGGGCTTACGGCTTAGGGTTTAGGAGGCAAGACATGAAGATCGCCTCAGCCCTAAAAGCTATATTTGCCCTCAAATCCGTATACGTAGGGATGCCCTAATATTCCCCGAAGATATTACACTCCTTGCAAAAGGAAGCCCGAGAAGGCTATTCATTCCCCTTTGCAACCCCTGTATCACCCTTTGCAGTCCCTATAAACCCAAGCAGCACCCAAATACCCCCCCAAAGAACCCCTAAGTTCCCCCCTTTAGTCCCTTGATACTCCCAAAGAAAGGCCGGGAAACTTCAGCAAGGGTACTTGGAGGTTTATGGCCATTAGTAACCCAATCACAACGGTAATTACTTAGAACCCAATGATAACCCTATTAGGGTACTTAAGGGGCTTATACGTGGCTTTGAACTACACTTATACTGGTTGCAAAGTACCCTGAGCCTCCAAGTAAGGGGGGAACATCCCAACCCCAAACCCTAAACCCCAACGCCTAAACCCTAAACCTTAAACCTCCAAGTGTGGCCTTTAGCATGGGTTGCGTGTACCTGGTCGCGTTTAGGGTTGAAGTGAGGTGTCTGGACTAAGACGACTCCTGGATGCCTCCGGATTGGGGTTTAGGGTTTAGGGTTGAGGGTTTTAGGGTTTTTGGGTTTAGGGTTTAGGGTTTAGGCTTTAGGGTTTAGGGTAGATGGCGAACTTTGCATGTTTTCTGATTTAGGGTTTAGGGTTCCCGAATAGCAACCACATTGTCCCGTCGGATTCTCTTGATTATGGGAACGCAGACCCCACATTCTTCCCGAGCGGCCCCTATAGCAGCTTACCGATAGAGTTGGATTAGCTCAATAGGAACCCCAACAACAAACAACTCAGGGAATTCGGGTTTAGAGTCCTCCCCTATAGCGCCGAAGCCTTCGTCCCCAAGTCCTAAACCCTAAACCTAAACCCTAAACCCTCCTAAACCCTAAACCCTAAACCCTAAACCCTAAACCCTAAACCCTAAACCCTAAACCCTAAACCCTAAACCCTATCCAGGCGCACCGGCGCCGGCAGCGCCGGCCCCTACCAAGCTCAAAGTCGAGGTCGCGGAGGTCGCCAAAGCTCCTGCCGCCACACAGCGGAAGCCTTAGCAAAGGGTTGAGGGCTCCGAGGTCGGATGTAGGGTTTAGGGTTTAGGGTTTAGGGTTTAGGGTTTAGGGTTTAGGGTTTAGGGTTTAGGGTTTAGGGCTGAAGACTCGTACCCCTAAGGTTGTACCCCTAAAGGGTCCCCTTAATATGCTCCTAGTATGGCCTTTATATTCCTTTAGGGACCCTTAAAAAGGTACCCTTAGGGCCTAGTGTGCAATAGGGAATTTCGGGTTTAGGGTTTAGGGGCGTCTAGGGTTTAGGGCCTGATATATTTTTTTTAGCCAAGTCACTCTCAGCCCCACGGGGCTTTCGAGAACAATGTTGCGACTAGCAACGAGCAAAGCTTTTCAAAGCTCGAGGTCAGTTAATTAAGTTCTTCGGTGGCGAATCATGCATCACTTTCCCGGGGGGTTCTGAACGGAAATATGGGTTCCCACAGCGTCATGTAAGCATTGCTTCTGGCTGGTTTCGGACTGCATCTCAGCTGAAGTAGGCAGTGAGGAAGGTTGAATAAGGTGGCAATGAGAAAGTCGACATCGTGCCACTCTTTGACTAGTCCGACTCCAGCCACTTTCGCAGTTGAAAAAACCAGAAGTCTTTTCAGTTTCTGGAAACGCTGCACAGGAATACGGTTTTCTTTGAACAACTTGAGCACTGCGCTACGGAAAGCGGCAGAGAGCTTGCTCATACAATTGCCTTCGTCGAGAAAACCTCCTATGCAGCCATATTTAGAGATGAAATCTATGGTAAGTTCCACCCAGGTTACAGCTTCCTGTCTTATACTAGTGCTGTACCAAACAGGCTCACTGAAATACTCTACAAGCGCTTGCGCTGCAGAGAGAGAGATTTTGCCGGGTCCCTTGGTTACGGTAGAGTACGAGCGAAGAGAAATACAGGAAAAATGCCATTGCTGAGACAATTTGGAATGGTATGACGCATACCGCGTAGCAACTATAGCTCGAAGAGCATCAGGGACCTGGACATTCTTGGAGATGCATTCATAAAACGCATTCTCTTCAGCGCCGTACGTCACACTACTCGATTTACATCCTTGGCAGACACGAGTCTTGCCTCGGATTCGAAATGACGGCTGGCAGCTACAAGAACAACGTTTGACGATACCTGCAGGCAACTCCTTGTCAATAGCACTGGACACCCAATCGGGGTCTTGGAAGTCACCGATGGGTATTCGTGTTGAGGTCTTTTGCCCCTAGAATGCCTTCAGCAAATCTGGCTGGTTCGGTTTTCTACAACCTAGGCAGGCCCTGAAAAAAGGGGGACCCCTTATATACCCGTTTCATAACCGATACAACCCAAGGGCACATAACATGCTTCAGAACACTTCCGGAGAGACAAGGGGCCATCTTAAGGGACCATGCAAATACTCCTGGGGGGGAGGGGGGGGTTTAGGGTTTAGGGTTTAGGGTTTAGGGTTTAGGGTTTAGGGTTTAGGGTTTAGGGTTTAGGGCTTAGGGTTTAGGGTTTAGGGTTTAGGCTTTAGGGCTTAGGGCTTAGGGCTTAGGGTTTAGGGCTCATGCTGCAGGCGCGCCTTGAGTTTCTAAAACCGCAGCGGCGAACCTCTTCCCCTGACCTCGGGGGATGCTAGAACGGAAAGTCCATGAGGTGAGATCATATCCCAAGGGTTTAGGGTTTAGGGTTTAGGGTTTAGGGTTTAAGTAGGGTGTAAAGGGTTTAGGGCTTAGGGTTGAGTTAGAACCTACTAGCAAACCCGAAACCCTAAACAGGGTTTCGGGCTTAGGGTTTGGGGCGTAAGGCTTAGGGTTTAGGGGATTTGGGTTTAGGTTGTAGGGCATACCCCTGATATGCAAAGCTGCAGGGCTGTTTGGGATGTAAGGTAATCCCTCCGGGCGTCAAGGACTAGGTAGGCCCGGGCCGTCCGACAGGCAGGAAGGCTCCCAACCCATATTAACCTTAAACCCACAGGTTTAGGGTTTATGGTTTAGGGCTTAGGGTTTAGGGTTTCGGGTTTCGGGTTTAGGGTTTAGGGCTTATGCAGACATGAAGTAGGGTTTCGACGTTAAGACCCTTTCACAGCACCCCCCCCCCCCCCCCAGATGAAGCAAGGAAGACGGAATCCGTGGAAGTTCCGGATCCGGCCGCAAAGGCTGCAGAGGAGGCTGGGAAGCACGAACATCAAGCCGAAGGGGTTTAGGGTTTGGGTTTTTGGGTTTAGGGTTTTGGGGTGTATGTAGGGTTTAGGGTTTGGGGTTTGGGTTTAGGGTGTAGGGCTAGGTATTGGGGCTTTAGTCCCGAACGGTTCATGTACCTATATGTAGTATATATGTCTCGGGCTCTGAAGCTGCCGTGGTGGGGTTTAGGAAGTTTAGGGTGGAGGGCTTAGGCGGATAAGGGACCATGCTCCTACATAGTATACAGTGGGTTTCGGGGTTGCAGTACTCATTTTGGGCGATAAAGCTACTGCAAAGGCGCCCCCGGTTATGACCCAAGCACATGCTGCATGGGAACATGTGCTGGGAGCATGCGCCCTCCCTAAGCACCCTTAACTTATACCAGATATCAGCCTCTTTAAGTTGGGGCAAATGTCAGGCAAGCAAATTGGCGTCGGAAGTCACGTAGGGAATCGCGTAAATGTTCACGTAAATGAATTGGCTCCTGTAAGCAATCACGTAAAGATTCACGTAAATTTTCTATCACACAAAACTTTGTGTTATAGAAAATTTGCGTGAACCTTTTCGTGATTGCTTACAGGAGCCAATTGATACAAAATCGCTTGGTTTTTAAGCCTTAGGCCCGGAGTGGGGGGTGGGGGGGGGGGAGGGGTGGTGCTGCAATTTAGGAGTTTAATGGCCGCTCTGGGGCGCCCATTAAACACAGGGTTGAGGGTTGAGGGTTGAGGGTTTAATGACAATCGCCTGGCGGTGGTCATTAAACAAAAGGGTTTGGGGTTCAGGCGTTTCATGGCCATCGCCTGGCGGTGGTTATTAAACAAAAGGGTTTAGGGTTTAGGCGTTTAATGGCCATCGCCTGGCAGTGGCCATTAAACAGGGTGTCAGGGCTCTTAGACAACCTTGGGTTTAGATCTCGGGTTTGGGGCTCGGGTTTAGGGTTTAATGGCCATCGCCTGGCGGTGGTCATTAACAAGGTTGGAGGGCCTGCGCTTCGGGGCTGGGGTTTAGGGTTTCTAGGTGTTTTGGGGTTTAGGCTTCTAGGATCGCCTGACGGTGGTCATTAAACAGTGTCAGGGCTCTTAGCCAACCTTGGGTTTAGGTCTCGGGTTTAGGAATTTTGGGCTAAGCGGCTTAGGTTTAAGCACTGTTGCTCCATGTCGGCCGCGGTGCGGCTGCTTAGGCTTTAGGGGTTAGGTCCTCCAACCCTGAACCCTTAAACCCCCTAAACCCACCTTAAAAGGGAAAGGGTTTAGGGTTTAATGACCATCGCCTGGCGGTGGTCATTAAAAAGGTTGGTTGGAGGGCTTGCGCTTCGGGGCTGGGTTTCAGGGTTTACGTCGTTTAGGGTTTAGGGTTTATGCAGGTGTGTTGCTCTAGGCTGGTGAAACTTGGCTGCGGAGCCACTTTTCGTGTATCTTGAAGAGTACAAAAAGGGTTGCCCCATCGCCTGGCGGTGGCCATTAAACAGGGTGTCAGGGCTCTTAGACAACCTTGGGTTTAGATCTCGGGTTTGGGGCTCGGGTTTAGGGTTTAATGGCCATCGCCTGGCGGTGGTCATTAACAAGGTTGGAGGGCCTACGCTTCGGGGCTGGGGTTTAGGGTTTCTAGGTGTTTTGGGGTTTAGGCTTCTAGGATCGCCTGACGGTGGTCATTAAACAGTGTCAGGGCTCTTAGCCAACCTTGGGTTTAGGTCTCGGGTTTAGGAATTTTGGGCTAAGCGGCTTAGGTTTAAGCACTGTTGCTCCATGTCGGCCGCGGTGCGGCTGCTTAGGCTTTAGGGGTTAGGTCCTCCAACCCTGAACCCTTAAACCCCCTAAACCCACCTTAAAAGGGAAAGGGTTTAGGGTTTAATGACCATCGCCTGGCGGTGGTCATTAAAAAGGTTGGTTGGAGGGCTTGCGCTTCGGGGCTGGGTTTCAGGGTTTACGTCGTTTAGGGTTTAGGGTTTATGCAGGTGTGTTGCTCTAGGCTGGTGAAACTTGGCTGCGGAGCCACTTTTCGTGTATCTTGAAGAGTACAAAAAGGGTTGCCCCAAAACCGTTTAAAACCGTTTTGGAGCGCCCCAGTGTGCCGGCAAAACCGTTTTAAAACCGTTTTTAATAGTTTTGAATAGTTTTGGATTTTTGACCCCATTTACGGTGCCCCAAAACCGTTTAAAACCGTTTTGCAGCCACCCAAAAAAGCACCATATAGCAACTGCAATGTAACCATATGAATGCTTTACAACATCGTGATCATCGTGGCATAAATGGAAGTATGTGGTTATTCCAGATGAAACAGGAGGTGGTCTATGAAGAAACAATTTTACTTTCCTCTGAAAGTCGAGACTTTGGTTCTTCGACACAGCGAGTTCTGAAACTACTTTTCTCTAATCAACAAATTCCATGGGTGCTACGTTTTACCCATAGTCTAAGAATCTTTTGGCCCGCGAAAGTGCGCCAAAGAATGCTGGCGGCCTTCGAAACGAAGGGATGCTCTACGGCGTTATTGAGCCAAAGGGCAACAGAAACCTTTGCGCCAGGCATGCGAAAAGCTGGAATCTCCAGCTCCAGGCGCGCTTTTGGCCCGCGAAAGTGCGCCAGGGGATGCTGGCGGCCTTCGAAACGAACGGATGCTCTACAGTGTTATAGAGCCAAAGGGCAACAGAAACCTGTGTGCCAGGCATGCAAAAAGCTGGAATCTCCAGCTCCAGGCGCGCTTTTGGCCCGTGAAAGTGCGCCAGGGGATGCCGGCGGCCTTCGAAACGAAGGGACGCTGTGTGGTGGCTCTACCTACACATAGAGCCAAAAGGCCACAGAAACCTCTGTGCCAGGCGTACGAAAAGCTGGAATCTCCAGCTCCAGGCGCGCTTTTGGCCCGCGAAAGAGTGCCAGGGGATGCCGGCGGCCTTCGAGACGAAGGGGTGCTCTACGGTGTTGTAGAGCCGAAGGGCAACAGAAACCTTTGTGCCAGGCCTGGGCCTGCAAACCCTGCGCTTCTTTTCGACTTGACCCTAACGATTTACGTGACTTCCGACGTCATTCACTACATAGGTTCCGACGTAATGCCCTACATACTTTTACATATCCTCAGTTAAAGAGGCTGATATCTGGTATAACCCTTAACCCTTAACCCCTAACCCGGTGAGACCTAAACGAATCCGAGCAGCTGAGTAGATAACCTTCAACCTGTTGAGGTAATTCATTCCTACCATAATTGAAAGGTTAAACTTTTTGGGCTAGGGTACTCCGCAACTAAGGAATGAACTGAGGCGTGAGAGAGTCTTGAAACCGAGGTCTGTCGGTCTAGTGTTGAGATTTTTGGGTTTAGGGCTTACGGGTGTTGGCCTGACGGTTTAGGCCTAGACTTGTGAATTTACGGTTTGGGTCTTAGGGTTCGTTTGTTGTTGCAGGTCGTGGTGATTGGGGGTTGCGGATCCAGATTTGGGGTTTAAGGTTGCGGGGGTTTGGGGGATTGGGGTTCAAGAGCTTCGGGAGTGGCGATCCTATCCGGAAGATGATTACGTGGAAACCAGCAGAGATGTTGACCGGGAGAACTGCATCTCGGCTCGGGAGCATGCGACAGTGGTGCGGCAGCAGTCTAAGGCTGAAGGGCCTGAACCCTAAACCCCAAACCCCAAACCCTAAATCCTAAACCCCAAAGCCGAAAAAATAACCTAAACCCTAAACCCTAAACCCTAAACCCTAAACCCTAAACCCTAAACCCTAAACCCTAAACCCTAAACCCTAAACCCTAAACCCTAAACCCTAAGCCCATGTCCGGAGGCTGCCAAGCAGGCCGAGGCTGCGGCAGCCGCAGAGGCGGCTCGCGCGGAGGCGGCGCGCGCAGAGGATCGCCGGGTGATCAGGGTTTAGGGTTTAGGGTTTAGGGTTTGGGGTTTAGGGTTTAGGGTTTAGGGTTTAGGGTTTGGGGTTTGGGGTTTAGGGTTTAGGGTTTGGGGTTTGGGGTTTCGGGTTTAGGGTTTGGGGTTTGGGGTTTAGGGTTTGGGGTTTCGGGTTTGGGGTTTCGGGTTTGGGGTTAGGGTTTGGGGCTTGAGGGTTTCGGGTTTGGAGCTTGATGGTTCAGGCGGTTTAGGGTTTAGGGCTTTTAGGGTCTATAGGGTGCCCTGATCTTCCAGCACTAGTTAACCATAAAGTCAGGATCCTCTTTCCCCAACATCTCATTTGAAGTCTTTAAAAAATCAAGCACTATTCCTTGTAAGGATCCGGGTGTATATGTAGTATACACTTTAGGTCTCAAAGGGGTTCCTATATCAGCAGCTTCAGAGCCCAAGGATTTCCTGTATAGGTACATGGATCCTCAGGGTAAGGGATATTGAAGAACCCTAAACCCTAAACCCTAAACCCCGAAACGGGATGACAGTGCATCCACTGCCCGCCCTGCCATGTCCGTCGGGGAGCTCGTGGACTCAGCCTTCATCGGCTACGAGCTTACTGACGAGACCTCCAGGCTGCATCAACAGATCATGTCCCATGCAGGTCAGGCTAGCCGGAGCCGCTGGGCATACTTCTTGTCTAGATGCTCCGGCAAGGCCCTGGCTCGCGCCATTGTCGCGCAAGGCGGTCGACTGCAGGGTCTCACCATCACACAGATGTTGTCCTGGGCCTGGGACTTGGTCAGATCACCGGAGGACATCTTTTCCACGTCTTTTCGTCCCCAGAGCACACACCGACGCTTCTGGGGCCTCTTCTGGGGTGTAAGCTAACCCTAAACCCGTTTAGGGTTTAGGGTTTAGGGTTTAGGGTTTGAGAAGGGATTGCTAAGCCCTAAGGAACCCTATCGCCGAACAGTAGGGTTTTACGGCAGTAGGCTGGTTTTGAGGGTTTCGGGTTTGGGACACAACCCGCAACTGAAACTCTAAGCCCTAAACCTAAACCCCACACCCGAAACCCTAAACCCTAAACCCCAAACCCCAAAACCCAAACCCCAAACCCCAAACCCCAAACCCCAAACCCCAAACCCCAAACCCCAAACCCCAAACCCCAAACCCCAAACCCCAAACCCTAAACCCTAAACCCTAAACCGCAGAGCGGCAAGCCTCAAGCCACTAACGGAGACGGTGAGCCTTGGCTGGGAAGTCTGTAGGGCTGACGTTAGCTGGGAAACCCTGAAACCCTAAACCCTACACCCCAAAAAACTCTAAACACGAAACCCCAAACTCTAGCCCTAAACCCGAAACCCTAGCCCTAAACCCTAAACCCTAACCCCTACAAACCTATATAAAGCTTAAAGAGACATGTGTGCCAGACCTGGGGGTGCACAACCGAGACCCAAAACCATAGCAAGGCACTCTGCACATCCTGTCCCCCCAAGTTTCGAGAAAGACGATCACAACTACACATGCTTTACTTCAGAGTTTAGGTTTTAGGGTTTAGAGCTAGGGTTTAGGGTGTAGGGTTTAGGGTTTAGGGTTTAGGCTTCAGGCTTCGGGGTTAACCTTAAACCCCTCGACTGCAGGCCGCGGAACAAGCCGCCGCTGAGGCCATCGGTGGCGGGATGATTTTGATTGCTGTTGGGGTTTAGGGTTTAGGGTTTAGGGTTTAGGGTTTAGAGTTTAGGGTTTAGGGTCTAGGGTTTAGGGTTTAGGGTCTAGGGAGAGGCTGAATAGCGCTGACGGTCTAGGACTCAGAGTCCCCCCCGCCCCCCGCCCCCCACCCCCCCACCCCCCCCC